>JANZLF010000221.1:35012107-35023730 GCA_026546835.1 Erythroxylum foetidum
TGCATGTACGTACAAATGCCAATTATACAATATACTATAATGCATGCTCATGTACAAATACGAATGCAATGAACTGTGCACATCCCATCAGTGACGGGATGTTACATGTCTGGCCCCCTAAGGGGGGAGGATGAAGGATCATTGTCATCCCATATCAAATGGAAAGGAGAATGAATAACTCTTTATAAGAGTGTGGAAACATTTCCCTTGTGGACGCGTTTTCATCCCTTCCCTCCGGGTTAGAAGGGAAAAAGCAAAATCGTGCGGGCTGAGGCCCAAAGCGGACAATATCTGCAAGTGGGTAAACTGGGCTATTACATTTGATATCAGAGCCAGTACCCAAGCGATATGCCAACGAGGACGTCTGGCCCCCTAAGGGGAGAGGATGAAGGATCATTGCCATCCCATATCGACTGGAAAGGATAACGAAGCACTCTTTATAAGGGTGTGGAAACCTTTCCCTTGTGGACGTGTTTTCTTCCCTTCTCTTCGGGTTAGAAGGGGAAAAACAAAACCATGTAGGCTGAGGCCCAAAGCCGACAATATCTACAAGTGGGTGGACTAGGCTGTTACAGTTTATATGAGAAAAAAAAGTTTAAATAAAATTATATAGGAGGAAGTGCATATGTTTTGAAAAGTTTTTTATGATTGGTCTTTCCTTTTAAAGTTGCATTGAATGGGTGATTTGAATTTGTTAAATATGAGGTAGATGTTTTCTTGGAAGGTTCACTCTTGGTAGTTTCAATGTATTATTATCATCAATCTTTATGAGTGATCCCTTTTGATTATTTATACTTCATGTGGTTTGTATGTGAGAGCTTAAATTTAAGCTATAAAATATAAGTGTTGCATACATCATAGCTGATGATACCTAATTTTGAATGAATGTTAACTTGTGCGCTTGATGTTTCATTAAGTGTTACTTTTGTTTCACTAGCTTTGATAACTTTCATGTTAATTTATCCAAATACATCTCACTTTACCCTTTCCCATATTACAACCTTAGAAAAGTCATTTGATTCATGGTTATGTATATGACTTTTAGTGGTAGAGAAAGTAAATGATATGCAAAGTTGTCGAATGTTATGATCAAAAATGGTGTTTGAGTGTACCTAGGGATCTATCTAATTTAAACACACTTTATCCAAGTATACCTCTAGATTACTCAGTTTTAAAAGTTAATGAATGTTGACTGATCATGAGTTGAAGTGTTAAATGTTAAATTCTTGCTATGATTTTTTAAAGTTATTCATCTTTTCTTATGACTATTTATTCTTGAGAAATAAGGAAAAGGAGTAAGTGTTTCGGTTGTGACTTTGATTTTGATGATTTTCTCGAGAACAATCAAAAGCTAAGTATGGGGGAACTTGATGTGTACTTAATTATTGATACATTTAATTCATTACACTTAGTGGTTAATGCCTTAAAATGCTTAAGACACTCACTTTACTTCATATTTGATTATAGGTACAATTTGGAAGCGTAATAGATAAAGTGAGCTGAAAGCATTCTCATTGAGCCATCTTCTCGACATTCGTACTCTGTTGTCTTCATGGAGCAAAAAGAAGAAGAAGATTAAAAGAAAAGGAGACAAGAAAAAGAAAAGAGAAGAAAAACATAAAAAATGAAGAACATGGAGCATTAATGTTCACAACCACCATTAATTTGCCATGGTCATGAGCATTAACTCATGGCCATGAAACTTGTCATGTGCATGACAAATTAATGGTGGTCGTGAACATGTCATGCCCATGACTCTTACCATTGTCCCTCTATAACCTAATTGTTACTATAAAAGTTATGTTTTGCAACAGCGAAAACATCTTTTGGAAAATTGAAGCAATTTTTGTCGTTCTTTCTTCGAGTTTTGACATCTCCAGAGGATTCATGACTCTTTCTTGGAGTTTAATGAAGAAGATGGAGGGCTAACCTTCCTAATACCGGTACGGAGGTGAAATCTAAGCCGAGAAGCACACTGGAGCATATTGTCGTTGTGTATCATTTTCTTTCCCTCTTTTCGGATTGTTTACATTATCTTGTGTTTATTGATTAGGTATTGTTTAAGAATGATTTTGATGCTCTATTATATTTTTTTGATGAAAATCAATTGCTAGAACTTGAATACGATATGTAATAGTCGTGTTTGAAGTCGTATGTGGCAACTAATAGTATTGAATCGGTAGGGATATTATTGCGTAGATTGGTCTATTTTTCTCCTTTGTAACATGGTTGTCCGATTAAACTTAGAGAGCTTGTTATAGGTTATCCGATAGTTAGGGTTAATTAAAGAGCTTGTTTTAATTAACTACGACCTTAGGAAAATTTGGGATTAACAGAGCTTATTATTAACGCATGATCAATAGTTCGAAAAGAGGTGTGAGGCAGATAATGCAATAGTGTATGTTAAAATGTGTGTAGGACGAGATTAAACCAAAGAACTGAGTTTTGCACACATTTATCACTCTGTCATTCTTAGTTGTTTTTGATAAATTGTTTGTGTTAGATTAATTTTATTTTGTTTTCTCAATTGCATCAACCTAAAAACTCCTATTTTATTTCTTTTACATAAATTATTTTCATTGCGAGAATTAACCAAACATTCCTTATGGATACAATGTCGACTCCACATATCTACAAATTTTTTGTGTACAGAGTTAAGTAAATTTTGCAATACACTCAACACACGCTGTCAAAGGTATAATGACTTTTTGTAAATATTTTTCAAATGTTATTAATTGAATCAATAACTAATGGAGGAGAACTAATATGATTAGACTCAAAATAAAATAGACATTAATTTCATGCTCTATTTCTAATAAGAACATTGTACGATGAAATTATTAAATTATACAAAAAAAACATACATAGAAAGGTTAGTCAAAACCACTTTGACATTCATAAATATTTAGGTGGTCATGATTGTTGCTAGATGCAAATCTTGATTTATGATGATAAATTGGAGAATTAAATATAAATTAAAAGAATTTTTAATTTATCTAATTCTAATTATGAATTATAATTATAATTATAATTTATATTCATTGCTAACATATTTAGAAACCTAATAGGTCTCAAATAAAAAATGAGTTGAAAAGGCAAAGATATTTTAATCAAATTGGACTTGATTATAAAGATTGAAAAACTTTATGATTAAATATGAGATATTCAATAAATAAGGACCAATATGATTGCATCTTAATTTGGGCATATTTGGTATTTAATTAAAATTATTTGTAATTTTAATTAAAATTAGAATTTAATTTCAATTAAATATGTAAAATGTCCAAAACTATTATAAATAGGCTTAAGCTCTAATGGAACTAGCACTTCTTGCTTAACCCTCTTTGTAAGAATTGTAGTGTTCTCTTAACCTATTATGTAGATATCATTAGAGGTCAAACGTTTGTATGGCTACAATGATTGAAATGGATAGGGATAGCAAATATAGCTCGGCCCAACCCATAGGCAGAGATTGTTTGACCTTACTAAGCTGTGGACTAGGCCGAGCTAAGATGGGAAAGTACAAAACGATATCATTTTTTTATTTTTAAAAATAATAAAATCAGGCCAGCCCGACCCATTGCCATCCTTAAAGAAGGAATAGTTTCGGAAATGATTCTTAGTAAGTGTAAATTGCGTCGTGTTTTAGGGTATAGTTTGATATATGTTTAGATGTTAATTCGATCATTTAGTATATGTTTAGGTTAAATTTGTGCTAGTTTGTAATTATTTGTATTTTATTATGGGTTAGTACAAGCTTTTGAGCTTAAATATTATATTTTTAAGGTACTTTAATGTATTTGCTAGTGTTTTAAAGTCAATATCAAAGAACGGAAGAACTTCGAAAGAATTCTTACGATACGACAAGAAAAGGATCAAACTTCAGAATAAGATACAAATTAAGATTCATTCTTTATTATGCTTTATGTATTAATCATTTTATAGAATTAAAGTGATCTTAGTTTTTGAAAAATAAAAAAAATATATAAACTTGCAAAAATTCCTGAGTATTTAATAATTCAATCAATCTAACAGCGATTGAATGAATAGTTTTCTTTTACTTATACATTTATACATATCTATTTTTTACATATATTATTTTATTCCATACCAAAAAGTTTCTTTTTTCTGTCAGGATCGGATTCTATTCTAATTTTCCAGCAATATTTTATCTAAATGGCTTACATGGTTATCATACAATAGGCATCATATTCATCTTCCATAGTATGTCTACTATGTACACCTTTATTTTTTACAAGAATATGAATTTGCTCCTCCTCCACACATACATATATGGTCCCTAATAAAATTAACATCCGAATAACCAATAAAATTGAACCAAAATATAATTTCATGTGTTTAGTTTCTTGTACATATTTAAAAAAATTCTCTTTATAGCTTACCAATGTTCCTTCTAATATTTACTTGATATTTACTCAATAATCCTATGATATGGCATAATATTATATGTTATAATTGCTATGGTGTATATCAAGGATTATGTTGTTTAAGGAGCGTTACCCATCTTATTTGCCTCGATATAGCTTTTAGGAGCTTGGGATTTACTCAAATATGCGCTTTTACATACAATATTTTTGTAGTATCTCATTAAAATATTTTTCTTGATCTAAGGACCTCTTTTCATGACTCATTATTTGGATTCTCAACACATATTATGCCTCTCACATATCCTTCATGTTAAGAATTTTATTTAAATTTAACTTTGTTTTGGCACTCTTTTCTAAATTGTTTTTTTTAGAAAATAAGTAGTATATTAATTCAAAAAGGTGAAAATTACAATGAAAAATGAAATTCATCTCCAAAAATTGGAGCCTAAACATAACAACAAACAACATATTCAAATAACCTATGTAAGGCACTGTCTTTCTTCTAATTAGTATCCTAAATCAAGTAGAGATGAGTTATTGATAAGCAGTTGTCAAAATGTTCATTCTAAAATTAAGATAAAACTCCATCCAGGCGTATTTGTTGTACTGTTTAGATTTCCTAAATAACTTCATGTTCATTTCTAAATTGTTGCTTGCTAGTAACAAGTCATTTTCATGAAGTGACAATCTTACAAAAACTTCTTGACTTTTTCATGCATGAACATAATCAACTAATTAGTTCATTTTATAACCAATTTTCATATTGGAATTATAAAATATCAAGTACCATTATCTAAAGGATTGTTTAAGTTCATATAAAAACTTATATAACTCATACAATTTTTCATCCTTTCTTTTGACCTCAAATTTATCAGGTTGTTACATATAAATATAATTTTCTAATTCATCAAGTAGAAATGCACTTTATATATCTAAATGATATAATTCAAGATCTAAAGACGCCAATGAACTTTAAATAGACGCAGACTTCGCAATTAAAGAATATGTATCTTCATAATTTATTCTGAGTTTTTATATATACCTTTTTCCAACTAACTTTGTTTTATACTTTTATGTTTATTAAAGATTTCATCATATCAATTTTTTTTTCTTATAAGCCCATTTTCATCTAATGGAAATCTACCTTTGGGTAATTCCATCAATTCATAAGCTTTATTTTTATTAATTGAATCCAACTTTGTTATTGTAACTTTCTACTAAATTTTGGATTCCTTTGATGTCACTACTTCCTTATAATTCTTAGGCTTATTTTTAAGTATGTTTTATGATGCATTAAAGGCATGATAATCTTTGAACAATGGAGACGACAATATAGCTCTCTTCATCTTACTAGCTGAAATTTTTTCTTATGCATTTCGTATTTTTTGATTTTGCAGGATAATCATCATCTAAGCTTGAAAGACCCTTATTCAATTTGTCAATGTTTTTATTAGAATTATATTTATTAATATTTTCATCTTCTAATAATTTTAATTCCTCAAAATTTGTAACTTGTTGAATATCTTCTAAATATGGACATCTTTACTATTAATGATGCCTCTTTAATTTATGGTAAAATCTATCCAAAGCCAGTTTTTATATATCTCATTATCTCTTAAAGGTTTAATAATTGATAAATGAGCTTCATAACCCCGTAAATTTAAATGGGACAAGTTTGGATTTATTCTAAACTAATATTATAGTCAATTTGGCATTTGTATTAATTATATTCAAAATATAGGAAATAGCCTCAGTTATTTCTCCCTAAAAACTTAAGGGCAATTTTGCGTATGTCATCTTTAATCGTGCCATAGATATTCTATTGCTTATTTTAGTGATTCTATTTGTTTACACGTGTATAGCATTGTATTCAAACGTCTTATGTACTCTTTACAAAAGTTAGTAAACTCCTCTAATCCATATTTACCACCTAATATGTAAAGCTTTAATGGGCCTTCTTAGTTGAGTTTGAACTAATTTGTTAAACTCCTTGATATTTTTTTTATCTTGAGAAATAAGAAATCATATATGCATTCCATTACTTTATTACGATGAAGAAAGAGTTGAGAAGGATGTGCAAGTCGTGTTTCAGAATTGCAAAGATTTGCAATTTGAATTGTAAGTCAATGTGTGAGTGCAACAAGTTATAAAAAGAATTGGAGCACATTTGAATTCATTCATTCAAAGAAAAAGAATAGATTGGAACACGAAAGATTAAATAACTTAGTCTTTATTCGATATAATTTAAAATTTTGAGAAAGGTATGTTATTATCATTATTAAGGTATATATAATTTTTAATAATTTAATTTTATTATTTACTACGACTCTTAATAGAATAGGTAGTTCAATAAATCCAATTTACATTGATAATATCTATCTTTTGGCAATTTGAGTTTATGTGGAACCAAGTTTGATAAATGAGAGTAACTTAGAAGATAATTTTGAATGAAAAAGCATTGACATGTCATTCGATGCATTGAGATTGAATGATGGTGATGATGAGACTCCTCTTAATAATGAAGATTTTGTATCAAATGAAAATTAGGGTCAATACAATTATAACTGGTTTCGATTTAAAGAAATTACAGGTTTTCTTTTAATTTCACTTTTATTTAAAGTATATCTTAAATTCTGTATATGCAATATAATTGTAAATTTTTTTCATATTTCACTTCTAGTTGATTCTTCGGGACAAACTCTTGTTGTAAATTGTAATTGTTAAAGAGTAATGGATATTTATTATTCTTTTTATTTGAATTTTTATGTACTTATTATTTATTATATGATAAAATTGTAATATGTTAATTACATTGTATTGTTCTCAATTTTATATTTGTATGATGATTAAATAATTTTTATATTAATTGTGGTTATTATTTATATGTGAAATATGTGAAAAATAATGTTAATAAAAATAAATAAATTGTTGTTATTTTAAATTTTATTAGTATAATTTTTGGAGATAGAATTGATGTAAAATTATAAAGTATATAATATAACATATTGAATGACCATTTTATAATTTTAAAATTTTAAGAAATATTTTATAAATTTAAAATTTTACCTGAAAGGGGAAAGACAGATTTGAGAACGGAGTACGCCGAGTCGCTTTCTTCCTTCCTCCTTTTCCCTTCGGTCATTGGAAACTTTTTTAAGAAAATGTTGCAACAAAAACCAAAAAAAAAAACATAATTGCCAGTTCACGCAAAAATTAGTCCCAAATTTTGATAAATAAGTATATTTGGTATTAATCGATACTGTATTGTATCCTAACTAAATTTAGTACTAATACCAATACAGTATTTATAGGATTGTTTCCATTTATTATGAATCCTGAGTCACATTAAAGATACGCCCAAGAGAATGAAGGCCTTGAAGATGATATCTGTTTTGGCAAGGAAAATAATGCCAAAAACTCATCGTGTATTGTATAATCAAGGTTATGGTGGGGATGTTTCCAGAGATCTATATGTGTTTAGACTTTAGACGTCTCAATTCTTGAACTACCCAAGTGGATGGCTATAAGCCGAGGAAGCTTACTCCAACGAAACTATAACTTTGGGGAGGAACGCAGCGGGACAACTGTGCATGAAAGCTTAAAACTTCTCATACAAAATGGCAGCAGACATTCTGAGATTGACACACTCTGCGTCGTCTCCACTCTGCAGCTTCAATGGCTCTCAAAAGGGAACTAACTTTGCCTCTAACCGAATTCTATTTCTCGGTCTCCCTCCTCGTGCTTCTCCAATTTCTCGTGCCTTTGGGAGCCGTCGTGTTGGTTCACACTTTTTCAAGTTGCCCGTTTCACGCCCAAGACAGCAGAGCAGGAGAAACCTCTCTGTCTTTTCCATGACTGCCGATGGTTTCTCCCTTTCTTTTACTCTTACATGCACACGCAAGCTCAACCTTGAACTCTGTTTAGTTCCATCTTTGTTTGAAAAGGAGTGATTTTGGTCTGCCAAATTGTATTGGTATTTGAAGAACCCAATCGTGGATACTAGTTTGTTATCTGTGTATAATGCAACTCTGACTGTTCCTTCTCATTCCCTGACTTTTTTCCTGTATGTCTCTGAGGCTATTATTGATCATCCTTGTGGTTTTTGGTTTACTTAAACACTAGGAATTTCAATATTTTATTTTTTGGTGAAAATAGTTTAGAGTTCTTTTATACGCTGTACAGTAATTTATTGTTTGATGTTTGTTCCTTCATAAGCATGTCACGTTACTTGTTCTAGTTCACGGTTTTTCATTTAACATGTTTACTTTCATTTTTTACCAGAGGCAAAGCGTGCTGTGCCATTGAAGAACTACCGCAACATTGGGATTATGGCACACATAGATGCAGGAAAGACTACTACAACTGAACGAGTTCTGTACTATACAGGAAGAAATTATAAAATAGGAGAGGTGCATGAGGGAACAGCGACAATGGACTGGATGGAACAGGAGCAGGAAAGAGGGATCACCATCACATCTGCTGCGACTACTACATTTTGGAACAATCACCGCATCAACATCATTGACACTCCTGGACATGTTGATTTCACTCTTGAAGTGGAGCGGGCTCTCAGGGTGCTGGATGGTGCTATCTGTTTGTTTGACAGTGTTGCTGGGGTGGAACCACAGTCTGAAACTGTGTGGAGGCAAGCTGATAAATATGAGGTACCCAGAATTTGCTTTGTTAACAAGATGGATCGCCTGGGTGCAAACTTTTTCCGAACACGAGACATGATAGTGACCAACTTGGGTGCTAAACCACTTATTATTCAGATTCCAGTTGGTGCTGAAGATAATTTTCAAGGTGTTATTGATCTTGTGAAGATGAAAGCTATAATTTGGTCAGGAGAAGAGTTGGGTGCAAAGTTTGTATTTGATGACATTCCAGCTGATCTCAAGGAGTTATCTCAGGAGTACTGGTCTCAGCTGATAGAGACCATAGTTGAATTGGATGATGATGCCATGGAGCAGTATCTTGAAGGAGTTGAGCCTGATGAAGAGACCGTTAAGAACCTAATTAGGAAAGGAACCATTTCCAGCAGCTTTGTTCCAGTTCTGTGTGGCTCTGCTTTTAAAAATAAGGGTGTTCAGCCATTGCTTGATGCTGTTGTCGATTACCTCCCTTCACCTCTTGACTTACCATCAATTTCGGGGACTGATCCTGAAAATCCTAAGGAGACAATTGAAAGGGCTGCAAGCGATGATGAACCATTTGCTGGGCTGGCTTTCAAGAGTATGACTGATCCATTCGTTGGATCACTTACATTTGTTAGAGTGTACGCAGGCAAGCTAACTGCAGGATCTTATGTGATGAATGCAAACAAAGGGAAAAAGGAGAGAATAGGAAGACTTCTAGAAATGCATGCTAAGAGTAGGGAGAATGTTAAGGCAGCTTTGGCAGGTGATATTATTGCCATTGCAGGCCTAAAAGATACCATAACAGGTGAGACACTCTGCGATGCTGAAAATCCTATTGTTCTTGAACGGATGGATTTCCCTGATCCCGTTATTAAGGTTGCAATAGAACCCAGGACTAAAGCTGATGTTGACAAAATGGCTACCGGATTGATTAAGCTTGCTCAGGAGGACCCTTCTTTCCACTTCTCAAGAGATGAAGAAATTAACCAGACTGTGATTGAAGGAATGGGAGAATTGCATCTTGAGATCATTGTTGATCGCCTCAAAAGAGAATTTAAGGTTTATATCTGACCCTCATGCGTCTTGTTTTATCATTTACTTACTGTCCCTTGGTGGATCGGTTTATGATACTGAAAGCCTACAATTTCGTCATTCGATAGCAATTACGTTCCAAACAAGCCAGCAACCTATTCCATGCACTACCGCTTGTGCCAAACTCAAGCATCCAAATGTTTCAATCTTAACTTTTGTAGATCCATATTTTATTATGATTGACAAGATAACTGATCTTAATTGGCCTTAGATGTCTATCGATAACTTTTTATCCGTCAGGAGTTTAATGCAGAGTGAACTCACACTTCTAACCTTTTTCATAAAAGATTGGGTTTTTATTTTTCTAAGGTTTTCAAACAAAAATGAATAAGCAGTGAAATGTCAGTTCATTTTTCATCAAAGTTTACTTTCTTCTTTCTAACAGGTTGAAGCTAATGTTGGTGCACCTCAAGTAAACTACCGTGAAAGCATCTCCAAACTATCAGAAGTGAAGTATGTGCACAAGAAACAGTCTGGTGGACAAGGACAGTTTGCTGATATCACAGTAAGATTTGAGCCCATGGAGCCAGGCAGTGGATACGAGTTCAAAAGTGAAATCAAGGGAGGTGCTGTGCCAAAAGAATATATTCCTGGTGTGATTAGAGGATTGGAGGAATGCATGCGTAATGGGGTGCTGGCAGGCTTTCCTGTTGTTGACGTGCGCGCTGTACTTGTAGATGGTTCTTACCATGAAGTTGATTCAAGTGTCTTGGCTTTCCAGTTGGCAGCCAGAGGAGCTTTCCGTGAGGGGATGAGGAAAGCTGGCCCGAGAATGCTAGAACCTATTATGAAAGTTGAAGTTGTCACTCCCGAAGATCATTTGGGAGATGTTATTGGTGATCTCAATTCAAGGAGAGGTCAAATTAACAGTATTGGTGACAAGACCGGTGGTCTCAAGGTATGTTTATGTTGAACCGATTGTATTGTTTCTTTTTCTTCTAGCCACCTTCCTGTTCCATGTTGTTCTTGATACCAAAGAAGGCGATCTAAAATAACCATTAAGCTAATTGTTAAAGGTGGTAGATTCACTTGTTCCACTGGCAGAGATGTTCCAGTACGTAAATACACTCCGTGGAATGACAAAAGGCAGAGCATCTTACACCTTGCAATTAGCCAAGTTTGACGTTGTGCCTCAGCATATCCAAAACAAGCTTGCATCAAAAGAGGAAGAAGTCGCTGCTTAATTTTCGTATTATACTTTTTTCAGGCAATTTTGGATTTTTTAATGTGAATTACGTGTAGAATTAAACTCCAACGATAAAAGGTTTGGGAAAGAGCTGTTCATAAAATAGTACTTCAATTTTAGTTACTGGATCGAGTTATGGAATGTATTATTACCAACTTCTTCGGTTAGCATTGATTGGTACGATAGGTACCTGATAGTATTGGGATCAAAATATAAATTTTCAAAAGTTTAAGGGCTAAAATATGTTGGGAAAATCGGGTATTTTTCCCTCTAAGGTAAACAACTAGTGAAGTGAACCGATTCAGTAATACCCAGGAAAG
>JANZLF010000221.1:35023830-35044251 GCA_026546835.1 Erythroxylum foetidum
AGTTAAAATTTCACATCAGACACAGCTATCTTGATCCAAATGAGATCATCTGTTAATGGAACATACGGCAAGTTCCCTCTTGATCTTTCTTCTTCCTCTCTCAATATCTCATCCTCGCGGTCGCCTTTGCCCATGTTATTGTTTGCTCGCGTCATTATTTGTCTAACCATTGCGAGGTTGTTCATAAAGTTGATATGTTGATTATAAGGTTGGAGACTCTAATTTGTATGGCTTTGAAACCATGGTTTCACTTATACATCTTTTAGTTAATTTTTCTATGGTGCATTCTTACTGATTAAAGGTGATAGAGTCTAATCTTACATTTCAGTTCACAAATGAATTGATTTTCCTAATACGATTTAGGTTATAGCTTTATGTAACAAGATCCCATATAAGAAGGGATTGTGTCCAAGTTCCATTGTAGACAGTGTAAGTGGCTAGTTGTGTCTTATAGATGACCCTAATTTGAGTTGCATTTACATGCAATTAACTTATAGGTTTTGTATAATTGGGCTTTCTAGTGATGTCGTTTTCGAATTTGAGTCAAAGTGTTGTTCTTGTGTAAATACTTAAGCTTTGGCCAAGGAGCATTATGAATTGATTTATTTTGTTTGTACTTTGTTATGTTTTTGTTTGAATCCGGTAATTTCTTATGTTAGAGGTTGCTGTTGATAATTTCCTATTTGTACTTGATAATGCTTTTGTTTGAATCTAATATTTTCCTTTTTTTAGAGGTCATTGATAGTTTCTTCTTTGTACTTGATCTCTTATCAATGATGTTTAAAGGAGTTAGAAACATCCAATAAGAAATAGTTGTTTTTATCATCCTGATTCATCATTTTTCAAGCTAAGTAATGGACAAGCTTCACTAAATTTGTTTAAATCAAACTAGTGTTGACCTTGGTTTGATTCAAAATTCAAGGGAAATAATACGAATTATAAGTTTAAAATAGTAGCAATACTCATCTTTGCTTGATTGAATTGTTGTGGCTTCCATGCTTAGTTGGCTTAAAATTTCATATACTTCCTTTCAATTAAGATTCACTATAAAAATAAGAACATAGAAAAAATTTTGTTTATTTTTTCATGCTTAATCATTGGCAGGATTAGATGCTCCAAACTTTTAATTCTATAAAGTGTGCTTAATAGTTAGTGCCTCATTTGATTATGAGCTTATTAAAATAAAATTTGCTGCTTTATTTGTCTTTTCAACAAGTTAATTCTAAGTTTTCGTGGAATTTAATATTTGTCACTTATGATCAAAATTTTGTAGAGATAAATAGACTTAAATATATCATATGCTATGCAAATTTATCTTATTTGGAAACGATGTATATATAACTTGTTCGTTAAGTTTATTGCAAGGTTATGTATAAAGAAGTTTAGTCTTGATATGAGGTTGTTGTTTTATGTTTTACAAATAAATGGAGGTAAGCTTATGTACTCTTATCAGTTTAATCTCTTCAAAAAGATTTGATGAACTAACTTGGGCTTATGCAAGATTTGTTCCTAATATAAAGAACCATATATATGACAAATATTTGAGAGGTGGGATTTAACTGAGATCAAAGGTGAAGTGAAACTTTACAACAACAAAAAAGCTAATCATGACATAAAATGGAATATGGAAACTTTGGTTAAAGACTATTATAAGGAAAAAGAAAGAAGGCAAAGATTGAAATATGAAATTATAAGTGAAAGTTCATTTTGCGTTAGTGAGGATGAAACTGACAATACTGAAGTTGATATTCCTACCCAAGAATAAGGGATTGCTCCAACTGCTATAAGTAAAAAGAGTTTTTTGCTTCATGACCAACTCCTAGATTTTAACCTTCATATAGTATATTACAATCAAAAAAGTAGCTCATGATATGAAAATACCAATGACTAGATGGTGGTATGATTAGATGTCTTATTTAATATTGCTCAATCTTACTATTATCAACTTATAGTTGATGCTATTACCTTTTATGATCTAGGATTTAAAGTTCTTTTAATTGATGACTATAGAGGTAATCTTTTGAGCAAATTTGTTATCGAAATAAAATAATTTTATCGAAAAAAAAGAATCAGATGACTTATGGATGTTTAGGCCTGTAAGATGGTTAGAAAAATAAAGGCATGAGCCCATTATAATTTTTTTTCAATTTATTCTACTAAGATGTGATATTTTTAAAGTCAATTGATGTATTTGACCTTGTAAAGAATATTGATACTTTTTAGAAATATTTTATGAAGTTGTTTGGGTATGAAACTATTGTAAAGTTCATCTGATAATGGTAATGCTTATAAAACAGATAAGAAGAGGTTGCAAAGTAGGTATAACTCTTTTATTGGGCTCCTTGTATTATATATTCTATTGTAGGAGATATAAATACATTCCTGTCATTGATGAAACTGTGAAGAAGGAGAAAAAAGTGTAATTAAGTTCATTTATAATCGCGAACAGATTCTAAATTTGATGAGAAAGAATTTCACGAAAGTTGCAAGTAATATCTTATCACTATAATGTTTTATTTAAATGGAGGAGTCAAGAAAAATGTTTACAAGTTATTAGTAAATTACATCTCAGTATGTCAGATTTAATGTTGGAATAGAGGTTTCCATGATTATATTTGAAGATCATAAATTTTAGTCTCAATATCAATTTAAGATCCAAGTTTGTGAATCCTTGGTGAAAGTAATTTGTCTCTAACTAATAGTAATGAGAAGTTAACAATGAGTTACTTTTACAATGTTATAGATAGGGTAAACGAAACAAATAAGTTTAATTTGAAAAGATAGATCTTCTTATACATACCTTATCTTAAAAGTTATTAATAAGGAATAGGATAATAACTTTACTCTTAGTTATTTGTTACTTGGGGATTCTTAAATTCGAGTGTCTATTTTATACTATATTTCATAAATAAAGCTAAATTTAATTAGAGAATGTTTTTAATCATCACAACACTTGTTTAAGATGGTATGATGCAAAACTTTTTTAGCTCATAAATGAATGCATATAGGAGTATGTGGTGATTTTGAAATGCTTACAGCAATGCATCAAAAAAAAAGAACTGAATATATATATATATTTCTTCATTTGTTAGTTGTTTAAAAATAATTATCATTTTATTTTATTTATGAGATTTCTTTTATTGTTATACAATTGCATGGTAGTAGCAATTTGGAAGCAGTGTTCCATAATTATAAAGAATCGCAATTTAAATTCTTTGCTAATGTATGACTGCAATTGCGAGTAAAAGAAATTGGAACATATTGGAGTTCTTTCATTCCAAAAAGAAAAAGAAATAGATTAAAATACAAGATCTTGTATTTATTCAATACAAGTCAAAGTTTCAAAAACAATATGTTATTGTCATTACAAAGTTGAATATAAATTTTTATAACTTCTTAACAATTTAATTTTATTTGTTTATTAATACTCTTAATAGAATAAGTAATTCTATTAATCTAATCTGCCCTGAGCATATCAATCACTTAATAGACTGAATTTTTTAGAAACCAAATTTATAGATAAAAATCAATTAAATTATGATCATGGATGAGAAAACATTGCAATGTCCTTTGGTTTATTGAGCTTGAACAATAGTAACGGTAAAACACCCCTTAATGATAATAAATTTGTACCAAATAAAAATTAGGGACAAAATGATTCAAGTATAAATGATGTGGAATGAAGTTTAAGGTTCTTCAACTATACTTTTTTTTACTTTTAGTTTCACTTGTACTTAATGTATACGTCAATTCTATAAACGTAATATAAATATAAAATTTGTAAGTATAAATGTTTATGTTTCAAATTTTACTTCTACTTTACTATGTTCCTCACAAACTCTTGCTTTTTAGACCTGTATTATTCTTATTATATTATGTTTTATTACAATCAATTGAGATAGTTTAAATATTTTATATTATTCTTAGTTTTACAATTGTTTGTGAATTCAATGATCTTTTTTATAATAATTGTGTTTGTTCTAAGATACTAAATATGTATAATATTTATCAATAGGCAAAAAGTATAAATTAGACCTTAATACTTTTACCAAAATTTGAAGCATTCAAAATGAAACATAACATTTACAAAATGTTCAAAATAAACTCTAAATAGACAAAAAAAATAGATAAAGTTAAATCTTTGTTCAATATATGTCACGCTAGTATTAATCTAACATAGGCCCATTATACCATAAAGAACAGGTCCAATTAAATTTATATTTTTATAACGGAATAACAAATTTTAAAGTACCCTACCTTTAAAAAAAATTTCAATCTAGATTCCAAACTTTTAATTTTTCAATTAAATAACCATCTGTTTAATTTTTTCAATTAAATGACCAACATTTTAAAAACTTAACAGCTTAATTTGAAATGTTGGTTCCATTAGTAACTTATTGATTTGGCTAGTGGAATATTTATTGTTCATAACATGTTGATAACTACTTGAAAAAGTAATGGCCATAGTTAAATTGGAATATAAAGAATTTTTTCAAGTGAACACCTACATATCATAAATAAAGAGATTCTATTAGTCAAATCAACAAATTACTAATAAAACTAATATTTTGAACTGAACTGTTAAAGTTTTAAAAGATTAGTCACTCAATTAAAAATTTAAAGGCTTAAACACTTGGTTAAAAAATTCAAAAAGATCGAGCATTTTAGGATTAATTATCCTAGAGAACTTATAATTTAAAATTATAATAAAATTTTTTTAGTTATTATTAACTTTATTAACTAATTAGTTTAATTACAATCTACTTAAATAATATTTCACAACCTAAAAAACCTTTACCCCAATTTATCCACATAAGAATTTGACTTATTAGATAAAATAAGTAAGGATGTGAAACCCATAATTACTACTAATAAGATTACTTGTCAAGCTTTTCCTAAAAAATTTGAGGTTCTTTTGATCATAGATAATCTTATGATAGTAATGTAGTGGGTAGTAATGAGTAAGTGCTAGAAGAGAAATTGCTCTAAAATTTGAAGTTTTGTTGTCATTAGCTTTGGATGGTGAGGAAAAGCCTCTTTGCTAGAAAAGGAAGTTTGAGTAGCTGACGTGAAAATCTTTATAAGAGGAGGAAGTTTCCCCAAACATGCCTAATTATTACTTCTGGTGGGGGCTTATTATTTGTTTAGATTGTCTTATATCAGTAGAGCTTTTGTCAGTAAAGCTTTTTTAAGAAGTCAATTGATTGTTTGACCGTTATTTAAAAAAGAGTTTTTTTGAAAGAACTTTATACAATAGACTGTTTGATAACATAAAAATAAAAAATACTTTTAATTTTAACTATATTTTATTTTGTAATAAAAATTATTTAAACTATAAATATTATTTAAAATATATTAAATAATATGCAAAACATAATATATTAATTATTATATAATTTTAAACCATATGAAGTATAAATAAAAATATATCTAACTAAATATTTTATATGGATTATAATATAAGTAAAATTAATATTAAAACATATAAAAATTTAAATAATATTATATAAATATTAAAATAAACGTGAAGATGTATTTGTGGGTATTGTGAAAATTATGTTTAAAATATAAGAGCCAAAAAAAACTTAAAAATATGCTCATTAATTAATTTAAAAAATCTATCTGAAAATATGTTTTTTTGAGAAGCTCTAAATTTGAACTTCTTAAAAAGTTATATTTTAACTACCAAAAAAATTATATCAATCAAAAAGTATTTTTTTATTTTACAGTTAAATATTCATTTTTTTTAATTTTTATGGTAAAAGAAGAATTTATTTAGTCTCTAAAAGTTCAACTAAACAGATACTTAAGAGTGAAAGTGTGTATAATTCACTTGAAAAGGGCGCGAAGAAATACGAGACTGACTCATATGCAATGTTTATTAGAGGTACTTTCGTTTCTATTGATCTAGTAAAGTTCATGCCAATTTATGCTTCATAGTTTATTTAAAATGTAATATTTAAAATATGCATCACATGGGGTATCATCTTCAACTGCAGGTCATTAATCATCCAACGGTATAAAGAACTTGGAAGAGCAGCATAGATTAAGGAGACGAGATAAGCCAGTAAGAGAGGGAAAAAGAACAAAAGAGGATGAGCAAGAAGAGAGAAAAAGATCATAATGGCAATAGGTTAGGCTGAGTTCGGGTACCCGACTTCTGTTCACTCGAACTCAGTGTCAATCAGAGGTCTAATTGGATCCTAGGCTAGCCAATCTAGCCCGGCCTGATTTTTTTTTGTCAAATTTTTTTAAAACAATATCTTTTTGCTTATTGTTGCTTGTCGATCCTCAAGTCTAACCGGGCCTAGGTTGCCCTACTGAACTTAAGTCTAACCTATTAACTTTAACCAAGCCGAACTCGAGCTCAATTGTCAAGCCTACAAAAAGAAGAGAGCTAAAAAAATAGAGAAGAGAGCTAAACAATAGAAGGAGATGTCCGGAAAATAAAAACATATAAGTCTTATTAGGTAAATAACTTATCAAATTTAAGGAGCTAAAAGATAATTATATCCAAAAGTTATTATAAATTACTCAAAGAGATAGAGATTGACTTAATTTATATAAATTTAAAATTTTTAATTATTAAAAATTTTTAAATATTTAATATTAAATTAAAATTTTCAAACAATTAAATATTTTTAAATTTATTATCTTTAATTATATTACGTTAATTATTTTTGTATATTTTATATCAATATTTAGTATATAATATTATTATCACTTGTAAATTGTATTTAATTTGATTCAATTTAATCTAAAATTAATAAATCAGATTTAAGTTAATTAATTTTATCTAAGTTTAAATTTTAAGAGATTAGAAAACAATTTTTTCAAAATAAATTTATTTTAATTTAATATATTAACAAATATTTTTTCAAATTAAAAAATTAAAAAAAATCTATATTTCCTTAAATTGGAAATTAAATTAATATCATTTTTACATACCTAATTACATATCCAATCAAACTCTTTCTCAAGCTTATTTTTAATAACATTTTAGTGATCTCTCAAGTTCTTCAATTGGCCCTTACAAATCTATAATAATCTCGAAAAAAATTTAATTGAGCTCATTTATCATTGAGAAAATGTATTGAGAGGACTTTCGGTATTTTTAAGGCTTGATTAAAGATATAAGAGAAAAAAGATGTTAACCTCTTTTGCTCTATCTAAATTTTTATAAAAATATTCAAAGAATAAGATATAAATAACTAATACTTTTGTCCTTATAAAATTTTTTAAATCATACATTCATAAGTCATTTTATACATAAACACCTAATACTAAATAATTAATTTTATCAAATATTTGTAAATAAATAATTGATATTATTGAACAAATCAAATATATTAATTCGTTGTTAACGACTTGATGATAGCATCAACGAATAACTAATATAATCAACTAATTGCTAACCAAAGTCATAATAAAGAAATGAGAGAAGAGGGACAACGAGGGAGGAAGTTTTATTCGTAGACGTAACAACTAAAAGATGAATAAGCAAAAAAAAGTGGAAAAGTAAAAAACAAATGATCAGTGGGAGAGAATATTAAAAGAACATAAAGAAATCAATTAAGGATTTCTAAGAATTTCAATCAGATCATCTTTCACTCCTTGACGTCTCACTGTACTCCCAAATGAGCTAGACAAGACGATTTTCAAGCAAAAAGTTTAAGAGAGATACAAAACTACGTTTTATTGGGAATTAAGACACTTAAACGCTTATATTCAACTTGCTAATGCCCCAACAGCTCATAACCAAAACTAACATCAAATTTAATGCGGAATTGGCAGCATTTAGTAAAGTTTCTTTTGCTGTTTTGGTTTTCTTAAGTTTCAGAATGTGACATGCAATTAGTAATTTTGTACTTAAATTGCTTATAATTTCAAAGTGGTAAGTCCTGTTAAAGGTGGCATTCCCGAAAAGAAAGCAAAGAAAAAAACTAAGGATCATCCATAGCCTAGGCCTAGAAATTAGCTGGTGAAAACACCTATGTCAGAGGACAATAGAAAAACGAACAAATCATGCCACTTGATTGAACGAAGGCGATCAGTTAAGGACAAGTTATAGAAATGTCAAACTAGAATTCCAAGAAACGAACAAGTTCGATGCTACAAATTAGCTACCAAAATTAGTAGTTAACACTTTACTGGAACTTGCAGGAAAACTCTTTCTACAACCTCAACACTATCAAAGAGAGATTCTGCCCCTTTGCAAGACAGTTGGACGATGAGTACCCTGTATTTACCATCGAGGTTTTCTTTTTTAAGCCCAACAAAGGTCTAGTTGGTGTGTATTTAGAAAAGCGCACAGAGGCAAGACGACCATTGCGAGAAAGTTCACATAAAACAAATATCTTAAAAAGTTTTCCAACTCAAAATAAATAAGTTTTCAGTTAACTAAGACACCCAAACTCACACTGAAGATTATATCTCAGTAATGAAGCTGATTATTGGTCTTCTTTATCTATCTGATCTGCACGATTCCAGCATTTATAAGTTTCTGGATCTTGTTCATCACCATGGGATTCTTCATGTGTTGCTGAGCTGCCTTTGGATTTTCTTGTAAGTCAACCAGAACCTGCAAACTCATCCATAAATTATGTAAGACATGAAAGAAAATAAGGTTCGTACATTCAAGTAAGCCGTTAGTGGCCAAAATTTCAGCGCAGACAATGTCACTCACCTGTCTCATGACAGGATCTGAAAGAATATTTTGAACCTCTGGGTCTTGCATTCCCTTGGCCTGCAATTGGAATGAGCTTATAAGCACATGTACCAGACAATAGCTTTGCTAAATTAAAAACTGAAAACTGGAATTAAACATGTATAACCTGTCTCTCTTTCAGCTCCTCGGGGGTTAGATCACCACGACTTGCCTTGTTAAGTTGGTCCACACATCTGCGGTACAATCAACTTCATGATTTAATATCTCTCAGCAACCACCAGATTACCATTACATCCTATAATCGATCTTACCTTCTAACGCCATCCAGCAATTCCTGGTTCTGAGGGTCATGCTTCAAGCCCTGCTGGTAGGTCTCCAGAGCTTTGTCATACTCTTTCATCAAAAATTGGACAGCACCTTTTCTTGTATAGCCTTTTGAAAATGATGGATCAAGCTCAATACATTTTTCTGCATCCTTCAATCCTTCAGGCAGAGCCCCAAGCTTGGTATAGCAGGCAGCCCTATTACTGTACGCCTGAGGGTAACAACCACCTTTACATCAGGGTCTTGCCAATTAAGTAATATAAACAAAGATTTAGATGGTTTTTAATTTTTACTTTTGGATCTTTTGGGTTTCTTCTCAACGATTCTGTATAATGCTTGATAGCCTCTGGATACTTCTGCTGCTTGAAGTATTCATTACCTGCAAAGCAAGTTGTATGCAATATGCATGAAGTTTATAGTTTACTTAAAGGAACTAGCCAATTGGACACTTATCAGGTGTTCTCTAATAAACCAGTTTCCTTTTAACATAGAAAGAGAAAAACTTGTACAATGTTCAAAATATTCAATGATCTGTAGAAAAAGCAGGATGGAAAAATTACCTTTCTCTCGCTCTTCATCAGCCAACTTTGGATCAAAATATTCTTGTTGTTCTAGATCCTTCTTCTCCTTTTCTGCATCATTCAGTTTCTTCAAAGTGTCTGGGTTCCGGTGTTCTGTGAGAGCTTTCTGAAAAGTCTCAATAGCAGGTTCATAATCCTTTGAGCATTTTGCCAATTTTACCAAGGCAGTTCCCTTCCTTGTCAAAGCTCTTGCTATCATTTTGAAGTCTGACCTGAGCTCTCTTCCCCTTTCCACTGCTCTGTCACAATCCTTGATGCATTCTTCGTACTGAAAATGAAATAATTTTAGAAATTTAAATATAATGGGATGATCACCACGAAAAGAGCTTAATTGCAAAAGCAGACAACCCACTATTGCTGTAATGGTTACCGAAAAATGATAACAGAACAAACTGGTGGAACAAAACAAAAAGCAAAATAACAAAGTACAAATCAAGATTATGAAGTTCAATACTTGCTCTACTAGTCATGTAATCCCTCTCCATTAGCAGCATTAAAGTCAAATTGGTTCTCATTCAAACTCTATATACCTGACTGATCCTATCCCAATCCAAGTAAAAAATACTGCGTTTATGCTTATGATTTGCATGGAACACACAATATGTGTTTTCATAAATGGTAAACATAGCTAGACTCGGCAATTTGAATGGTCTAAGTGGCTTAAGAGCAATAGATTTAGGAAACCAGGGGGAAAGAAAACAAAATCTCTCCATATTCATTCAACACTCCAAAACCTCTCATATTTCATTCTTCCATGGGATATAAGCATCAGAGCACTATTAACAAAAACATAAATTAATTCGTTAGACACTTGTATAACACCTACCCCATCATCATCACCATCACCATTGTGAATGGCAAAGAACATATACATTCCCAATTTTCTGATTATATCATAGATGATCAAGTATTTAGTACAATAGTATCTCAAGCGCAAAGGTCACAAGCACAGAGAAGTGCCTTGTTAAATTTTGTCTGTAACTATCTATTAATGAAAGAAGAAAGGAAAGAACAAAAGAATTTAAGAATGCCCTTCAAATGCGGTCAATGAGACAAATAGCCAAAACCAACGCATAGGCATCAAAACAACTACTCCAGAACATAATGAAATTATATAATTAGGTTTAGTTTCAGTACTTGGTTGAAGTTTTAAAAGTTTCAATCAATAAGAGCAGCACTTACCTTGCCCATCTCCAAGTAAACAGCAGCACGATTAGTCAAGTAAGAAATGTCCTCATCATCAAGCTCCAACGCCTTTGTATAATGCTCAATCGCAGTCCCAAAATCTTTCTTTTTATAAGCAGCATTGCCCAACTCTTTTTCTTTCACTGCTTTCGCTTTTCTCTCTTTTGCTTCTTTCTCTTCCTCCGTCACCTCCATTGGCTCCGGCTCAGGCTCCGGCTCCACTTTCTTCTCTGCGGCAGGAGGAGGAGGCGGCGTCGACTCAGCCTCCGGCACCTCCATATCCTCCGCCGCACTCGGCGCTCTGAACTTCACATTCAGTAATACTCCCAACGCTTGCATCACTCGCTGATCCTTCAGATACAGATTCAAATTGCTAGGATTCTTTTGAATCTCTTGCATCATCTTCACGAAATCAGGTTGTTGTAGAAAAGCCCTCGTCGACGGATCGGCAGTAAGTTTCGTCCACATCTCCGGTCCAGAGAATGCGTCGCCGAACGGACTGGGCGGAGGAGCCGCCCTGGACCTGGAAGCGGCGGCTTGAGCGTCAGCCAAGCCAGACTTGAGAGCCTCGTTGTTAGGATCAAGCTCGAGCCCCTTCTTGTAGGCGGCTATGGCGTCTTGCACTTGGTGGAGACCAAGGTGAGCAGCGCCGAGTCGAGAGTAGCCTTTGGACCAGTCGGGCTTGAGCTCTACCGTCTTCTTGGCGTCGGTGAGGGCGTCGGTGTAGTTCTGGAGTGAGGCGTGAGCGGCGGATCGATTGGAATAAAGAACATGATTCTGAGGGGAAAGCGAAATAGCGTCAGAGAAGTGTTTGATGGCGGCGGAGTAATCGCCGGAGGAGAAAGCGGCGTTACCTCTGGCCTTAGCTTCGTCGGCCATGGATTGTCTGGTGTCGTATGTGGGATGAGTGGAGGTTTTTAGGAGTTTCGGTCCTTTTGGAACAGCAGAACGGAGATAATGAAGAGGAGATAAGGGTATTATCGGAAAGGTGAATGTGAGACGAGAGAGTTCTGGTGGTTCTGGAATGTTCTTTTCTTCGAAGTTCGATAGAGAAATGGGTTCGTTTGGTCTTCGCCAGACCAGTTCGCCTTGTAAGAAATGCAAAGAGGACTAGGCCGAAATGCTTAGCCAAAGCCCAGTAAACTGATTATAGGTTTTTGTGCTGTGGAAACCCAAATAACATGTACCCATTGTTAAGCCCACCCAGGCCTAACGCCAGTCGGTTTCTGTTTCTCCGTCTTCAATCTTCATCTGAGTTAAGCAGTGCCTCGGAGATATCAGTTGTTCTCTACATAAATACTAGACGTATCTGTGACCTCTTTTTCTCCCTCGGGTAAATATCGCTTATTTTAGTAATCATTCTTTATATTTATTAGTTTTGTTGCTTCTTTTTTGTATGCTGGTATTAGTTTAAACAAGAAGGTACTGATGCTGTTCGATGAAATGCCTCCGAGAAGACAACATGAAAATATATTCTGCTATTTATATTTATAGTTTGTTCTTGTTTCCATTCCCTCACTATAATTCTTCTGTTTAATTAGTGTTATTCAACTAAATAAAAGGTGTTATTCTCGAGGGATTCTTTCTGACCAAAGTAATAGAACCGTTGAGTATTTCTCATCCGCTTTGGAATGTTGTTCTATGTTTGGGGATAAAGGTTGATCTGTTCTCTCATTGATTCATGCATGAAAAAGGACGCACTCGATATCATTGAACTTCTCATAGTAACAAAATTCCGTCGCGATTTGATGTATTCTCTTTTTATTAACTAATGTTCTAGGGGTCCTAAGTTCACCTTGACTCATGATGCCTATAGGCAGCCTCCACCCTTATTGCATTTATGAATCTGCGTTTAGCTTTTACTGTTATAATACACTGAGCTTGCGTTTGAATTAGTGGGATTAACAAAGTTTGATTTCCCTTGTTGATCTCTCTCACAAAGGTCATTTCTTACTCAGAAAGCAATTACTGATTTGAGTGGGCAAATTAAGGATGTACTTACCCATAGAGTTGCGTTACTTGTTGGAAAATTTTCAATTATCTTTTTTTTTTTTGGGTCTATTGAGATTTTGTCCTTAGGCTGGGATTTAATCCCGAGTTGTAGGAAAATGAGAGGATAAGATTATTGAAGTCATATATTCTCGCATTTCTGGTACTGCGTTAGAGTTCTTACTGCCTTTTACTTATAATTTCTGCAATTAACCATTTAAATGATTCTAATGTATTTGTAGGAAGAATCACATTGAAGTTTTTAATGCAAGGTGCTTCTGGTGGCTTGCGGGCAGCTTTCTCATACTGCGTTCATCAAGTGCGAAGTTATGATTACCATCACTATCTTTGCCTTCTTGACCTCCCCCCTAGCATGCGCAAGGCTGCATTTGCACTTCGTGCTCTGAATGTTGAAACTTCCAGAGCTATGGACGTTGCTTCTGATCCTAGAATTGGTCTTATGCGTCTTTTGTGGTGGCAAGAAGCTATAGATAAGATCTATGCCAACAAGTTAATTGAGCATCCAACAGCTCAGGCCCTGTCATCAGTGGTATCTGAGTATCGAATCAGCAAGGGATGGCTAAAGAGGTCGATTGAAGCTCGAATTAAAGATGCAAGGAGAGAGGACACTGACATTCCAGAAACTATTGAAGAGCTGGAAATGTATGCCGAGGACACTGCATCAACCCTTCTTTATTTGACACTTCAAGCTGGTGGTATTAAGTCCACTGCGGCTGATCACGCAGCATCTCATGTTGGGAAGGCAAGTGGCCTTCTCTTGCTTCTAAGGTCACTGCCATATCATGCAACTCGCAACCGCCACTTTTCTTATATACCAAAAGCAGTAGCAGAAAAACACAGTTTGCTGGTTAAGGAAGGTGGTAGGACAGAAATCTGCTTGGATTCACGTGAAGGCCTATCTGATGCTGTCTTTGAGATGGCATCAGTGGCTAACAGCCATTTGCGGAAGGCTCGAGAGCTGGCTGGAACTGTTCCTGCCGAGGCTCGTCCGGTGCTTCTACCAGCTGTGCCAGCCCAAGTTCTCCTGGATACCTTGAGTCGGGTACAGTTTGATGTGTTTGATCCAAGGTTAGCACGGGGAGTTTTGGGGATTCCCCATCTGTTGTATCAGTTGAAACTGAAGTGGTATTCATGGAGGAGGAAATACTGAAATATAATTCAAATTCTTGACAGATAATAGAATTTTGTAACGGTTTGCAATATGTTGGAGAGTTGAGATAGTTTGTTAGTTTTCCCATTTCTAGAATATCTGGTTGCTTTCATTCAAAGAAAAGAAGGAATCACGATCACAAGAGACTTTCTTAGTCGTGAACACAAGAGCTGGACAGGAAGCTTTACGTAATTTCTTGGCAAGGCATGTTATCCTAATTATATGATGAATTGGGAGATGAAAAGTTGCGGGCGCTTGGCCTGGCGTTGCACGACACTCAAACGTTGTAAGCATTCATGGGCAAAAACACAAATCTGGACAAGAGTTTTCATTTCTCAGGCCACTACTTTGGTACCAAAGTTAATTTTAGAGTGCTTTTTGCTTTCGACGTTCTTTTTCCCAAAATTTTTGAAGTTTTGCCTTAAATTTTAAGTAGTTTATGTACGGTTTATTGTCAACAAAACAACAATTCCCGCTAATTTGCAAGGAAAATTGGCTCTCACGAGTGCGTGTACTCTTCTGAAGCGTGTGTGAGAGGTTTGTCTGATTTCTGCGTTCTTGCCTTGGTGGGTGAGTGGCACATAGTGCGTTCGGCTGTTTGTTCAATCAGATTGAATTTATTTTCTAACAAAAATAAATTAAACGACTGACATAGAGAAGCTGGAGTAGCTCAGTCGGTTAGAGCGTATGGCTGTTAACCATAAGGTCGAAGGTTCGACCCCTTCCTCTAGCGATTTTGTTCATATCTTTTACAATGCGACATCAATTTTCATTTCACCATATATTCTTGTTTTTTTTTTCAATTTTGTTGTCCACTCTACATTATAAATATATTAATATGGATCAATATCGGATAATTCGTTAATATATTGTGTTGTATAATTTTTTTATTTTACATCAATCATTTCAATATAAATTTGAAATAATTATTATTTTTTATTTCTATAAATAATAATTTCTTCATACTTCACGTATGAATAATCACAATTGATATAAGAAAAAGATCATTTAAATATCATATAAATATAGATATAAAAATATTTAAAAATTACAATTTACATTATATAATAAAGAACATTTACATAAAAACATCATATAATAAAAATAGTGCTAGTTTATGACTCCATAAGCATTATAATAAGAATTTGTACCAAAGAATGCAACAAAGTAAAACTAAAAACAAAAACACTTATAGTTAAAAGTTTTATACTTATATTTTTATATATAATTTAATATATACGTCAAATATAAGTAAAATTAAAAAATATTAAAAAAACCTAAAACTTCATTCAAATGCATATTGGCTCAAATTGCACAAACCTTAATTTTTATTCGGTATAAAATCTTTATCATTTGGAAGAGTCTAATCATCACCATTATATTCATTGTATCAAATGACATGTCAATATTTTCTCATCCAAAATTATCTTTCAAGTCATTCTTATCTATAAAATTTGGTTCTTCAAAAACTTAATCCTCTAAAAGTTTAATATGGGCAAGGAAAATTAGATGTAGAACTACTTATTCTATTAAAAGTCATAGTAAACAAATAAAATTAGATTATTAAGAAATTATGAAAATATATTCAACTTAATAATGATAATAACGTACCTTTTTTTAAAACTTTAAGTTACACCGAACAAAGACCAATTGTGTTCTAATCTATTTATTTTCTTAAAATGAATGAATTTAGATGTGTTTCAATTCCTTTAACATCTAGTTGCACTCACACATTAGTTAAAAATTCAAATTGCAAACCTTTGCAATTCTGGAATACTTCCAAATTGGTCATACTAAGCACCTATAAGACAACAAAAGTAACCTTATAAACAAAAAAAAAGTGAAGATTAATTTCAAACAAGTAACAAAAATGAAGAACTACATCTTTGGATTAAGTTTGTCTCTTTGACATATTGCAATAGACATCTCAAATTCACTACATACGTCATTATTTTACTAGTTAATGGCATTCTCCTATTAACTTAATTAACTTTCTTTATAAAACCTAGTCTAAAATCAACACGATGATTAAAAAATTCCCTAGCAACAAATGACGAAAAGTACTCTTATTAAATTGACTGATTCCTTCATCCTCTCTATAGCATCCTAAAAATAACTTATTATTTCCTTATCATCAATATCAGCCAAATAAAGTACTCTTATTAAAGGCTCAAAACTTATTTATCACTTATGAAATTTTGTCCCATCTCCTTCTTTATTAACCAAAAACACTAAAGTGATAAGAAATCAATTGCAAATCTTGTAATGGTACGAAAACACAAATTACTACCATTTGTGAAACTTTTTCTTATCAAATTCAAACCTCATACATGATTATAGATGAGCTTGGCCATTTTTTCGCATTTTGCACAGTTCATTAAAGATAAGAAAATATCTAACATCTCATATCTCAACATTAGGTCAATATAATGAACAGCACAAGAAGTCTAATAAAAACTATTATACTTGCTTTGAAACTTTTATTTAGCTACTTAATAAGCTAAATCATTGTTAGTGATGAACTGGATAATGATTTAAGGTCCAACTTCATTCAAAACTTCATCAAATATCTCAATAAATTATTAGCATTTCTTACAAGGCCAGATGCATTAATGGAATTCAAAAACATCATTCCTTTAGCATATTAAACCAAAAAAATGGTAACATACTCATATATTCTATTTGACCAACTTTCACACATGATTAAACACCAATAAATTGCTTAATTCATTCTTATTTTATCTAAATAACTTTTTATTTTACAAACAGAGCTGCTTAGAAAATTACCTCTATAGTCATTAGTTGAAAGAGCTTTATTAGGTCTTAAGGTAATATAATCCACTATTGGTTAGTAATAATAAGACTGAGCAACATTGAATAAGACACCCACTCTGTTATATGTTAGAAGATAAAATTTTATCTATTAAAATAAAGTTATCATCTGTTAGGATTTAAACTTTTAAAATTTTGATTTGTTTGCTTAATCTTTATCGAGATATTAACTAAGTTTGTTATTTCATTGCTTATATATTTAAGCCTTCAGTGTGATAGTTGTGTATTAGTATATGATTTTCTAACTATTTGGTATGTGTTTCTTGCATGATAGGTTAGTATTATTATGTTTTAGGACTTGTTTTGTGTGTTTTTGTTTAGTTCGATCTTCATGGTTGTTCTTTTGTGTTTGATATTAGTTTAGGGTAGGAATTTATTATTTTAGTGTAGGAATGGAAGGTAGACACCTTTGTGATTGATCTATGGGTCAAGAAAAGAGAAGAGAAGTGGAGCTGCTGAAAAAACAAGTGGCTATGAAAAATGGCATTTTTTTCATATTCATGGGAAATCTATTGAGAAAGTTTCTTTTAAGATAACCCACGATTGTGGGAAACACAAGTATAACTCCCGCAATCGTGGGAACTGGAATTCGAAGGGACACACGAGTTTCTTTTATTTTTTAGGTTTTCGTAACTTTTTAAGTAAGAGAATTCTGAGTGTCGTCAGTTAGTTGAAAAACTTGCTTCCTGGAGCTAAAAGACAGAGCTAAAGCCTAGAGATAGGTAGAGATTCAAGATTTCATTCCCGATTGGGCAAACCGCACCCCGTCATCCAGATTTTTCAGATTCAAGCAAAGAAGAGGAAGAGCCGCCCCATCGAGTTTTATTTCAATTGCTTTCTTTACTAGCATGTTTATCATGGATTATTTAATTATTGGAGATGTTATAGATATTATAATTGACTAAAATAAATTTTATGGTTTGTTGTTTGAACTATTTGTGAACCTTTGGTTATTGATTTAAAGATATATATGTTTGTATTATTTATTGTGCTTAAATCTTGCAATAAATCGATAGAGTGAGCTTGGTAATTTGTGTTAATAGTACAATGAGAGTTCATGAATAGTAGACCTATAAATAACAAGTTATTGATTTATTAGGAAGAGATTTCAATAGATCAATACACTGCTTATATGATAGCTTCATATCTAATTAAATGCTTCGGAAAGATTTTGCACAACGAGAGATCCCAAAGTTAATTCTAATTTATTTAACTAGTGACATTTAGTTACACTTTAAGAGAGATTAGCTATAACTTTAGAAAATCTTGAGTCAAGCATAAATTAAATAAATTAATTAGAGGGGAGCAAATAGGGATAATGACAAGTCCTAATGTTTAATCTTAAGTTTTCTCTTAGTCTTAGTTTATGATTTTGCTTTGGGTTGTGTTATTTCCTGTGACTTTAAGTTTGTCCATATTTTATTTTTTAATTCAAATGAAACAATTTCTTAAACAAAGAATAATCCGAATTAAGTGGTGTCTAAGCACAATCCTAGTAGGATCAATATCTGCTTCCCACTACAAGTACGGATCTGTATACTTACGGTTTTAAGCGTAAGACTAATAGTATGTTTTGTATTTAACATAGCGTCAATATAAAGTACAACTTATCAATAAATTGTCTCTTACATGATTTCTTTTCTATTCTATTTTTTTTATTAAATCCTTGTTCTAAAATCCAACAGTTTTCCCATAAATTCAACATATTTTTCCCATTAAAAAAACTACTTCAAGATTTGTTTAGACTTTATACCATCACTTAATATAAAGTAGCATTTAAATCACAACTTCAGTCAACAATGGGAGAAGATTACAGAGTAGCAGTGTGAGATGGAGTGGTCGGTAGCGCGTGACGATCAAAAGGAGTAGAAGAACTAAGTAGTGTGGAGCAATCAGGAGTAGCATGCGATAACTGTAACATCTCATCACTGATGGGAAGGTTATATCGGTAAATTAGGACGGGCTAGGTTGTTACATTGCATATTTGATATGAGTATACTTTTGGCCTCTAATTATAGAGGAATGGGTCATTTGGCACATGCACATATAGGTACATGAATTTCTGACATTCCTGGCATTTAATTGTGAAACTGATATGATTTATGATTTATTGGGAATTATGGAATATTTGGGTTTGAATGATTGAATTGGGACTATATTAGAGTGATCGTCAGTTGATAGTGAACCTTAGCAAATATTTCTGAAAATTTTGGGAGTAAATGTCCGGACCGGAAATGTTCCAAGTGACGGACTGATTGATTGTATAGTACTTGAATATCTGTCCAATGCCCATAAAAAATGAGATATATGATTTTAGAAATTAATATGTCGAGCCGTTGAAATTTGGAGACGTATGGGACTGGAAATAAATTGTGAAAAGAGAAAGAGATTTAAGTGTATTATGAGGAAATTGACATGTGGCAAGGTTTTAGGGATGAAGGCTTTTAGAGTATAAATGCCCTAAGTTTTCAAAATCCCCTCATTTTTGACAGAAAACTTGTTTCTTCACCTAGGACATGATTCTTCTCCCTTTGATCGATTCTCCTTCTTCCTCCTTGTGTGATTTTGTTGTCCAAGTGTTGCTTGCTTTTCCTTGTGCAAAGCTTAACTCTAAAACCCTTGAGAGATGAAGAATCGTGGGAGGAGAAGAGGGAGCCGTAGGTGTTTGTAGCGTGGAGATTTTCGGGAGTTTGAGGATTGAAAGCTCGATTTGGTAAGTAAACTGGTTATATATTATTTATTTGTTAGTTATATGCATTCATCTTGTTATTGTGAAAGTTTGGGGTAGATGAGAGTGAGTTATGACTGGTTTTAGAGAGAGAAAGATGTGAAAATGGGTCGGAGAAGACAAACAGGAAACCTCACGTCGCGATGAGTGAATATTGCACGTCGCGATGAGGTGACGTCATGACGAGCGTGGGCTGACGTCGCGACAAACGGACGTCGCGTCGAGCGGTTAGACGTCGCGGCGAGGCTGACTTTTCTGAATTGAGTTAGTTTAGTTTATGGGTCTTAACTAATGGTGTAGACCTCCAATTGAGGTAATTTTGGATTCTTTATGAACTAGAGAAAGAGATCTACAATTGATGTAAAGAAAGAAAGTATTGAATGAAATTTGAGCATGGGTTCTATTACAACCTAGGGGTTGTTTCATGATAATTGGAGTATAACTTGGGGTCTTCATTGGGTGAATGTGGCAAAATGAATAGTGACACTGGTTTTGAGGTTTTCTTGGGAATATTTTAGTGTGTATGATATGGTGAATTGAACTGAATGTTAGAAATGAAATTGGTGGAGTTCCTTGATATGTCGTTGAAATGAAATGAGTCATTATTGATCAATAGAGTGAAAAGTTAGAATTTGGCAAAAGAAAGTGGAATTTGAAAAATAACGTCGGGAAGGTTATGAACATGCATCGTGCATCTTTTATTTAAGACATGCGCATCAGTGAGTCTTTTTGATTACGCATTTAGTAATGAATGATTAATTGACTGTTTTAGAGGCACCGTCGAAAAGATATTCCACATATATTACTGGGACTTCCAGGCAGTAGTTTGGAAGTGCAAGTGAGTAACCTAGTTGGTTCCTCAATTCCTGATTGTTAAATGCTCTGTGTGAACTGTTTGCAAATGTGAATTGTATGATTACGGGAATGGTTAGGATCGAAATGC
>JANZLF010000221.1:35066773-35081085 GCA_026546835.1 Erythroxylum foetidum
TCTGCTTGGTTGCCTATATTAAACCAAGTCTTAAATCAAATAATAATCAAAGAAAATTAATCAAAAAGCTTCGGAAAACAAATAGACAAATTTCTGGAATAAGGGGAGTTCGCCGCGGCGAAGGGCGCTGCTCGCCGCGGCGTCTCGCCGCGACGAAGGCCAAGCCTTCGCAGCAAGTGCCCGAGCACATCACGGCACGCACACATGCGTGTGTCGCGATGCACGCTCCCACCTGGCACGCCGCGATGTGCACTTGACGTGCACGCGGCGTGCACTAAAATTTCGCACGTCGCGACGGGCGGATCGGGATTTCGTTCCCGAACCACAAAATCTCCAGATTTTCAACTCCCAATCGTTCCAAACCCAGATGTAATACTCCCAAGCCATAGATCCAACCTTCTACTATCATTCTAACCCATTCTAGGATTCCAATCCATCATAAAATCATCAACCTAAGGATTTTCCAAACTTTTCCACCTAAAAACCCTAATCATCGTTTTCTCTTAATCCCAACAATCTCAATGCTTAATCCATTCAGAAATAAGATGGAAAGGTCATAGACTTACCGATTGAAGCACTAAATCCTTCGAAATCGGCCGAAATCGCGAATCCTTCTCTTCCTCTCTTCTCCTCACCGACGGCAACCTCTCTTCTTCCTTTCTTTCTATTTCTATTTTCTTTCTTCTTTTCTTTTCCTTTTTATACCTAGGTCTTTTAAAACCTAAGGATGGTCAAAGACTAACCTACCCCTCCTTCTAAGCCTAACTCCAGTCCAACTTAAGTGAACTTCCCGAAATACCCTTACACAATTTAATCCTCTAATTTATTAATTAAACCTCGATTATACTCCAATTAATCAATATCAAGCCCAATTAAATCCAACTAAATCGTAAACATACACATAATCACAGTTCACTCTTAATGACATCATAAAAGAAAATTCGGGGTCTAACAATGATCAAGTAAAGATATGAGAGTCTTATGATATTTTTGCAAGAGTTGGGTTCCAGAAACGGTACCCAACATATTTGCAGGAAGGGGCGGATCCAGAAAATTTTTTAAGTGGGGGCAAAATTTTAATGGGAGAAAAATTTTATTTTTAGTGGGGGCAAAATTTTAATTATAGCATAATTTTATTTTTTTATCCCATCAAAATTTAAAATAATAATTTTTACAAGTAAAATCTTTTGGAGCTAGTGGGGGCAAGTGCCCCCACTGTAACTCCGCCACTGTTTGCAGGTATAACTAATCCTGAAACAGAACCAAGTCTAAATGCAAAAGCTACTTCAACTAGACTAGCTAGATCTGTTCTAAACCTGAAAATCAACGTTGCAATTTTGATGAGTTTGCGAATTTAGTGAGTGAACCATCATCGATGTGCCCACTCAAGTCAGAACACAAGATAGTTATAAATCCCAATTCAATAGATGTATCACATCATTCAGTATTGAATACCAGATCACAATATACATCATATTTCAACAAGCATATCATGAATACAAACATTTCATATCATCATTTCAGAATAAACCAATCATTTATCTCAATCATTCATATAATACATGTCAATTTACATATGCAAATGCACATGTGACTTTACTTTATTTTGTTCTTTTTTGTGACTGAGCGCCTATTTACTGTCCTGTATTCTTATGGATACCATGTTTAGTACCTGTTGTTGATACCGAGATCATTAATAACTGAGCCTGTGGCTCTTTATGCATATTCCTGAGCTTAAAGCTCTTCTTCACGCTAGTCACTTTGGTCACAACTCTTTTATCTGATCATGCATATCAAAGTGATGGAATGCATCAATTCACATATGCCATGTTTCATTACCTTTCATTGTTGTGTGCTTCTGTCACACGTATCATATTCATCGGATCTAAGTTTAACAATTCACATTCATTTGTTCACACAATTCATATTCAATTGTTCACACATTTCATATTCAGCATACAAATCATACAGAAACACATAAAATTAAGTTTACACATCTAGGTTAACTCACAGTGCGCTCCAGATATGCTATTACCTTAACGATCCGGCAATGTTTAGATGTTGGTGATCACTTTGTGCATTTTATCTTATTGCAATACATATACAGTTCATAATTCATTAAGTTGTCAATCATATGATTATTCAGTCATTCACATATATGTATATCATGGTTCAAATGCATTCTCAATTGACTTGCCCAGGTACATTTCCTTATTCACAAGTGTTGATCATTCATACATCTTAGCTTGTACATAACTTGTTTGCAATTAGGTTTATACCTTAAGTAATCTTAATTTGTTCATCAATGATATACATTCATATAATTATCCAATTCTCACTCACAATTACTTCATTTTCTCCATTGTTCATTCATTTATACCTAATATACACTACTTATATCCTTTGAATCATATTTTCATTCATAAGAACATCTTAATTCTTTTAACGGCTCATATTTTCCAAATTGCAAATACATTGATATCAAGTCAATCCATTCCTTAAGTTATAACATATATTAACAACTTAAACTTATCAAACCTTTAACCAATTAATCCCACATCAAACTAGGTTCATTTCAAGCGTCAATCAAGTCCAAATGCACCAAAGTAAAGTGACTTATCCTCATATGCTTCAACAATTGCACAAAACTGAAGGTTCACCATCCATTTTTTTCAAAAATTTTCTAGATTTTAACATCTTCATAACCATCCATTCCTTATACCTCAATTATACCTTAGTTATATGTCAATTCCTTATCAATTTCATCTTCAATTCTAACTCAAAATCATTCAATTGGTACTCATAAGCTATGGTATTTCATGCATCAAAATCAAATCAAAAAATTTCATTCACTATCATACATATAGTCTTATTTCTTTCTCATTTCAAGGACACTTCACTAGCACCTTTCTTGAGCATCTATTCACCGTCATTATAGTTCAAATCTCAATCTAATTCATCCATAAAATAACCTATAACCTACAGTTTTTATGCATCAAGAAAAAGGCACAAAAATATCTAAGTTCAAGCATCATTTTCTAGCACAATTCAACTTCAACATCATATACAATCCATCCCAATTCAATCATCATAAAATTCCTATTATAATATGCCATAAAGAGCAGCACTTTACTTACTTGTCTAGCTCAAATAGCCATCTCAATTATCAGGCTAACTTAACTCTCTGTGCATGCAAAATCATCACCAATTTAAGGTATAAATATATTGGTTTTTGGCTAGAATCAAAGACCACAACAAGAGCTGCAATATTTTGGTTCTATAGCTATCTTGTAAAGGATAAAAGAATATATTTGGTATGAAAATTTAGTAAAGCTCAAGAAAAACACAGGGATGGGAGATAGAAGCAGTTTCAGTGGTGAGAGAAGAAGAAAATGGTGAATGTTCCACCAGAAATATGTACTACCTTAGCCTAATTTTATTAGGTGCAAGATGTCACCATTTCCTAATAACACTTGTCTCCATGATATGTGTTTAATGGTTGATATATTTAATCAATTACACTTAATGATTAATGATACAAAAATGCTTAAGATACTCACTTTAATTCATATATGATTTTAAGTACAATTTAGAAGTAAAGAAATTAAATTAAGTCGAAAGCTCTAAATTTTTGCCATTTTCTAAAGAATAATTTTTACTTGTATTTATGGAGTAAGAAGAAGAAAATTAAAAGACAAGAAGAAACTTAAAAGAAGAAAAAATGCAAAGAATAGTGAATGAAGATGGACGGGTAGAAAAGGAGACAAAAACAACAGTGAAAGATGAAAAAAACACAGTGTAGGAGGACAAGGCAGGAGATGAAACGTAACACAGCAGCTAAAGGTAGAGCAAAAAGTTTGTGCTTCATGCAGGCGTCTTGTGTAACGTAGACGACATCTGTTTTTAATGCAGATAATTGCATTAAATGTAACGTTCAATAAAAGAGAGGGAGGTAAGGGCTCTGTGGAGGTTTTAAATGACAAGGGACATAAACCAAATACCTATTCGTCACATTAAGCTACAGTAGGGGAAGAACAAAGAGGGGCGACAGAAGAGAGTTTGTGAGAGAGGGGGTGAGGCATGAATAGTACCTTGGTCCAAATAGTTAATTTTTTTCCCATCAATGAATAGTGAAGAAAAAGAGACATTAGCATGAATAAGAAGAGAGGGAGGTGCAGTTAAGAAAGCAAGGGGTCTTTCGTAAGGTTAGCAATAAGGGCTGAAGCATTTTTCTGGGGGAGACTTATGGAAGGGTAATATCCCAATGCCCAGAGGTGACAATGACGCCGACGACCTGAGTTAAGTATTTTTTATTGATTTGTTGTTTCTTTCTCTTGTTAGAAATTGATTATGTTATCCTATGTTAATTGATTTGGGTATTGCGTATGGATAATCAAATTTTCATTATTGTTCGGTTATTTATGTATAAACCCATTGGGTATTGTGAATAGATGATTTTAATATGTTCTTGTACGTGATTAATGACTCGTAATCATTAGGGATAACATGACTTAGGTTAAATGACGCATAGTATATAGTTGTTGCCTTAATTAATTAGTTTTTCTAATTCGTAATGTTACTGCTTAATTAAATATAGAGATTGTATCCTAGGTTATTCGTTGGTTAGGTTTAATTAATGATCATATCTTGATTAAACAAAACCTAAGGAAAAATTCAAGTTAATAATTAACCCACGATTAAGAATTGCTAGGAGAGGTTTAAGAACAACAAATTAAAGAAATATACTTAATTAGGGTATAGGTTGAGATTGAACTAAAGAATTGGGTCCCTACTGAATTCTCCCACTTTTATCATTTTTTACATGTTTTCTTTAATTTTTTTGTTAGTCAAGTTTCATTTTATTTTCTTATTCCAAAATCCAAAACCCCTAAACCTAAACACCAATTAATTTCATTTCATAAACTTTGCATACACTCTTTGTGGGATCGAACTAGACTCATTACTGCTATAGCAGTAGTCTAGTTATTTTATTTTGACTAGCATTACGAGACGTGGTCAATTTTGGTGCCATTACCAGGGAGTGCGATATTTTTGTTTTTTTTGATTTAATTGGTGTTTTATATATATTTGTTCGTAATTGATTTCTTTTCAGTTATGTTGTGATATTTTCATTTTTGTTTCGTGTTTGAAAAAAATTGATATGGACAGAAGTAATTTCTTTTATAACTCATATTCTCAATCCTATAAGATGTTTGGACTGATCAACCTAATTGTTGTTATGGATGGGATAATCATTAGAATAATTTCCAAGATAGTTTGCAGGATAAACAGTAATTCTCGTATGGACCAGAAGCTTTTTATTAAAACTTAGGTACATCTCTAGAAGAAATGCTTAACATTATAGCCGCTAACAATCTTCAAATTCAACAAGATATGTAGCAGTTTCAATAAAATATGCAACAACTGTTTCAGCAAGGTGTACAGCAAATCTGACAAGATGCTCTACAATTCCAGCAAGATGCATTGCCTCAATGGGGAGATATCAGTCATCTAGAACTGCAAAACGAAAAGGAGCAGCTGTATCAACCCGAGGTGTACCCAATGAACGTTTGTGCGGAAACTTTACAAAATGATGAGGATCTTGAGAATTTTAAGGTCAACCCTCAACGATTTACTTGTGTTGAAGAAGATGAGAAGGAGCTCGAAGCTTAAATGGACACATCTTTTAGCTCGAAGGTAAGTACTAAGTCTATGATTATTTATGAGACTAACTCTTTACCCATACATAATAGATTGGAGGAATTAAATGATGAAGAAAAAGGTAAAGAGACGGTTGAAATATTTTCAGAGTTTATGGATTCAGTCGGGATTGAGAATCTAAGGATAGGAAAGACGTTGAATGAGGGAGATGATCAAATAAGGTCCTATTTAGAACTACCTCGCATAGAAGTGGTGCTAACTGTAATACCTAAAGATCATAATTTTGTCACGTGAGGAGAATGAGTTGAGCCAGCGACCTTAAAAAAAGACTCTTTTTGGGAGACAACCCAAAGGAAGTAAATTTCTTTTCTTTTATATTTTCACATAACTTTTTATCTACGTGTATGTTTTTGAATTTGTTTGTTTTACTTTTTTTAAGTTTTCAATCAAATGAAACAATCATTTTCTCATTTTTTATTGCTTCTGGGATTATATTGTCATGATTAGAGTGTGGATTGACTAGAGAATTTCATAGCAATTCTAGCATGTATTTTTACTCTTGTGATTGGTCGATATACGTTATCTTTAGACGAGTAGTGACTAATGGTAGACAAAACTTGTGATATTTTGAGCCTTATTTAACTAACACATCCATATCAATCTCATTGTCTTTTGATAGTGAGTGACCTTCATCACATGTGCATCCTAATTTTTCTTTGAATTTCTATTCGAGATCACATTTTTATCACATGCAGTAACATGAAAATGATTAGGCATTTTTTGTTTCATAAGCTACATTAACCAAATAACCTACCCTATTGACATGGTTTTTCCCTTGTTAATCCCTTTTGAGCTTTATACTTTTCTTTTTATATAAACCACATTTATTCTTTTAAACTTAACTAAATGTCCTACCCAAGCCATAATGCTAGTAGAACGTTTATAATTGTTGAGTTTATGGATGTACAAAATTCTAAGTGTGGGGATGTACATATGTGAGGATTAGTTATAATATTGGGATGTTTTTATATCTTATCATTGAAATTCCCATGTTAATGTAGTTTCTTTTAATGTAAAAAAAGAAACAAAGGGAAGGAAAGAATAGAGAAAAGAGAAAAGCACAAGAAAAGAAAAGAAAAGAAAATGAAAAAGAAAGAAATTCAAAAAATGAAATTTTTTTGTTTAGATAAATTTATCAAGGAGGAAGTGCATATGATTTTGCAAAGTTATTCATGATTATTGCATCATCCCTGAATATGAGTTGGATGTTGGCTTGGAAGGTTCACTATTGTTGTTTCAATATATTGTTGGCATAAATTATATGAGTGATTCCTTCATATTAGTATATGCTTCATGTGGTTTGTGTGTGAGAGCTTAAATGAGTTTGAAATATAAGTGTTGCATTTGTCACAGCTGACAGTACCCAGTTTTGTATAAGTGTGAACTTGTGTACTTGATGTCATATTGAATGTTGCATTTGTTTCACTAGCTTTAATGAATTTCATGCTACTTGACCCAAATGCATCTCGCCTTACCTTTGCCTATATTACAACCCTAAAAAGTCCTTTGATTCATGATTTTACATATGAACATTAGTGGTGGACAAATGAAATGATATGCAAAGTTGTGGATTGTCATGATTATGAATAGTGTTGAGTGTACCGATGGATATATTTTAGTTAAACACATTTTCCAAGTCTACTATTAGATTGCAAAGTTTTTTAAGATGATGAATATTGATTGATTATGAGTAAAAGCTTGAAATGTTGACTTCTTGCTATGATTTTTAAAAGTCGTTTATCTTTGTTTATGATTATATATTCTTAGAAAATATAGGAATTGAGTAAATGTTTCAAATTTTTCATCTTAATTTGGATGTTTTGCCTGAAGATGGACAAAAGCTAAGTTTGGGAGAAATTGATACGTGTTTAATTATTGATATATTTAATCATTTACACTTAGTGATTAATTATACGAATATGCTTAAGATACTCACTTTAATTTATATATGATTTTAGGTACAATTTGGAAGTAAAAAAATTAAATTAAGTCAAAAGCTCTATATTTTGGCCATTTTCTAAAGATTAGTTTTTATTTGTCTTTATAGAGTAAGAAGAAGAAAATTAAAAGACAAGAAGAAAATTAAAAAAATGCAAAGAACAGTGAATGAAGATGGATAGCTAGAAAAAGAGACAAAAAGATAGTATAAGATGAAGAAAACGCAGTGCAAGAGGACAAGGCAGGAGATGAAACGCAACACAGTAGCTGGAGGTTAGAGCAAAATGTACGTGTTTCACAGAGACAACGTCTGAATTTTAGGCAGACAATTGCGTTAAACGCAGCTTTCAATACAAGAGTGGGAGGCAAGGTTTCTACGGAGGTTTTAAGCGAATAAGGATATGGACCAAATACTTATTTGTCACATCAAGCTATAGCAGGGGAAGAACAGTGAGGGGCAGTGGAAGAGAGCTTGTGAGAGAGGGGGTGAGGCATAAATAGTGCCTTGGTCCAAAGAGTTTATTTGTCCCATCGATGAATAGTGAAGAAAAAGAGACATTAGCGAGAATAAGAAGAGAGGGAGGGTAGTTAAGAAAACAAAAGGTCTTCCGTAAAGTTATCAATGGGCATTGAAGCATTTTTCTGGTGGAGAGTCATGGAAGGGTAATATCCCAACGTCAATTCAGAGGTGACATTGACGCTGAAGACCCATGTTAAGTATTTTTTTATTGATTTGTTGTTTCTTTCTCTCATTAGAAATTGATTGTGTTATCCTATGTTAATTGATTTGAGTATTATGTATGGATAATCAGATTTTCGTATTAGGATTATGTCATCAAGTATATGACTTGATAGTAAAACCATAAGCATTATAACACTATTCTAAACTGTCCCTAGTCGTTCGTTATTAGTGGAACAATAATGAATCAAGGCTAGTATGTGTTCTGATTGATGATCACGTTTTACTGATCATAGATATGAGTTATCAAATCAGAAACATAGATATATGTTAGAGAACATATATTGGATCGACCCACAAAGAGAACAGTACATGGTTTCATGTCATTAGTGATTCTCAATATAGTTTGACTTTAGTTCTCTGACCTGAAGTCATCATGGTTCCTTACATGAAAAATTTAGTGTTTTGATATTAAACTAAGTTATCTTTAACTGGAAAACAAATAATCTTATGTTGGACATTAAATAAATCATACGAAGGGACGCGAATGACATTGATGGGATTTGTATCTCTCCTAAATGAGAGAGATATCATTTGGGCCTCTTAACAAGTATGACTAAAGAAATACATGGTCATACTCAAATGAATTAATGAGGAGTCATCAATGTCATTTTTATAATCAGTCAACTTGGGGATCAAGAAACTATGATTAATCAAAGGTTGACATGTACCATGCCTCGTCATTAATCTTGATATTGTGTTACAAAGGGACTGAGTTTGTAACCATGTTTATAGGTTAAATTGGATTACCGATCCTCATTTGATTTGGGTAGTCATAATGTCTTACTATAGGCCGCTTATGACTTATGGGCCTTGAAATGTGATCAAGCCCATTGCCAATATCAAATGGGCCTACAGGGTCTCACACAAAGAGTGATATGATCTGGGCTTATTCTCTTGGGCCTATTTTATTAGGCATTGAATAAGTATATGTAGTTATATTTATTGGGCTAGATTATTTAAGTTGTCGGGCTTTTATTATATGAGATATAATATGGGTCGAAACTTATTGGGCTTCAATAATTCTAATAGGATTAGGATTATGAAGCTCTTATTCCTAATAGGAATAAGAATTAGGGGTTCTCTATAAATAGAGAAACCTATGTCTGATTAGACATTAAAAAAATATCGAAAAACCCTAGCCACCTTATGAGAGAAAAATTGTGCGGCATTCGAAAGGGTTTTGGACGTGCTAGCACACACGAGCTGCTACCAAAATCGTTCATCCTCGTGTGGATACCGGTAGAGGACATTCGCGCATTGCAATGTCTACGAATCTGAAAAGGAAAATTCGCATCAAGGCGTATTTTCATACATGATATAGTTTTCGGTTATACTTATTGTTATTTTATAGTCTTTTCCGTTGCGTATTGAGAATACTTAGGCCATAGGCGATCCAACACCTTTATGGCTAAGGTTACCTTTACAAAATTCGTGATAATTATCTAAGCGACCAATTAAATTGTATTATGAAAAAAAAGTTGCGTGTTATATAGCTCACTTTCCTATCCAATGTGATCAAACCAACCATATTAAAGTTAATAAATTCTTCATTTAGGAGAAGTTAGATGACAAAATTATGGAGTTGCCCAAGATTTGTACAGAAGATCAACTACATGATATTGGTACAAAAGCAGCCTCAAACAAATTGTTTTCAAAATATCTTGGCAATATGGGCATATATAAGATTTATACACCAATTTAAAGAAGTGTTGAGAGTTTTTCTCCATACATGTTGGAATTGTGTGGTTGTAATATAATCTTAGGTTACTAATTTAGAACCAATTAGATTCCTAAATTCTAACTAGATACACACACACACACACACACACACACACACACACTTTCTCTTCAAATATATGATAGAATAAAATATTCTATCTTTTATTCTATCTTATGAATTGTAAGACAAATTTCCTTCGGTTTATCTTTAGCTCTTATTAAGTTCTCACTCAAACTAGTCTAAAGGAAGTTTTTCACTGTTTTTTAGTAATTTGGTGACTTTAGTAGGGAAAATTTGATAATTTGCCTAGTATGTATGATTCAATTTACACAAGAGATTAGCCTTAGTAGTCTAACTATTTATTCTAGATTTGATGAGCTAAATAAGAGGATCATAGTCACTAATAGTCATCTTGTTAGAAATAAAATGTAAACCTAAGTATTTGATAGGTACGATACCTTTTCAAAACCTAACAAATACTTGAAAATTGTCTTACTGATCCTTTATAACTTTCTTAAACAAAAGTTTGTTATTTTTTTGGTCTAAAGATAGGCCAAAAATGGCTTCAAATTGTTTAAAACTATTTTAAAGAGCTTTTAACAAATATGCATCATCATGACAAAACAAAAATAGGTTATGAACAAATTGAAATCTTTTAAGTCTAAAATACTTATAATGATACTTAAAACTCATTAAGTGACTAATAAGTTCCCTAAGGATGAGAATTAGAATTTTCATGCCTAAAATAAAGAGATAGGGTGATATGGGATCACCTTGTATGATTCTTTTGTTCCTTAGAAAAATTTAATAGGCTTTCTATTAATTAGCAATAAAACACAATTACTATAAAGCATTGACAAACTCATATGGTAAAAGTCTTTGGAAATTTGAAAGCCCCCAATGTAATCATACAAAGATGTAGGATTGGAAACCCTAGGAATGAGTTTGACAAAAGTATATTCATTTCACTCAACATTTTGCCATAATTAAAGATGTATAAAGTTACTATTGTAATTTTAGTATTAATAATATCCTAAACATACTAAAAGAAGTTGGCATTAAAACTATCTAGCCCAAAGTTCTTTAGAGGGACAAAGGTTGAATAGGGTAGCTTTAACTTCTTAAGGGGATATGAAATAGCTCCTAAAGCTCCTGAGAAATATAAGGTAAGTTTAAATAAAAGAAATAATGAGTTGGAAAGATGTTATGACAACAAGAACCAAGCAAGTTCTTGAAATGATTATAAGTTAATAGTTCCATATCATTTTGAGTTGAAAGAAGAGATCCTAATTCATTCTTTAATATAAGCATTTTTTTAATTCCTCCTTTCTAGCAAGAAATTATAAAAGTCAACAATATTAGAGTTCCTATTTTTGAATCATTTTATCATTTTTTCTTAATAAGTGACCAGTCGTTATCAAGAGTTTGGAAATAACTCTTTAATTTGAGTTTCTCCTCATTTTCAAGCAATTCATTGTGAGAATTATCACATAGAGATTTTGGCACTCCTCAAGTCTTTTCTTAACCTGACAGAACTTTTATGTCATTACATTTACTACAGTGTAGGATCTTAAGATTCTATTTATCAACCTTGGGTTTATAAACATAAGAGAACATTGAAACACATTTGGTAAGCTTACTATAATCCCTAAGTAGAGAAGACTAAAACTCTCAATGCGTAATTAGGGAATTTTTAAATCTAAATTGAGTTTTTTATATGGCAGAGATTTTTGTACAGTAACCAATAATGCAAAATAATCTGAAACTCTAAAAACTTCAAATGAAACTTACGATTAAGGAATGCCCTTCCAATTTTCTTTGAACAAAAGCTTTTTTATGGTGTTTGTTATTTCATGTAAAGAATTTACCAAAAAATAAAGATCATTGAGCGATAAATTATTAACATAACCTCTAAAATCCTTTATACTATTATCCTCTATGCTTATTGCTTCTTTAGGTTCTTTAAGAAAAAGATGAGAATTGAAATCTCTTATAACGTGTCAATCAATCTTCCTTAGTATGATTTTTAATCTTAGTCAAATTTGCTCAAAACATTTTTTTAAATAAAAGTTATTATAGGCATATATGAAAGTAATAAAGATAGAATAAGAGCGACAATGAAGGTTAATTTTCAAATTTATTAGCTAGTCAGTAGAAGACAAAAAAAAGTAATTGTTGCACAAAATGAGATTCCATACAATAAGAATTATGCATTTATAAAAATGAAAGATATTATATACAAAGGATCAATTTCTAGTAAGAAAAGAGGCAATAGAGAAAATATTAAGGGTATTGATTTTGGTATTAAGATATGAGAAGTAACAAAATCCTCCATTATCATTTGTTTAGAAGGTTAATTAAACCCTTTTGTATTCAGAGCTTAAGATATTCATCAAGGATAAAGCTTTGGTTTACCTTGTATGCCTCTCTTTTTTTTTTTGGTTCCATTTTATTTCTTTCTATTGATGCTAAAAAAATACCTCCACCACTTTAAAGTTTTCAAATTCCTAGTTTTAATGGCTACTAGCTAAAGTATTATTAACCTTAAGAGGAGGTAGGTTACATGTTCTTTTTATGAGGATCGCCTTAGAGTGGGAAAGAGCATTATCTTTTTATTCAATTTGTAGTAATATGTTAGACATCCTCTTGATTGTCATTGATAACTTTTACTTTTAGAGTACATTTCACAAAGTCCTTTTTAAGATTAACTTGCATATTTTTCATCTTGCTTAGCATTCAAATGATTTTCCATTTAGTTAGTCTAATTACTAATATATCGAAAGGAAGATTAACAAATGATTCACCATCAGAAAGTGAAGAAGCAATGTAGCTTATAGGAGGTATAGAATTTCCATATCTAACAACTTTAAACTAAGAAAACTTAACGTAGCCTTAAAGACAAAAACCATATTCTTCTTAATGAGGGGAAGCCATTTTGGTTAGACCTTTACGAGATAAAAGGAGGGTTATCACTAGGCGAGGAGATAAGTAAGAGCATGAGAAAAACAACTTCGAAGAAAAGAAAGTGTTGGGAAATCAATAGAAATTAAATAATGAGGCAATAAAATACTTTTTTTATAATTTCTCATAGATTCTCTTTAATAGAATAACTTGAAATAAAAACCTAGAAATTAAAGTGATAAAGAAAAAACTAATTCAGATAACCTATAAAAATTTTTCTTCTTTGATGAAGCTGTCAACTATAAGTTGTTTAATTATCCAATTTCTAATAGTATCTACAAAGTAGAGAAATGTTTTCAGAGGGATTGGTAGCATCAAGAATTGAGCTACTTTTAATAAAATAGGTTACAAGTAGCATAAAAACATATTAATTACCACATCAGATACTTTGAAATTTCAAGTATAAGGATCAATTATACAGTTATCATAATAAGGATATCCATGTAAACACAAGTAATGTCCCATTAAGGATCATTATGATTAGACTAATTTAGTGAACTTATTTTTTACTACAAACTTAAATATTTGTTAAGTATCATTATGCTTTAATTTATGAAATCAATTACTTTATTTAAAAGAAAGAAATGTAATGTGTGTTAATTTTATTATTATATCAATATCCTACTTGATGAAATTATAATTAGGAACAATTCAGAAATAGTACTTACATTCAATTTGAATCTCAATACTATGATCTCATTACAATTTAGTTGTACAGTAATTATCATAAGGATCTTATATTTATTATTAAGCATAAAATATAATTAATAAAATATATAAAAATAAAAAAAGTCTTTATTTAATATGTTAATAATGTCATACATTATTTGCAACTAACTAATTAGTTGTAAAGATATAAATTAACAAAAGGAACTGTGCCCCAAAAAGGAAAGGCTTCGAAAAAAATTCTAAGAGAAAAACTTAAAAACTTACCAATAATGGTAAAGAACCATAAGCCTAAAAGTTCACCCTAAAACACCAGAGAAATTTAGGAGAAAGAATGTATTAACCATGTAACATCCCACCCCTGACAGGAAGGGTACAATAGTAAATTGTCATATGATGAGATTGATAGGGATTAATCAGTATTATTCACACCTTATGTGACATATTTGTCTTGTGAAAAATGACATTTGTTGCACATGAAAATATGGTACATGCATACATTGACATTCCCGGTTTATTTGGTTATAACTGTAATTGGTTGAGAATTTCGAGAATTATGGGTTA
>JANZLF010000221.1:35081185-35095796 GCA_026546835.1 Erythroxylum foetidum
CAGGACCGAGAGAGTAGACTCATAGCTCCAGAGAGACTTTTCCTGCCGTGTAGATTGAGTTGGCAAGAGAAGTCATGGCACACAGGTCGGTCAGCTGGCACTTTTTGAGGGATGACCTAGCTAGGTTTATGTTTGACTTTCTTTTGGACTAATGTACAGAAAACGCTAGTTGTGTAATTTAATGCTTTGAGGTTATGAAATGAGAAATTTATGGTTTCAAAAATTAGTGGATTTCATATAACTGCTTTATGATTTTGATGCCATGTGGAGTGTTAGTGCTTGTTGGTAGCGCACCCTTATCGTAAGGTGTGTATCGGAATGACCTACGGGCGTCCCGGTACATATCTTATGGTAAGAGGGTGCTATAAACCATCTAATTGAATAGGGATAATAGTTACTTTACTGATACTGAATTTTGCTTCAACGCCAAAAGTTAAGGACCAATCACCCTTTTTTATTTTTGTCTTATTTAATTGTTTTAGATTACTAATTATAAGATTAAAAAAGGAACAAAAAAAACATATACACCTTAATTGTATTGAGTTGTTCAAAAGAAAGATTTAACATGTTAGAATGATTCGGTTGATATAGCAAGATTGTAGCTCAATTATTGTAACAAGTGATATTAGAGTCTAATTATGGTGTGTATATTTACTTATGTGATCATCAACATTAAAAAATAACTTAAATACTAGTCTTTCCTTAAAAGTATTAATTAGTATTCACGTATACAATTATTGTTTGCATGAAATAATGAGAGTTATTTCACTTAACTCAAAGTAGTTTGAGATAGAAACAATGAGATCTAAATTTAAGATTGAGAAATTCAACGAGAATAATTTTTTATGGAAGTTTAAGATGAAAGTTGTCCTCACAAAGAATAATTGCCTTGTACCCATTACAAGAAGGTTAAGGAACTCCAAGGATAATGCCAAATGGAATAAAATGAACGTAAATGTTGTTGCAAATCTTCATATATTTTAGTTTATTAAAATTGGTCAAGCATAGAGAATAAAAAAACAAAAAAGAGTGATATGAGATTATCTCTCAAATTTGTACGAGGTCAATTCACTTAATAATAAAATTTTGTTAATAGGAAACTTTATACTCTTTGAATATTAAAATCCACTTTATAGATCGAGTGCATTAATGATTTAATTAATCTATTATCTCATCTCGTTTGTTTAGGTTATATAATGGAGCTATATGAATCTACAAAACTTTTACTTCAAATTATACATAATCTGTATTATCAACTTGTCATCAACTTAATCAATAATCAATAATCTTCTTACATATTACTTAGTCTTTGATGACATTTTACTTAGTCTTTGATGACATTTTAGCTATGATTATGAAGGAAGAAACTCGGTATAAGAATAAGGAAGGTACATATCTTGGCTCACAACAAGTCAAACTTTTAATAGTGATAAGAGAATATCAATGAATGGTGACGTAAGTGGGTGTTAAGATCATTATAGATCAAAATCAAGAAGTAAGTAAAATTTAAAATGCTACATCTGTGATAATCAAGGGATTAAAGAAGAATTTGTTATCTTTAAGGAGACTAGATGATCATGGGTGTAAAATAGAAATTGTCAACAAGATTTTAATGATAATTCGAAGTGCATTTGTTCTTATGAAAAGAGAAAAGATAAGTGAAACTTATAGAAAATTAAAGGGAGAAATATTGTTATAAGTAGAAGCAACAATTGCTTCAATTAGATTAAGTGAAAAATCTTAAATTTTATGACATTAAAAACTTGGAAATATATCTAAACAAGGAGTAAAGATCTTTTCTGAGCAAAAGTAACTTTAGAATTATAAAGGTATTATTACTTTTTTAAAAGCATTGTATTACAAATAAACAATACTGTATGAAATTCAATACATCAAATTCAAGAAGCAAAGTTGTTCTAGAATTGATTCATTTTAAAGTATGGCAAGCACCAGTTCCATCTTTAGGAAGAGCAAAGTACTTTTTCTTTTTTAATGATAATGATTTTAAGATCTGTTGGGTATACCTTGTTATAAGAGGAAAGCAAATATGTTCTCAGTTTGTAAAGTTTCTTTTGTGTGTTAAATGATTATGATACAAAAAAAAGAGTACTTAGGTATAAATAATGGAGGAGGATATGCTAGATATGGATTTGATGCATTCTAAAAATAAGAAGGTATTAAAAGACAACTCACTATTGCATACACTCCTTAATAAAACAAAGTGGCTAAGTAGATGAATAGAAATATGTTATAAAAAATAAGAGTGATATTAAGACTATAGACATAAATAAGCATTCCTAGACGTTAGTAGTCAATACCATTTGTTATGTGGTGAATTAGGTTCCATAAACTACATTTGGTTAAAAATGTCGATGAAGATGTGTACCAAAAGCTAGCAAATTATTTCAACCTCCATGTATTTGAAAGTTATGTTTTTGTGATATATAAAATGCCAAAAAGACTACAAAATTGGATCTAAAATATAAAAAATATTTATTTTTTAGATGTGCTAATAATGTGAAGAGTATCTCCTACATGATCTTATTGCTTGTAAGGATATTGTCTTTAGGGATGTTATCTTTAAGAAAGATATATTACAAAGAGAAGAAGAAGTTATCAACACTTTTCAAAGAAGTTTAGAAACTACTATATATGTTAAAAAAAATCAAACTTCTTCTCAAGCATTACTTGAGCAAGATGCTCAAAAAATTAGTTGAGTCTTAGATTCCTTATGTTTGTTGACCAAACCATATAAAAGACCACCAAAATGAAACTTGAATTATATACTAGAGAAAAATATAACATATTACCTTTTAACAGAAGATAAAGAGTCAAAAACTTTTTAAGAAGCATTTAAAATTCCAAATGTCTCTTAGTAGGTGGAAACAATGATAAAAAAAATTGAAGCTCTAAATAAAAATAAAATCTATAAAATTATACGATTACCACAAGGAAGTAAGCTTATTGGTAATAAATATGTGTTCAAGATCAAGCGAAATGGTAAGGATCAAACGATATCGTGCAAGATTTATGGAGAAAAGATATGCTCAAAAAGAAGGAATTACTTTAGTGAAATATTTTTTCTTATGATTCGACTTACAATAGTTAAAGTAGTCCTATCAATATGTGTTGTCTTTGACTTACATCTAGAACAGATAAATGTGAAGATTGATTTTTTTATAGAGATTTTTATAGAGATCTTGAAGAAGAAATTTATAAGTTCCAAAATAAAAGATTTTGAAGAAAAAAGAAAAAAGAAAAAAGAACTTGGTCTACAAGTTGAACAAATCTTTATATAGTCTTAAATAAGCAACAAGGTGTTAGTATAAGTGATTTTATCCTTCATTATAAGCCTTAAATATAACAAACTTAATAAAGAATCTTGTACATATTTTAAGAGGTCTAGAGATTATTTGTTCATGGTTATTGGTGGGATTGTAAGTTGAGTTTCAAATTTATAATTAGTTGTGATTATGTTAATAGCATAAGTGAAGTATATAACAACTCACAAGCCAGTAAATAAGTGGTATAATTGAAATTGATGTTGGAAGATTTTGTACATAATTAACCTAAAGTTTCATGACCTATAGTGAAAAAACCAACATTTGATTCAAAAACCTAGTATATACAAGTTCAATTTCACTTTGTGAAAAAGTGTAGGAATAAATTGTAAATGTGCAAAAAGTTCATACCAAAGAAAAATATATATGAAAAGTTCATTTATATAGTAAATTTTATTACAAAAGCAGTCGATGGTGATAACTTTGTTTATATTGATTTACTTATGACTTGATAGAAATTTAAACAATATAACAATGACAAAGTGGTATCATAATTGATGATTCTCAATTTGTTTTAATTATCATAAATTCTTATATTTATTTTTATACTACAGGTGATTTATCTTTATGTAGATATTTTGTAAATAATATCTAAATTCTTCTTGTGTGAATAATATTTAGATATTATGAGCAATATCTACATTTTTTAGCATAACACGTAATTTAATCAAGAGCTGATATTCTATCAATGAACATATGAAAATAATTTAATGTACAAACACATAAGATCTGGGGCTTTATGCCTCACCCGAAAGGAGATAAAATTTATCAAACGAGTAATTATAGAGATTTAGACAAGCATGCAAAATTAATTAGGATCGATTTCGTTTGTTTCCCATTGGCCACTTAAAATCTAATTCTCTTCAAAGTAAGCCTTGATTTCCACTTTTAATAGATCATGCTTTAGATTAAGCGGATTCCATTTCACACTCGTAATTCATTAACTTAGAAAATTCTGGGCTAAGAGAAAAACTTTTCAAACTTGATTTCTAATAACAAAAATACATAATTCTAGACATCTAAACCAAAGCGACTAGTTTTTTTTTATTACAAAAGGGCTCAGAAATCAGAGCCCTAGGTATGGAAAGAAAGTGATATTCACCTACTATAGTCAAACATATCTAATAGGTTTTCTTTGCTTGTAAGAGATTAATCGAAGTACCATCCAAACTAAAATATGCAAGCCGCCTATATCCAGCTTTTATGCATTCTATTGTCCATCGACCATGAGAGTAGTACATACGTGTAGAATTCAATCATGAAGTTACGTACAGAAGCATTATTGCACAATAAACAGGTAGTTATGCAGAAGAATGTTACGTAGTTCAGTGTCATGGTTACTATTTTATATTTGTTGTCCCGTAATAAGCACTGTTTCATAAGTTACATTTACTTGTACGGGTGTACTCATGGTCGAAGTACTCAGTTTAATCACTTCCAAATTCTTCTAACCTTTGTCACAACATTAATCCAAAGAAGTAAAAATAAGAGGATGCACACAAATAATTGTCACACAAATAATTGTACTTATCGACCTAGTTTTGCGTTGGAAAATGATCATGTAGAGTGTACACTTGAATACAATATGTACACATACACGCTAATTCTTATGCAGTCCTCGTGGTTGACAAAGTCAATTGCCGGACATCAAGATATGAAGCTAACAAGACATTTGAGGGAATCCACTGTTAACAACAAAAGCAACAACAATAGTACTATTACTACTATAATAATAACATCAATAATAATAAGTAAGAGTTTTGCTAAAACATAAATTTAGAAAAGTTTAATAATACACAATCTTATCCCTATTTAATAAAGAGCATGTTTCTTATAAATTCATATGTAATAAAATAATGATAATATAAAATATAAATAAATACGCATAAATAAAAATATAAAAATAAGTAATGCAATAAATAACATAAACAAGTACAAGAATAAATTAAACTAACCATTACAAGAAAATAATTAGACTAAATAAGAAATTTTTTAAGTTAAATAACTACGAGGAAGTACTATGCAATCAAAACACTAAGGCTAACTATTAAACGAAACACTCATAGGAAAATATTTAAAAAGCTTAAGTGAACGAGAAAGATCTCTCTATGTGAGATCTTTTATCTGTATCCTGGTACGTTAAAGTTTCAGCAGAGTTATATCATTCTTAATCACTTCTTCGCAGTTCTTCTTTGAGTTTCCTTTTTTCTCTTACAATCTCTAAATATCATTTTCTCATATCTTCTTACTGGATCGTCAGCGTATCTTTTTTTAATATATCCGAACCAATTAAGTCTCATCTCTCTTAATTTTTCATTAATATTAACCATCTTTAATTTGTCTCTTACTAGTACATTATTGACCTTATCTCTTCTAATAAAATTACACATTAACGGAGTAACCTTATCTTCGTCAATGTTTATGACTATATACTTATTTGATAGGCCAACACTTCGTCTCATATGGCATAGCTAACCTAATAACTAAATGATAAAATTTATCTTTTAAGCTTAAGTGATATCTTCTTGTCAAGTAAATCTCCCTATGTATTTTTTCATTTAAGTAGCTTTAATATAATACGGTGGACAATATCTTCATCGATTTCTACATTGCTTTAGATGAAAGACCTTAGGTATTTAAAATACCTTTTTTGTAATATAATTTATGAATCAATCTTTCTCTTTATATCAAAAGCTACCATATAGTCTAAGAAGTTATACTCTTCGTACTAGTCTTTATAGTAAGTGAAGATGTAAAACAAGTTTTCATTCCAATATCTAATAGACCTCAAATGAAGAATTTATGTAATCAAATGGAACAGCGCAACCCTCGTTTTGTTCTTAAAGTGACTGGTTCTAAAGGTATAGAATTATTGGCGTATAAAAGAAAGTGTGGATTCTAAATTTTGTGTTTGTAAACTTCTGGCCTAAAATATCAGTTTTAAAGAAGATAATAAGTGCCCAAAATAATCTCGAGTTGTTTTCTCCTTCAAAAGCAGACATCGATTAGACAGCGTTGGGCCTTGAGAAGAAGATCGATTATCATTGTAGCCTAAATGTATACTGAAGTGGCTGATAAATGGTCGGTTTTTAGGTTCGTCTGCAGTGCTCTTAGAGCCCATGTAGAAACTCTAGGTAGAATGTGTGGAGGCCATGCAAGCAATAAGGCAGGCATCAGGAAATTCAATGGGTCTTTCGTTCCTACCTCAATTTCCAGGCTTCTTAGTTTGTCATTACTCAAATACCAAAAGGCTAGGCCTTGAGTGGTGGACCTGGAGGTTGTGGCTGTATTTCATTTGGTAGGCTTCCAAATTTACTGTTTTAAACATAAAACAGTTTTGAATATTAATTAAAACAAGTTTTAGTTCTCTTCTATCATTGAACTACAAGGTTCAGTGGCTCTGAATTTACCATTCTCGTGCTATTTTATCAAACGATATGAAAGTTGCCAAACTGATAAGATATTATTGGTGCTTAAGTACAAGATTTTATTATTATTCTTGTTGTCATTTCAAAATTGACAGTAATGTAGCTTTGGAGCTAATTTTATAATCCTTTCCTTGGCCTCTTATATTGATCTAGTTCTTCTCAATTTAGGAGGGCGAATGAGCACATTGGTGCTAAAGGATTAATCAACTTTGTTAGGACTTGTGATTTGTGTCATATTAATCTTAAGCCATTGGGACATCGCCACTATAATATCAAGAGCTATGCGTAGATAGATAATATCATGTTTACCTACACTAAAACTAGGGCATCATTGTTGGAACCACTCCAATAACTCATACATCAAACCTGACAACATACTCATGACATCTGGTGTTGAACATAGAAAGTTGAGGATAAACAGGATCAACCATTCTTCATACCAAAGAGGAAGTAATTGAACCCTTTAGGTTCAGATGTGAACACAAATGGTAGTTCTTATCCTTATATAAGGATTCCCTATTATTGACATTATCTTGTGGATGCCCACAAAAATCTATTCCAGCAGGGTTGCTTCTTAGTCTACTACATATAGCTTCTCAATGGGACAATACCAAGCTTATTTATTAATGGGACACAATAAAAACCCTACCCTAATGTTAGAACTTAGAACAGTTCCACACTGTGCTTGTTGTAGGTTAGTGAATCTAGACCTTCCACCACAACCCCTTTAAGTTCAGGATGTTGATCACAGAAAAATAAAAATACACGGAAGCAACATGCTTATGATAATGATGCTTTCATCTTTGGACCACCCAAATGGTTAAATGCTGTTGGTTAATAACCCTCCAAATTGCAAGCCTTTTCAACTGAAAGGACACCAAGTTTATCGTTTGTATTCGTTTAGTTCTATGACAAGCTACATGAATCGTGTAGCTAATCCAGTTTTCAAACATCAAATGTGACACCCTGAGGACAAGATGTTAAAACTTTTTTTATTTCTACTTTCTGCTCAAGATTATGCCAGCCTCATTATTGTAAAATTTGGCAAGAGATGAAATTGCATATGATGGTAATCATTCCAAATTCCACTCTCCTGACCTTTATTTCTTCTTAATTCTTAACCTTATAATTATTGTTGTCATAATTGATATAATTACATTGAGGGAGACATATAAACCAAAACGCAATCATCATAGTCTCTGTTGCTGTTGACACAATTGTTTAATTTCATTTCTCATTCAAAACCTGGCGATCAGCACGTAACCCTAAAAAGCGTCGCGACCATGGAAAATGACACCGAAATTGTCATTATTAAAAATCACGCCTCCAGCAACAAAGGGTCATTAATGTTGCTACAGTGTGCATGTTTCTCTGTGCAGGACTGTTGACCATTGAAGTCAACAGTCACAGACGAGGAGTTTGGTGTGGTGTTTATTATATTTGACAACTGCAATTAGTTTATCCTGATGCACGTGATAATAATTAGGAAGGTGGGGCTAACGAGCATTTTAGACAATGCTGCCAACATATTCTTCTAAATATAAATGACCAACGTGCCTAATTTTTTCAAATATTTTTAATTGCAAATCGACCATGAACTTTGTAGTAAATTTAGAATCAAGTCATTTTATGGAGTTGAGGAGTTCCAAAAGCATAAGTAAATACTTTTTCTACTTTTTAGAAAATTAATGGCACTGAAGCTTTGAAAGAAAAGCATATTTCATCCAATGTAAAGCAAACACATTTAATTCAATGTAAAATAAGTGATTGGTTGCTCCTTAAGCTATAATTAATTTAATTTTCATGTCCCTCGATAGCAAAAAAGGAAATCTTTCCTCCATTTGTCTTTGTTATTTAAAAAAATTTATGCATATTTAAAGGTGAAGAAGATTTATTTGCATATCTTCTTTATTACGAGTGAAGAAGAGCCCCGACAATTCAATTTAATCTCTCAATTTATACTTTAATCACTAAAATATAATTTAAATATCTTTTCTTAATCACATAAAGTATTAAAGGTTCTTGTCATACTTTTGCACACATGAATATAATAAAATTCTCTTAAAAGTTTTTTTTACTAATTTAAAATACTATAAATTAGTTATTATAACTGTTAATATCTAGCCACATGTATCTAGCTGAACACCTAAATTCAACTAATCTATGCCTGGTTGATTAGAAGTTATTTAGCATATCCCATAGCCTAACACACCAATATTTATTACGTGACTTTTATTCATAGCAAAAGCAAATATTTGTCTAATCAAACTCTTAGAAAAACTCTCACAAGGCCAATTAAATCACTTCTTTTTAACACTTCAAACTTTTCCAAAATCATGAAACATCTCATTGATAAAATGTTGATTCAAAATCATTTTAAAACCTTAAATTTTATTTGAAGAACAAAAGTTTTTTTATAAATATCAAAATAATTTCTCTTGATTATTAAAGGATTTATGTATTATGTCATGCATGTAAATGATATCATAATGATTGAACCCTTAATTTATTTAAATGACCAAGATAAAGGTTTTTATAGATATTACAATAGTTATTACATGAAATGATTCGTTATTTCTTGTTCTTGATTCTTCACCTGAATTTTTTTTTTAAGATCCCTGGAATTAAATTTGGTAATCTACTTTATTCATTTTTTATCATTTAATCACTTTACGCTTTCACTAAACTTGATATTTAACCCTTGCTAGAATCTTTTGTAAGTTACCTTACTAATAAATCAAAGATAAAAATATTGGTATTAATATATTTTGTTATCACTAAAACTATGAGTTCAACGCTCACTTAGTCTATTGCTTTTTAATAATTTGAAAAATATTTGGTGAGATTTAAAAAATAAATTACATTAAATATATTTCCTATGCATATTTCAAAATAATAGATAATGTGTGTTCCTTCTTAATTCATACATCATTAATTTATAAAGATCAAGTTTCAATATCACCATTTTCTTTCTCCTTTTTTATCAACATTAAAAAAGATATATGATATATAAAGCTATAAGCATCAAAGAAAAAACCAATAACTTCCCTCTCTCCTTTTTCTAAAATTCTATCATATAGGTAAAGAATATATGTAAAATTCTTATCAAATAAATTAACAATCTTCAAAATCATTTACTAATTTAAAGATCAATACTTCTTTTCCTTCGGTTGATACAATAATTATCTCCTTGAATATGTATGACAAGTGATAAATGTTATCAATATGAAAATAAGAAGTTACCTGCTTTTATTTGTTACCAACCATGACCTTCTTTTCTTCCTCACTTAGTTCAACAATGAACTCTTTTAATATCAATTTTCTTGTTTTACTTATGTGAGAGCTCTTGGTGATTTATTCTTTGAACTCAGTTGCTAATGATAATATGATTACTCCATATTTGACATCTATACATGTGACACCATTATTCATGTTCATTAAATACCACTTAGTATTGATATATATAAGGTTAAAAAAATCAATATGTAGAGATGACAATGGATTGAGCCTGAAACATTCAACCTGAATTTGAGCTTGAACTTTAGTCTGATCAGACTTATATGTCCAAAAGTAACTATTTATCAAAGTACAACATTATAATGCTTTGCATGTGAAAGAAGTTTAAGCTTCATATTGGGAATCCCAAGCACGAACACAAACTAAATATTTTAAAAAAACCTTAAATCTTAGCTTAACCTAAAATCTAAAAAAGACTTGAGGTCGGCCTAAAGCCTAGTCAACTTGGGACGAGTTCATTAACTTTAGGTCGGTTGGGTTTAGGCCCTTTTTCCATCCCTATCAATATGTTCTAGGTATTCACATGACTTAGGATCTTAGAAATTAATTCTTAAACCTTTTCTAATCTATATTTTTTTGTTTTTACTTAACAAACATTATTGAACAAATTCTTTTTATGGGATCATAATCACCACAAAAAAGGCATACCATATTATAAGAATTGGAAGTGTTAATGTCATATGAGAAAGACCTACAATAATATGACCTATATGCATTTTTAGGTCTTGGTGAATGGTTTTGGTGATGTAATGCTCTCTTTTCAATATATGGGGGATTAGGAGTTCTCCTTGTGTAACTTTGAGGCCTTGAATTGAAAAATGACATGTTTCTTAATTGAAATAAATCCTATGATGAATTGGAGCATATGTAATATCTTGTTTAAAAAGTTGAGGTTTGTAATTATAACGAGAGTAGTGAAATTGTTGCATGCCTGATTATGGCCTTTTTTAAAATATGTTTACAAGATAGCCTTGCATAAAATTTGGCCTTATTCTTTCTTTGATGATATGTTGTCTAAGTCTAGATTTTGCACTATACATAAAAGTATTAAATTTTATTTTAACTTGGAACCTAAAAGATGATAGATGAGGATTAAAGCTTTAATGTCTATAATTGAATGTTATTTATGTGATGATTGGTCATGCAAATGCTTTCTCCTTAAAAAATTTTACTAGTATTGGATGGTTCATTTCTATAAGTGAAACCAATTTTATGCCTATCATTAAAGTTGTTTTCAGTTCAAAGCATGTTATTCAATTTTTTCCACTACTAATTGTTTGTATTTTATCCACAACTATTATTTTTAGTGAGACATAAAGATTTGCTATTCACCTTTTAACTAAAAGGAAGTGTTTCATCCTAGTTTTTCAATATATGTAAATCTACATCTAAATTAGCTACTCTGGGTAAAAGTAATCAAATTGTGATAATAATCTTTCCACAAATTTTACTAGAAATTTGTATACTGTTAATAAGAACTACTCTGATACCAATTATTATTCTACATGTAGCATGCGAGAGGGTAGAAAATTTTGTGTTTATACATTTTTTCCTATTAAAAACTAATAAAGGAATTGCATATTCTAATGAATAGTTACAACAAATTCATATAAGGTATGGATAAAACAAATACATTAATTATTAAAGAGTGTAGGAAGAGAGATAAAAATCAATCTATAGTAGTTTGGTTGAACAACCATTAACATATATCCACTCCTCAAGATCTATTTATGAATTCAATAACATCTTCTTAATAAGTGAAGAGGAGCTTTCATACATACGTTTTCTTTCGAATGATGAGGAGCCCTTACATATCTTCATTTCCTAGGTGAAAAGAACCCTTTATACATCTTCTTTCTCAGGATGGTCATTTAGCTCAGGCATGGCCAGAAGTTAACAAGTTTAACCTATTTTTTAAAATTTAAGATTTGGGTGACACTTAGGCTTAGAATTCATGCCCTATACCTTGCTAGTATTTTGTATTTAAAATGACATTATTTTGTTATTTAATGGATAAAATGTAAACAACGCATATAAGAAACACATTTACCTCATCTTCTATCATTTTCCTTATCCTAACTAAACTCTCTCCTCTTTTATGTTTTGTTTCCCTAAGTCCTCTCCCACTAGCCTAGTCACTATCGTCACCCTAAGTCATCTCCTTCCATCGCCTTTAGCCTCCAAGTTATCATAGATATCAACTTTGATTATTTTTTTTTGCAACCATTGAAACTTTTTAATAACTAGAAAATCTTATATCTCAATTCATATTTTCTTCTCTCCTAATTTTCATAATAAATCAATACACTTACAATAATAAAAATACCGATAGTTTTTTCCTCTTCACCAAATCTCTTATTCTTATGTTTTAGCATTTAGTTCTTTTTTGATTTAGGTTTTTCTAATTATCTTTTCATAATAAAATCAAGATTGAAACATTTTGTTGGAGCCTTGTAGCATAGGATTAGAAATATAGAAGCATCATTAGAAAGGAGATGAAGTAATGCATGTTCCACCTCATGCATAACCAAAAATATTAATAAAGATGTCTAAAGAAAAATCCTATAAGATTTTATCTCTAGGGTTCAATTTAAGGTTTAAGGTACGGGTTCTATTGATCTAATTTTATTTCTACGATTTTACTTGTTTTTGGTTTTTGTTTTTTTTTTATTTATGTAATAGTGTGTTACTTATCTTCACTTGTTATTTTTTTATTTATGAGGATTATTGGTTATTTTGTGATATACATTTTGAAGTTTAGTTTATGTATATTTGTTATTGCTATCAAAATGTATTTTTCTTAAGGGTTCACAAGAGGCATAACTAAGGGTTTTATAAAGTTATTATATGGAGATTCATTTCTAATTGGTGTCTAATCCCCATTCAAGTGTTTCAAACTTTTTTTTTCTTTATTCTATCTCCATCCCAGTTATTGTGTTTGTGAGAATTTTTTTCTTAATTAAATAGAAGTGTGAGAAACCATCATTTGTAACTTTTTATTTGTTTTGTATATTTAAGATTTTTGTAGTTTATTCTTTGATACTATATTCTTTTTGTTACAGAAATCAAATTCTCTTCTAGATCTTTTAAATTTTAACACTTAAGTTGTTTTTAAATGTTTTAGTATTATTTGATTATTGTGGGATTTTAAAGCTTACATCTTATAAATGGTCATTTCAAACTTTTTAAGTTCAACAAGTTTGATCTTAGGCTCAAACTAAAATAAAAGAACTCATTTGTTCTTTATCATATGCAAAGAGGAACCCTAACAATTTAATTTCTCTTTTTATTGATGTCTCTCGCTTATATATAACTCAAGAACTCCTTTATTGATCACAAATCACTAAGAGTTCATATCATGCTTACAAACATATGAACATAATAAAACTCTTTCCAAAGCTCCCTCTAGGCCTAAAGATCCTATATAACTCATGTATAGTTTATTTACACCCAAAATTAACTCAAATAATTGTGAGACATAATTTCTAACCACATTCAACTACCAAAACACCAACCTTTGACTAGCTTATATTTGTTTGATTAGGAGTTTAGTTAACCTATCCCCTAATCTAACAAACTTCACCTGTTTAGTAAATTTTTATCCCTATGTTAGGCTAATTAAAACAAAATCCTTGAATTATTCAAACCGTTACAAATACTAACTTTTAAAAATAATTTGTCATTAATTTTCAAAAGCTTAAAGCATCTTATTTTGATAAAAACAATTCAAAACTATTTCAAAAGTTTATTTAAGTTTGTTTGAAGATCAAGAGATTTTATTTAAATTCTAAAACAAAATTCATCTTGAATGTGAAAAGCTTTAGTTATTATGTCTTACATATAAATAATCATGTAATAAGTGACTTTCTAATTTATTTAAATAACTAAGACAAGATTAAAATGTTTGTTACACATGTTGTAACTTCATTATTTCTTGTTTTTGGTTCTTTAATTTAATTTCCTTGGAACTCTTTTAAATTATAGTTGGTGTTCCATTTTGCTCATTTTTATTCTTTGGTCACTTTATTCTTCATTGAACTTTTTCTTATTACCTTTTGCATGAATTTTTGATAAATTGACTCACTAATATTACCAAAACTAAAAATATTAATAGCAATTTATTTTAAAATCATTAGAACTTTGAGTTAGAACTTTACTTGATGTAATAGAATGGTTCAGAAAAAATTGGTCATTTTTACCTTATTATTACAACATTTGATAATTCATACATGTGTATAATTTGAAGTGATCAAATCCTAATCTTTGGGCTTTAGATTTAATTTGTTAAAAGACTAGCATAATAAAGGTATTATATATTTTATCATTAACTTAAAATGAGGATTATCTACATATGTATATAAATGGGAGATTAAAGTTTAAACTTTAGACTCATATTATTGTTCAAAAGTTTATAAATGACATTTTTAACTAAAAGAACATGTAAGTAACAATTCTACCTTATATCTTATAGAAAGCTTAAACTTGTACCTTTGTCAATTATCCCCCCTTTTGGCTTAAATTTTAGAATCTAAATGGTAATTCAAC
>JANZLF010000221.1:35109697-35122465 GCA_026546835.1 Erythroxylum foetidum
ATAAAGTATAAAATTTTTAATTTAATAATTATTAATAATATCATTTAAAATTTAAAATATCTTCAAAATATATAAAACTTAAATAAAATTTACTTTAATGATTAAAAGCATATATTAAAATAAATATTAATTTTCAAAAATTTTAATTATTGAATTGTTTATATTAAAATATAATATTTTTACTAATAATTTATCAATAAATATTATATGAGATATTAAATTAAATTAAATTTATATATTTATAAAAAATTCTCTTTAAGTTTTTATTTAATAGGTAATTATTAGACATTAGCAATCAAACGAATTTTTGTTTTATTAAAATTACATTAAAAATTACAAATTACAATAAAAATAGAATTGAAATTAAACGATTCTTAATTTTATATTGTTGGAGTTTCAAAATTAATTTGAGGTAACATATGCTGTGATAATTAATTTATATTCTGAAAAAATTTTATTACCCAAGCATCAATCAGTTGACCTTTTAATACACAACCAACTGTAATTCACTAAGGTCACCTGCAGATTATAAAAAACTACACATATTTATTTATTTTTGTAAAATGTATATACATAGGTCTTTAGGAACACACTTGAGCATGAACAGTGGATAGTGCAGCCTTTATTTTACTTCGAATTTTGTTTTCCCCTGAGCTGCCCTCCACATCCATGGGTCGAACTCGAACGTGGGGAAACAAAATAATACTGGGGTACATTTCGGCAATGATTAATGCATTACCCCACCGTTTGTTGCGTTTCAGCTCACCACACGATCTCTATTCTCTGGACGACTCACGCCATCATGCTTCACTTACATGCCCTTGATCATAAACCTGCGATTGATGAGATCACTGGTTTTCACTCATGTTTATTGGGGTGTGTTCATTATAAAAATGCACGACTTTTTTAAGAGATGATAGAAAACTATTAGCGATGATATAATAGACTAAACCTGTATGAGAAACTTACGATAGACAAATGAAAAATATATCATAAACAAGAAAAACGTAACCCAATGCAGCAAATTTAACAAATATAGAAGCCAACAATACAAAAATAAGAAGTCATGGTTAGCTGTGGACAATGATTAGCTAGTTAATTAATGATAAAATTTTGAATAACCATTCAAAATTTTTAACACCTATCAATTTATTAATTAATTCTTCAAATTTTTCAATCAATAAATTCTTATAAATTAAAAAAATCAATTATCCAATATTTTCAGATATATGGCCATTATTAAAAAGAGAACGATCTTTCCTTTCTCTTTTTCTATTATTTTGATTGCTTTAACTGGCTTTTATTTTTCATTTTAACCAAATAGAGTTCACACTCATTTAACAAAATCTCTTTATTTTCTATTATCTATAATTTTGGAATTGACCTGAAGCCTACTCTTAGTGTTATTAAAATTATTTTTAGTGTGCAATATAACTATTATAGTATGAAACTTTATTTATCCCAATCTCTTTTTTAATTTTTTTTATTCATCTTAATTGTATTGAAGGGATCAATTATGGTTTTTTGTTTATTTGAAAATAACAACATCGAAATATCATAACATTAACACATAACATATGCACATTCATACTCCCAAAAGGACCAAAGATGGTATTAATTGATGATTAGTTTTGAAACTTTAAAAAATGAATAATTTTCATACACGATATGAAGAACATAATAATATAGACAATATAAAAATGTAAGGAAGTAAATAAAAAATATGAAAAATAAAAATGTTATCTAATGATAGTGATATATTAACAGTAATTACAACAATTAACCCTGCCTGATCTTCCAACATAAAATGTCAATATTCTAGTGAGAGGGGGACCAAAAGATGACACTTGGATCACGTGTGAGACTTTTGCTTCACTTCTTTACTTCTTGCGAGAATGCTTATCTGGCCACCCACTTTTCAAAATGCTAACTTACAGTAATAAATAGTTACATTAATGTCACAGCCTACCATACCTTAGTCCTCAAGTCCACAACACTGGCCGATTATCCGGAAACAGTAATTTGAAGTTATAGCTTAACTTATCGGTACGCATAAGCACCCCCACCTTGAGTGTCCATATTTAGATTACCAAAAAAAAAAAAAAATCTTAATTATAAAAATCCAAAAAGTTTACAGGTGTCCTTACAGGAGGAAGCAAGTTGGCTTCCAGGAAAGTGGGGTCCACTGTACAGGGAAATTCTATAGGTGGGGCCCAACGATGTTGTGAGCCTAATGATAAGCATTTAACATCATTCGATTTGGGTGGGTCCCACGTGAATTTTGGAAGCCATCATTCTTTGCTTAGCTACTGTGGTTCGGCTTGCTGTTGGCTGGGCAGAGCTGAGTAAATTTGGAGAAGTGTCACTATCTAGATGCATTGAGTCGGTTTGTGGGGTCCATTGTAGAAACAGCTTTCTAGGAACAAAAAAATGATTAAATAAATAAACACCTGTATTTTTGTGTAATCCACAGTCCAACCAACCAGATGTCGCGTGCAGTTGTTGCTGGTGACTGGTGAGGCGTATCGGAGATTAATCAGTTTTTTGGAATATGCCACCAAACCTTAAAAAATTAACTTTTTTCTCAGAATTTAATATTTGCACTTTTCAAGGAATAAGTACTTAGTTAGTTCCCTCTTTTGGGGTCTTTGTTCATTTTGTTTGTCTGTTTAAGGAGCTTTCCGAGAACCGGCGAGTGACTTAAGATAACTAAATGCTTATGCTTGAGCTAGCCTTGAGGTTTCCCATGTCTTATAAGATGTGACGGATGCAATTACCTCTTCTCGACTCATTTTAATAAAAGTGGATAAATTTCAATAAGTAGACAAATAAGTGGCATTTTGATTAATGTGGCTCTTAAGGTCGATTGAAGTGATAAAGGTACATATTAGCTTTTGATGGGGGATATTTATGCTTCATTTTCATATGATGCACAACTTCTTTTTCATTAGACTTTACAGGTTCTTATCACAGCTCTATAGATAAGATTGAAGTTTAAACTTATTTTGGCAGATTTATGAATTATCAAATGCTAATGAGTAAGCTTGAATTTGTTAGTAAGTGAGATTGTATACGACTAAATCCACTCCTACGGGCTATTGGATGAGATTTCCTAAACATGAAGTCTATAATCAAAGGAATCCACTAATTTGTAAAAAAAAAAAAAAGTTTCACATGATTAAATTGTAATTTTTTTTTACTTTAATGTTAGTTAATATTTGGATTATTTTGAAATACTTATGTTAATTCATCTTTTTACAAGTGTTGAATAGTTCTTTATGTCTATATCATATCTTTCTTGGCCTCTATTTATATGCCAAGAAAACAATGCTACCCTTGAGAAGGTAAAAACAGGGCTCATAAGAAGACCAATTAATCCAACATGAAAACTGCAATCAACACTATAAGATGAAGACCCTTAAAGTAAAATCAATTGGGTGTCATGACCTTTGTAATTGTCAAACATCTAGAATACTAATTAATATTAGGCTGAGAAAAGGATCATGATTAGTCTGATCGTGTACACCACGCGGATGTGGACAAACACACCACCCTATGGAAGTAGAATCTGGCGGTGAGGGTTCGAGTGCTTTACCGTCACCCCTTAAGATATAATCTATCTAATTGATTGCACCACCAACACAACATACAATGCCCCCTTTTGTCCCTTTTCTTCCGCTGTTTTACATTTTACTTTCTTTCATGGTTTGCAACCTAGTGTAGGAAAACAATATTTTGTCAATTAATTTGTAATTGACATCTTAATTCATTGTGACAGGAATTCATTTTAGTTAGAAAAGTATATGCAAAAACGTTTTAAGTGTCAACAATAAAATATGAACATTTTTATAGAAAAAGAAATTTTGATATGAATATTATTTATTTAAAGCACAAAATTAAGATGATGATATAATACCCTCATCTTATTTAATAAGATTTTCAATCTAGTTGCTGAATAAAAAGTATGTTAGAAGTATATGATAATAAGATATTAGATTTTAAAAGGGTAACAATAAAAAGCCAACACTGTCCTCACTCACCGTATTATCATCTTCTAACATCATGAGCTCCTGTCTCTCTCTCGACCTCAAGAGGCAAGAGCTGAAGCTGAACATATTCTTCTAGTCTTTATCAGTTGCTGGTGGAGGTTGACGCCTCTCTCTCTCTCTCTTTCTGTTTCTTTTTGATTGAATATCCATCTCTCTCCCTCTCTCTCTCTCTCTCGCTTTCTCCATCTCTCTGTCTGTGAAACTCATTCATATCTTTCTCATTCTAAAACCATATAGTAGAGAGGTTTGAGCCATTATCCATCTCCCTTTTAGCTCACAAAGCTTTTGCAGCAATCAAGCTCCCACTTAATAAAAGAATGATAAAGGATGATAGATAGATAGATAGACATTATTTATTAGGGTATGTGTGTGATTTTACAGTTTCTCTTCGTCTGTGCTTGCTTATTTAGCCTTACCACCTTTCTTTTTCCCCATTCCTCAACTTTCCTTTTTCTCTCTTTAGCTTCTTCCTTTGTCATTCCTCGGGATCTGATCTCTCCTTCTCCTTTCTCTCGCTCTTGCATTCTTCGGACAATCACTGGACATTCCTTTAATCTTGACTTAGTACACGGGTGAAGGGTTTGAGTTCAATTCCCGAGGATCACTTTGGCTGTCCTACTCATATTTCTGGTTTCTTTTCTTTTCCTTTCTGAGTGGTTTTCGTTTTTGTCTGATTCAGTGTCGAAAGTCATAAAGAGTGTCGTCAAAAAGCTAGCTACTGTGCCTTCCACTTTAGTTTTAAGCTGATTGGTGAACGAAGTTGGGCTTCATATATATTCCATCAGATCTAAGAAGGTGCTTTATCATTCGGTTTAGGGTGTAGAGCACTATCAGGGTAATCAAGGTTGAGTGCTTCAGCTATTCCGTTTACTAATTTTTCATATTCTCGTGTTCATAATCATATATGGGTTTGTTTTCTTTGATTTCGTGCTTAATGCGATGCTATCTAATATGGAGTCTTCAATCTTAACTAATAAAGTATTTCAACATGATCGACTTAATTACTTTCTCTATGTTGTTCCAAACTATGGTCTCGTTGGACTAGAACAGATAATTTATGTATCAAGCTTTTCATTGTCTGATAATTTATGTATCAAGCGATTCATTGTCTGATGCTCTTCACTTCATACCCATCAAAATATTACTTTCTCTTTCCAAAGTATAGCATGTCGTCCTGTTTAATTTTGTTTGATGATCTTTTTGACGACAATCTTTTCCTTTCAGGGTACTCGTATTGTCTTGAAATCTTTTAGTAGATCTTACCCTGCAACAGATCTTTAACCTTTTTTTTGGGATAGCCACTTCGTCTTATTCTTACTTCGCTTTAAAATCTATTTCTTTTCAAATTAACATTCCATATACTAGTTTGTTTCGTCTTATTCATTTTTCCTTTAATTCTGCTTTTCCTTAATTTGATGCAAATCTTCCAGTAACGTTTTGATTAACACTTGAGTGTATTTGTTTAAGTGTTCACTAAATTGTCTAATATAATGGGGATTGATTCATGGAGATGATAGTATTATATCTATGCATAGGTGCCAGCTTTTGGATGATTTCCACCAGTGCACATACATCATTCAATATTCGTTCATGTTCCTCCTCTTCTTATGAATGTTTCAAGTAATTTAGCTTGTGATTTTAAATCTTTTACTTTTTTTACCGAAAAAGCACTTTTTGTCTAGAAAACTTCATTTCTGTAATATACATATCTTTTTCTTTTGGTTCCAAGTGATAAATAGTTTTATAATGCTCTTGAGAGATTTAATTAGTGATGACAAATCCACCCTCTTTCGGTAACTCAAAATAATTTACCATTTACCTCATATTTCGTGTAAGCTTGTTCTTTTAATCTTCTTATTTATTTCCTTTCTTGACCCATTGTATCTCCACATACTCCTTAAATATACATCGTAACAAAGTTTTATTGGTTAGTTCTTCTGATGCCCATCTAAAAAAAGGAAGAAAGAATTTGGGTTAGAGCCTTTGAAGAGGTAAGAAGAGAAACTATGCAAAACAATTACTATTCAATTTTTCAGCGTGACACAAGGAATAGATTCTCCCTCTATGTATGAGTGACCAACTATATACATTTGAATTTGAGGTCCATTAAGGAAAGATCTAACGCACAATTTTTAGATTAATAATAAAATAAAGTTCAACATATTTAAGGCCATACACACTTAACTTCTTACATGATATGTATTCATATGTGTGTGTTTTTGTTAGTTGTTTGTAATTTTATCTTTGACTGAAACACAAGGCAGATTTAAGTACTTAATGGAAGACACAACATAGTATTAAAATCCTAAAGAATGTTTCTTGTTCAAGGCAGGTAGCTAGTTATTCAATTAAATGAAATTTCAATTCATAATGATGTTTAGACTTAATTATGATTGAAATACTTCGTTGATGTAAAGACTGCTTTTTACCTATTAAACTTTATTGTTCGGTTTAGGGTGGAATGATCACATTATGAAATTGTATACTATAATATGAGAATGTACATGAATTGTAATTTTTTCTTCCTAATGTAGGTTCCTTTCAAATTAGGAAAACATAATCCTAAGCAACACTTGTTTTATATTAATTCCATTTTCCATAAGTTACATAGGATGTTGAGAAAAAAAAAACGTAGCCAAAGTCTAACATTTTATTTAAATTCTTATTATCCAAAAGTATAAACAAATATAGGGCATCTATGTGGTGTATAAGTATTATCACAAAGTTATAAAATTGATAGTTGAATTGATCGCTTAAAGTTTAGATTAAATGTTCTTTGTTTATTTATGAAACATAATAGGTAGATTGTGGGATCGTAATATGTGATGATCATAAATTAAACTTCAGATCACTACTTTTCTATAGTTTCATTCAACTAGTTTAATTACCTGCTCCATTCCCATTATAATAGTTGAGCCATAATGTTTGTGAACTTATAGCTTTACATGGACAATTTGGATATTATCTAACATTTTGAGACTTGGAATGCAGACATCCATTGGTAAGTTTATGAGGGAATCAAATAAAAAATAAAAGTTCAAATGCAGTTTGGTTCAGTGATATTGAATGATTAGTACTGTTAGTATACATTATTAGTTAGTATCAAATTTCTAACTTCTGAATGTTGCTTGATTTTATCCATACTCCACCGTAAACATTGCTTGATCTAATCATATTTTTGGTACATTAAAGTTTTAAATACTAGTCTACAATTACGATTGTGATCATAATTATGATTGATATTCAAACTATTCATATTTAGCGTAATTCAGTATATGTCATTCATAAGTACTATAATTATTAATGTAAGTATAGTATAACTTGTAATTTTAAATTCTCGGGATATACATCAACCTTTTATTCTTTTCCCTTGGACTAAAGTTTGCAATAGATAGGCTGATGTCCCGTCACCACATTCCGGCTGCAGGTTTTGAGTTACTGAAAAAACATGAATAACTTCTCGCATGTCCCGCCAGGCTTCAGATTCCATCCAACAGACGAGGAACTTGTTGATTACTACCTAAGGAAAAAGGTTGCTTCAAAACGGATTGATCTTGATGTCATCAAAGACGTTGACCTTTATAAGATTGAGCCATGGGACCTTCAAGGTAGCAATCTTCCAATAAATACTGGTGTTGAAACAAAATTTCATCGGTACTCTCTATGTTTCTAATTTGTTAATCGTGTTCCCTTGGTTGGTCAGAGTTATGCAAAATAGGAACAGAAGAACAGAACGACTGGTATTTCTTCAGCCATAAAGATAAGAAATACCCAACTGGAACACGCACTAATAGGGCAACAAAAGCTGGGTTTTGGAAAGCCACAGGAAGGGACAAGGCTATCTACTGTAGACATAGCTTGATTGGCATGAGAAAGACGCTAGTGTTTTACAAAGGGCGAGCTCCAAACGGGCAAAAGTCGGATTGGATCATGCATGAATATCGACTAGAAACAAATGAAAATGGAACCCCTCAGGTAACTATTTATTTCATTACTGTTTGGACTTATTCTGTTTAAGTAATAGATTGTACCCTTTAAGTACGAATTAAGTAGCATAATTACAAACTTCTGGACATGCTTTTTATTAATAACCATATTTTTAAAAAAATTCTTTTGGTTCATCCACCTAATTATTCTATTATTTCTTATTTAGGGAAAGTGTTTTCGTATTTAGTATTTCTTCCCCACTTGATAACAAGGGAAAAAGACTCAGCTTCTCCGCATGATAAGAATAAGTACATCCACAATATTATAGAGCGAAATAAATCTTCTAATTATGTTTACAAAAGAATATGTTTTAGAGAATAAATGAATTGGTTTCTCAAAAAAGGGAAAGAACCAAAACTTTCTAAAGATAAAATCAGCTTAATTTGACTCTTAGCTACCTTTTACTTTCACCGAGCTTCGTTTCATCAAATGTTCCATCTTCACATTTCGTTTCTTTTGTTCATAGTATCCACACACAAACACATTCACCAATGTGCAAACAGAACTACTGACGGTAACATCTCTAATATGAGAAGTCTGAATTGCAACAGGAAGAGGGATGGGTGGTGTGCAGGGTGTTCAAGAAGCGGATGCCTACATTGCGAAAAGTTGGCGACTATGATTCACCATGTTGGTATGATGACCAAGTTTCAATTTTCATGGCTGAAAACGATTCTCCAAGGCAATTTAATTCGCAACCTTACGTATCATACATTCATCAAAACTATCCCTGCAAGCAAGAGATTGATCAGCTTCATCAATACAACATGCCTCACGATCTTTTCCTTCAGCTTCCTCAACTAGAAAGCCCTAAAGTTCCACAAGGACCAACTGCAAATTGCGGTTCATTATCTCGATATGGCTACGATAGAACCAATGGAAGCAACATTCACTCCTCTACTCTTACACAGGAAGAGCCATTGCCACAAGGCCATCAACAAAATTTGAATTCAATTTACATTAGCAACGGCGAGCAATCTGTGGACCAAGTCACCGATTGGAGGGTACTTGACAAGTTTGTTGCCTCTCAACTTAGTCACGAGGATGCTCCCAAGGAACATAGTTATTCCAACCCAGCTGATTTTCATGTCACCGAGCAGATAAACGTGTTTGTCGATGAATCCAGAAGGCATGAAATGGTGCAGGGATATGCCTCAACTTCAACATCTAGTTGCCAAATGGATCTATTGAAGTGAAAGCACGTATATGACAATTATACTAGACGAGGCATACTAATCATAGTAACCACAGTTTATAAGAAAGAAAAAACGAAGACGTCAACCAGTTTGCTGTATATAATAAAACCTAAATGTTTATTGTTTTAGCTATCATACTTGAAAAGTGTCAATCATGTCAATGGATACTAAACTACCGCTTAGGGTAGAGATGAAAACATTATTTAGTACGTACTTTCTGGTGGACGACAATGTTGAGCTTTGTTTGAGATGACTCAGCTATTGAATGTTAAAAACTTGAATCGTATCTCTTCCCTTCAATTTTCAGTTGATGGATTCTATTAATTATAGGTTGTAACTTTTTCCTTGGAGATCATCCGCATGTTGAAGATAAGGGAACAAATTAAGCTAGGTCTTACGATTTATTCATTCCAGTTTTCTGATGACATTGAAAGCATTAGATATTTTTAGCTGCTCTCATTAAATCCCTAATAGGTTGTTTCGTTACGTTTCACGGTTTTGATGCATCATATGTTTCAATATCAACATGGGAATCTTTTGTGGAAATTTTGATGGACAAAAGTGGTGAATACCTTTAAGCTTTTATTGGTGAGTAGAGATTTTATATCTTTGAAGGTACTTTCTAAAATTATTTAACTTAATACCGGTATCTCATTCTTAGATATGCTAGGATGTCTACTAATTATATTTACACACAAAAATTTATATAGTAGAGGTTCAACGACATATTTGATAAACACATTTATTTTGGAAACTATCTAAATTTCTAAGCCTATGATGCTCAACAATGTATTCTCATTTAAGAATTAAATCATATAAGTTCTCTTAGCTTGATACTAATTAGGAGGATAGGGTTCAACAAGAAAATAAATTAGATTCCAAAAGCTTGGTGTTCATATAAGACTAAGGTGAAGATTGGAAGTGTAATTTCCATCATATCATAAGGAAATTTAAAAGCTCAATAACGGTTATGATGTTCCCAAAATACATTATACGCTATGATAATTCCTGAAATTAAAGAAAAATCCTCTTTTCTATTTGCAAAGAAAATTTAATGATAGGTTTAAATGGTTTGTTTTGGACATGATATTGTAGTTTGCGAGTATAAGGGAAAGTATATATAATGGATGGATTTCAGCTGATGTAGCTAAAGTATTAATGTAAACGTTAATGAGATTTTCAGGCCCCAAAACAATTATGAAGGTCACATGCTATTAAATCCACTTTGGCATTTTAATTTGATTTTAAATCCACTTTGGCATTTTTTCACCGTACAGGAGGTTTTTAGTTCCAACTAGTTTGGTAGATGTTTTTCTCCTTAATTGCCTGCCTTAATTGGCTACCTTACACCAGGAATCGACTAGCTTTCGTTATGGTTAATAAGGAAAAACATTATGGATTGTCACCAAAACCGAGATATGGGCGGGCACCTATGCATAGTTTCTTAATTAACATTTCATGCAGAATACACCAAGATCATCGATAGCGAGATGTTAAGTTGCAAGAATATAATGCATATTGATAAACGAAATGCAGTTACTTAGCCACCTCAATTTATGCGAGGTTCAAGTAAAATTTCAAGAGATGAGCTTGTCTCGTAACACGAGAGAAAAAGCTGGTAATAAAGAGTAGTTTCACTTGTTTAATTATTATATTCCCTCATAAGCCTAAGTGTTTTGGCAGCTAGCTAGGTCTTAGTTCATACATACCTCATCGAGACATGAAAACAAAATTCACTTGCAGCTTGTCTACAAACATAAGACGACCAACTTGAGAAGAGATGTCAATATGCCTGTTTCTTCTTTGCCGTAGTTAATCGACCCCTTGCGCGCCTATGAAACATTGAGATTTGAGATGATTAATCAAAGTTGAAAAGCACAAGAAACTATAGGTTTTCAGCAGTTCTCGAGGATATTGGGTGTTAGTAAAGCGAATGAAGGTTATATATGCTATCTCCAGAAAATATTTGAGTGCAAATAAACAAAATGTTATTAGTAGGCTTCAGCACCATTATAAGCTTCTCAGGTCAAACAGCATGCAAGAACTAGCCTTAGATTCTACAAATTTACCATGGTTTATATATCAGAAGCACGGGCACGTCTTCACTGGTCTAATAATTGGTAAGAGGACGAACAAGAAAGAAAAGTTAAGTTTGTTGATCAGATATTATTGACTTCAACTCAAGTAAGAGACTGACTCCCACTGGGGCTCAAGTCGAGCGCAAAAAGCCCTTTAAAGCAATGAAAGTTTTACAGAGACATAATAATTGGGCGTGCTCTCCTGGACTTATCATGCATACATCAACTAGATAACTAGCTGTTACTTGAGAGAGAGGAACGAAGAAAGAGGCATGTGCTATAAACCTAAGGACTCCTCAAGTAAAGGAAACAAAAAAGAAAGCACTGGTTCTTGCCGACTAAGTTTGATATTCAGGTCTGTCCTTTCTGACTTTAAGTTTTGGGTCGGCATCAATTTGATCCATCCTCATACACCACAAGTCTTTTGTCTTGCGTCACTTACCAAAAAAGGATACACAAAACTAGCCTCTCATTATATCTCTGATTTCACACCAGCCAAGTTGAAGGCAAAATAACCAGCACTTACTTTCCTTTCATTGCGAATCCCTTAACAAGCAAACCATGCGCATTGATGTCGACTGTTGGCTGTTGAGAGAATAAGTTTGCCATTTAAAATGTTGCTTGCTGACTAAGATAAGATAGCCCCATGTGTCGTGAAAATAAACCCGCTTTATATGAGACAGCATAAACAGTTCCTTGGCCACGCAGATCCAAATACTCCACACTTCCCGGAGCCTCCGGTCATTGATTTTGGACGGAAAAGTCGTGACATTAAACAACTCGGGTCTCACGTTAACAATTCATATTTCAGGTCAAATCATCCAAATTATTATGTTGAAGTGACCACTTTTTCACGTGCTTTGATGGTAATAAATGGATTGAGTCAGCCGATAAAGGACAGAAGTCACAGAACAGAATTAATTAAACTGTTTTTGTTTCGGTACTCCTCTCTCTTTGGATGGGATCTGTCCAACTGCTCTGACCCTTTATAGGTTTTATTGTTTATGTTAACTATCTTTAATTTGTCTTTGCATAAAAAAAACTTTATTTAGATAATTTTTTTTAATAAAATGACATAATATATACTGGAATAGATTGAAGTAATTCATAATGGATTAGTATGTAAATGATTGTAATGTTAGAAATTTATTATTTGAGAGGAATAACATGATTTATAATGTAATATAATGAAACGATGTTTATCATTTTACATTCAATCTTAAATTCTTCAAATAAGAGTCGACTTATTTTTAATGTTTAGAATGATATGAGATATAATGTGAAATTCTTCCTTTCTATCCTGCTTCATTCCATTATATTATAAATTTTCATCTCAAACGATGAAATAATATTACATTTCATTATCTTTCATGAATAATCATCCAACCAAACATAACTTTAGGCAATGTCATCAGACCTTGAATGATCTAGTTGAGTTGAGACGGAATTACGTCACTG
>JANZLF010000221.1:35128332-35145933 GCA_026546835.1 Erythroxylum foetidum
TTGTGCAGCCGTTATGCTGCCGGATTTTATATGGTAGTATATGGATTTTATGAGATTGTGTAAGAATTTATGAATTGATTGACATGGGTATGAGTTTGTTATGGTAAAGAATAAGACTATGATGAATAAGAAGAATCAAGTATTGAGATTAGTATGAGTTATAGATGAAAAGCATGCTTAAGAAAGCAAGAAAGAAAGAAAGACAAAAAGAAAAGAAAAAAAATGTACATCGACTTTCGGATAGGTTAAGTCATAAGGGTTTCCAACGCAACAAGTTTTACTATGTTCACGCCTCGGATGTCGGGATTTGAAATTGACAATTGTTTCACATTCGTATTTGATTCCCAATAGTACGTTATGATTAAGATATTTGTATCGAATGTCGATTTCGTTTTTATTTTCTTCAAGCCAATCCGTTTTTGTCTCACGCTCCTATCGAAACCACCATTTGTATGCCTTAATTTCAAGTCCACTTTCTATCTACTTCTGGATTCTTTTAGTATTTGATGTTGGATATGTGTTATCCATTTGTTTCGAACCAGTTTCGACCCACTTTTCATTTGTATATTTGGATTTCTCATTTGAATTCGATCGCATTTGTTTCGTTTCACTTGTTTCCTTTCGTTTTGAATTCTATTCAAGAGTGCTCATGAGCAGTAAGCAGTAATGTCGTATTAAGTGATTAAGCAGTTGGGTCTCGAAATCGGGATCCAACAAGAATATTTTAAAAAATAGAGTACAAAAAAGAGAAGAGATAACTGCAGATTAATATAATACCATTATTGGTACGTGGGAACAACAACCATACATGATTCACATAGGGAACATTTAGATATTGGTGATTATTGTAATTCTCTCATATTCTAGGTTGAGCCAAAGGGTAAGGAATTACGAGTTAAAACAAGTCCTTCCTCACTTGCTACCAATGTTTAATGGATCCCTTGTAGATGATACCATAATATTTATCAAAGAATTTTACTCTGTGATCTAATCAAATTTGTTGAATAGCCTTATAGAAGAAATTTTTTCAAATAAGATGCTTTTCATAATGCATGAATGATTAAGGAAAGACCTGGTTACTCTTGGTCAAATGGATTTTTTTAAAGAGCAAGACCAAGTTTGTGATGAAGGTATGATTTTCCCTTCACTTAATACCACTGAGTTAAGGGTGTAGATTTAGAATTTTACATAAAAAGAAAGAGAAGAAACCCATAAATCATGAGAACAATACAGAGCTCTCCTTAACTGATGCCTACCTCATTAGTACTCTTTATATCTGGTTACATAATACTTCTAACCATAACATTAATATGTTAGGCTTTGGTTAAAATTTTTATAAGAGGAGTGATATAAAAAAACGGTCGAGGATGTCAAGAAGATCATTAACACCATTGCTTAAATTTGTCAACTAATATTGTAAAAGGAAAGATAAAAGCTTCCTTTTATAAGGTTCATATATCTTCAAACTTAGCATCACAGGTGGCTAATATTTCGAAACTAATAAAGATTTTATTAAACCAATACATTGGCAATAGGAAGCATATTATTAGCATAGCATATACAGGCATCAGTCTTATGCATTCTAAATATCTAGTTGAACTCAAATTACTAAAATGAGGCTAATTACTTGGATGCTTATGGGAAAATTGTTAAGAATAATCCTTTCTCCAATACTTACAATCAAAGATGGAGTAACCATCCAAATTTCTTTTAGAACAAGTAAGGTCATAGAGCAAGTAAAATTATCAAACCATTTAGATTATAAAAATGACCTCAGTTTTAACAATTACCACGATCGTAGAATAAGGGGATGGAAGAGATGTCTAAATAATACATGTCTTCCATTAATGAAAAATTGGATAACTTGGGAAAACTTAAATCTCAAGTGGGCATACTTAAAAAGGTGGTGCAATCTAACATAACTTGGTAATAGCCAATTATCCAAAGTGATGATGGAAAGAGGTCAAAGCAAGTTTCCTAGTAACATAGAGGTTAATCATAGACATCAAGTGTGCACCATCATTATTAAGGAGCACTAAAGTAAATAATTTTACAACCACTAAAGAAGGTGAAGTATAGAAGTCAGATAAACCTGAGGAAGAGGATGAATTGAAAAGAAGCAAATCAACATTAGATTCATCTTTAGCTAATGCCAGTCTTAAGCAAACACCTGTACTCTCTGTCAAACTTTCTGTACCACCAATTTCATACCATTAAAGATTAAAGAAAAAGAAGCATGAAGACAATTTTAAAAAGTTCTAAGATATATTTAAGAAGTTGCACATCAATAGATCCTTTATCAAAGCATTAACTTAGATGTCATCATATGCTAAGCTTTTGAAAGAGATCATCTTAAATAAAAATAAACATGAGGAGTATGCTACAATGCCTTTAACTAAGGAATGTGTGTGATCTTACAAAATAAATTACCTGCAAAGCTAAAAAATCGAAAGAGTTATGTTATTCCTTACTATATTGGTGCTTCTAATGTTTATAATTGTTTATGTGATTTAGGTGCTAGCATTAGCCTAATGCCTCTATCTTTTTTTTTTGAAGTTTGGAATAGGAAAACTCAAGTTTACTATAGTGTCACTCTTGCTAGTGTATAAGTTCATTAAGTACATAATTGGGCTAGTTGATAACTTACTTCTTAAAGTAGAAAAAATTCATCTTTCCCACTGACTTTTTAATGTGGGTATAGAGCATGACATTAGGGTTCCCATTATCTTACAAAGACCATTTTTTGTTACAAGAGGGATGATAATTGATGTGGGGGTAAATTGAAACTTAAGGTAGGTAAGACAAGGTGAAGCTTGATATCTTCAAAGCTTTGAAAAGATGTCCTGTTGTTAATGATACTTGTTACAAGATGGATGATATTGATTTAATAGTGCATAATAAAGTACCTAAGTTATATATGATGACCCTTTGGGAATATCTATAAATATAGGACTTAATAAAAAAAAGGATCCTAAAGTTGTGGAGTGTGATTAGAAAGAGAGGACTATAGACCTTGAAGTTCTCAAATTTTGAAGGATTTAGGAGGAGGAAAACTTAAACTCTTACCATCTACCCAAGAGATACCTAATATAGAATTGAAAAAATTGTCTCCTTACTAGCACTATGCACATTTAAGAGATAATAAGATTTATCTTTTTAATATCTACTTTTCTTTAAGTTTTGTGTAAATTGTAATTGAGCTTATATAATTAGAGATCCTGGCTGAGTGGGGAGCTGAATAGGAAATTTAGCTAGAAGACTTCTAAAGTAGTTTTTGTTGGGAGGCAACCCAACATTATATCATTAATTTTCTTTTATTTTAATATATTAGTTTTATTTTTCTATTATTGTTTATTTAATTCCTTTGGTAGGTTTTTAAATAATTTTTTGGATTTTACCTTAACAACTTCATATAGGATTATTGGAGATTTTTCTACTTTAATTGTCTTTATATGGGATTATAGGTGAATTCCTAAGATTTGATTTTTTTTATTTTATGATATAGGTTTAATTTTTCTATTTGTTCTTTTTATTTAGGATCTCATCAATTACTTTAGGTTGATAGCATAAGTTTATACATAATTTTTAGTTTGATAGCATAAGTTTATACAAAATTCTTAATTAAGATTGGTTACTAAAAGTTAAGTGTATAATACAATTAAGTGATTCCTACGTAAACTTAATTTTGTGAATGCTAGGAAATTGAATTTATTAGGTGATGATTCTTTCATTTGACTTGAGTTACTATATGAGAAATTGAGCCATCATGCAAAAATAATTTCTTCCAACTATGGATATCTTCTTTTTATTTTAGATATTTAGAACTTCCTTTTTATCTTTTTGAGATTACATGTGAGATATGTATAAGACTTAAAATTGTAACGGCACTTAGTGTTCTTGTTTAAGCTAAATTATTTATTTCTACATAAAACCATTAGTGAAATCTTTAAGCTTTATATAAATTCTAGCCTTTTCCTTTGTTACATTTGTCAAAGAAATTTAATCTTTAAAAAAATAGTTATACCTAATTTATGATTAATGCTTTTGTTTATGATTTAATATTATGGATATGGTATGCAAAGAGATGGTGATGTATATAAAATTGGCTATCTGAAAAGGGAAATTAAATCTAAATCAAGTAAAATTGAGAAAAATTGATTGGCAAACTCTGTTTACATTTAAAAAGAAAGAATGAAGAGTGAATTTTTTAAAGTATGAGGAATTGGGGGAGATTTTTTTTCTCAAATTTTTGATTTACCTGGTCTACTAATTATGAATGTTTTTTCATATTCCCTTTCCTTATGAACTTAGTTATCCGTTTAGCCTCATTACAACTAAATTCAAAGACCTTTTGATTTTTTCTTATATATATCTATTGGAGTACTGAAGATTAGAAGATTTTCAAGTATATGGTAAGTTCAATTTAACAAAAAGGTGATGAATGTATATCACCTAGAATTTTAAACACTTATATGAATAAGTGATACCTTGTGAGAAGCATGTTAATTTGAAGTTTTTGAACTAAATGAACGAGGTATAATAGTATTTGCATTGTTTTGGTTGTATAGTGATTTGTTTAAGAAATATTATATGGGTTTAAGTTTTTGTAATTCAATTGAGACTTGATTATGTATATCTTATGTTATTAACTATTAACCTAACTAATGTGTGTAGTTCAATGTATGTGGATATCATTCTAGTAAACTCTAAGGAGATTATAACTCCTTCAAAAAGGATACATAAGAGTTTAAAGGCTTGTGTATATATTAAATGTCACTGTACACCTACAAATATCGAATTATTTCTTATTATAATTAGTCCAATCTAGTTATTTGGGTTTTCTTATTGTCAACTATTTGAGGAAGAAAATAAGTTAAGTGTGATGAAATTTTGACGTGTTTATAATGGTTAAATTAGTTTTTAATTTAACATCTTTGTGATATGTTTTATATGAAGTATATTATATTTTCTTATATTTCATTCATTGATTTGTAGGTAATAATTAAAGGAGAAATTTCAAATTTTAGACCATTATTCTCTATAGTTGTTTGAACAAAAATATATTGAAGTCAATTAAAATCCAAAATAATAGACACAAACTTTATAAAAGGATTAAAAATCAACTCAGGATTGAAGATGTCAGAAAACATAAGAGAATGGAGGAGTAGTGACAACGCATCGTAATGTTAGTCAAAATTAAATAACTAGACTACTACTATAGCAGTTGTGATTCTGTCAATTTCACAAAGAGTGTGTGAAAAGTTGTTGAAATGAAATTAATCAGTGTTTAGGAAAGGGGGATTTGGATTTTGGAATTAGAAAATAAAATAAAACTAACCTAATAAAAACAAATTAAAGAAAACATGAAAAAAATGATAAAAATGGGAAATTCGGTAGGGACCCAGTTATTTAGTTCAATCTTAGCCTACACCCTAATTGAATGGATTTGTTATTTTCTAACCTCTCTTAGCAACTATTAATCATGGTTAATAATTAACTCGTATTTTCCCTTAGGTTTTGTTTAATCAAGATACGATGATTAATTAAACCTAACCACTGAATAACTTAGGATACGATCTCTAGATTTAATTAGGCAATAACATTATGAAATAGAAAAACTGATTAATCAAGGCAATCACCATATACGATACGTCATTAAATCTAGGTCATGTTATCCCTAATGATTATGAATGATTAGTTGCTACACATGAGTTTCAACATAACAATTATAGATTATATCGAAATTATAGCAATAAATTTGCAATTAAACAATTCAATGAATGCATTAAAATCATCTTTTCATAATACCTAATGGGTTCATACACAAATAACCCAACAATGATGAAAATCTGATTATCCATTCACAAAACCCAAATCAATTAACATAGGATAACACAATTAATTTATAATGAGAGAAAGAAACAATTAAAACAAAGAAATACACTTAACCCTGGTCATCAACGTCAATGTCACCTCCGAACCTACTTCGGGAGATCTAACCCTCCATGGGTCTATCCCAAGAAAATACTTCAGCCCCTATTCAATGTCCCATCCGAAACCTCCTAAGTTATTTCTTCATTACGCCTCCACACTCTCTTATGTCGCAAGCTTCTCTATAATATTCACTAATGTGACGAATAAACATGTTTAGCCACGCTACTATTCCCATTTTAAAACCCTCCCTTATGTCTTAGCCAAACGTCTACGTTTCATGCGGGTGGTTGCGATAATATGAACTTTAGTGATAAAGGAAATAATAAACTAAGATTTATCAATAAAATAAACCTTAGTTTACAGTTGCTTCCACCGTTTGAAAATACGTTTGATCATCAATACAAAATAATTATTTCATCAATCAGATACAACAATATGATATTAAATACATATGTCTTTCCTTAGGATTAGTTAATCGAAGACACATAATTCAATTAACCCTTACTATTTAACAACCTTAGATATGATCTAAAATTTAATTAAACAATAACTTCTAAAAAAGAAAGTATTGAAGAAAGGTAACATAACATTGTGGTTGCATTTAATCTAGTTGAATGATTTTCCTAAAAGTAATAATTTTTAGAGCAACAAATTAAAACTTATAGTTAATACTAATAATTAAAAGAATTGAACTTTTACTTATTCAAACTTTAATCTAGCAAATGATTATTTCAATCAATACTACTTTTGCATATTAGAATTCAATCAAAAATATCACAAATCATATAAAAGCAATTCAATATATGAATAAATGAAACACTTTCATATTAAAAACCAATTGCCTCCTAATCTTCAAAGTTCTAAAAGTCTTCTACTATCTTCAAACAAGATAAAGAAAATTAGTCAACAATGGTGACAACTACTACTGACATCTAATGAAGAAAGACAACTCTAACGTATACTAAAGAGGGGGAAAAGAGGGCTTCGTGAAAAGTTGGAATTTTCAGCTGGAACTTGGGTGGTTTGCTCCTCTAACTTGACCCTATTTATAGCTGCTTTAATCTCATGTAGAGATCTTTTTGTTGTGATTCTTTAAATACTACAAATTATAACTTTAGTTATTTCCACCCATATTTAGCTAAGATAAGATTCAAACAATTTTAACACTTTTTCCTCTTATAAATTTGAAGTCTAGAAGTTATGATTTTCAATGAATTTGCCCACGCCTAAGCTATCACCAGACTATTTTTCATATTGTCAATTTGATTCCAATAATCTAATCCAAACATGTCAATTAAAATATTTTATCAGCTTAAATCTTCTTAATTCTCCATTGATTATCGGTGATATTGTTCCTTCATTTCAAAATTTCATTTTTTATTAAGGGTTAATTAAATTCTTCTTTTAGCTCCTTTTTTTAATCAAATAACATTTTCAACCACTTTCCTATAGAAGTAAACAAATATATTGAGTTTGAACAAATTGATATAAGATTATGGAGGATTTATATGATACAAATTGGGGAAATTTTGTGACACATTATAAAGTATAATTTGTGCACTAGTAGAATATACATTATAGATTTAAAGAAAGAGATTTCATAGGCTGTCAGATAACTAAAGAGATTAATTATGTTCAATGAGTTTGATTAGGTTGAATTGATGTATAGGGAGATGATAATTACTTAGTTGAATATATTTATGTGCCTTGGTTAAGGGCATAGGTATATTAACTTAATTGATAGTTCAACCCTGATAATTAATCTTGCATGATAATTAAAATTCTATATAAGTGAACCTCGAAGTCCTAGCATTTTTTGTATTAATTCCATTTTACTATTTAATTATTTTTTATTATTTTAGTAGTTTAATTACTCATTATATTTATGTAGTTTCAGTATTTTTCTAAGATTAAAAAGTTTAATACTTAAAGTCCTCGCGGGATCGATACTCTAGAGCACTACAATTTTTATTACCTAGTATAATCAATTATTGTGCTTGTAGAAAGATTGAAATAATAGAACCTTGATGGAATTGTTTCACTTATGTTAGCCTACTAAAATCATAAATAAAGATTACAATTGAAGGCATTTTCTATAGTATGATGATAGTTATGATTAGAAGAAAGAATAAGTGACTTTTTTTTACCTATACGAGATATGATATAGATCACATATATTTCTGATTCATAATTTTATGTAAATGATATTGAATTTGAATTCAACATTATCATCATATCTATAGTATGATAAGCAATATATCATTAAGTAAAAGTGGTGATACAAGTTTATATAATAGCTTGCATGTGATAGATTAAGAGAGATTTATGCTTAACACAAGTGGCAAGATAAGTTTGGTATAATTACTTCCTTCTTACAATTCCATCCAAATCAATTAGTAATATTACATATTAGATATGGAATGGTAATACCTTAAATAGACAAAGTTAATGATTGAATATGATAGTTAATTGAAGCACATATATTATCTAATAAATTTATAACCAAATTAGATAATAGAATGTTATGAGAAATCCAAAAGATATGAATATGATCTTACAAATTCGTTGAACAAAATGTTTATTTAAATGAATACGTATAAGAGAATGATTTCTAACATCAGTAGTGGAAAAAAGAACAAGATTTTTGAAATAGTTCATATCTCATAAGAATATATCCAAACAAAACTAGTGCATCTGTTGATACATTTCATATATAGTTGAAGGGTTATGATATGTTGAAAATTTCAATTTTATGATGAATTCAATGAGTTTACTTTAGAGATTGTTGTGGATTTATCATGTATTAAGAAGGTTAGTGGCATTATACTTGTACTATTTCATAAGTGTATATAGATGACATTCTATTTATTGTGAACAACATTTCATATTTTCAAATAAGTATTAAAATATTCATTATTCTATATATAAGTTGATATTTGAGTTTAAGGTCTTGTAGATTTTAACTTTAATTAACGTAAATAAAAGTTAATCCTAGTTAAGGTATATTTTACTTAAAAAAATATTGTTTTGAATTAAAAAGTTTCAATGTAGCCTCAATTGTCAATCAAGCCATGATACATTTTTTATTTAGTAGAAATAATTATTTAGATAAATAAGTTCTTTAATTAACTTGGTATAGCTCTTTGCATTGTTGAAATAATAATGTACTATAGAATATTATAGTTGATAAACATACAAAATGCCTCATCAAAGATTGTCAAGTATGTATTTTGACATTTTCTCTTAATTATAATGATAATTAAGATGAAAGTTGTAAGATTTAAGCAAGTACTTACTAAAGAGGATCTTTTAGAATTCTCTCTCTCCAATATTATCATTATCAATATATGGTGATATGATATAAAACACTTAAGCTATTGGTTTAGTGTAAGTAGGAGATTGTTAGTTTTAATCCTATAGTCAACATTAATTAAAGGAATTATTTATCTTATGCATATTTGTTTAGTTTATTAACATATAAGATAAAGTTCATGAGCTGCAAATAAAATTATGATGGAATTATAATTACAAAATTTATATTATATTTATATATTATCATTAAATTATTTGTAGTTGTTGCTGTATTAAAACTAGATTTTAATAGAGTGAAAAGACTAACACATATTATATTTCCTCCTTATAAAAGAAATAGTTGATTTCATAAACTAAATTAAGGAGATACTTAATCAAATATATATGTGTTTGTTAGATAACAAATTCACTAAATTGACCTGATATGAGAATTTGTCAAAACATTACTTGTATGTTCGTAAAAATTTTCATTGTAATATTATATAAAAGTGATTTTTTAACTTGAGATCTCCAAATTATATCATATATTAATTATTCTATTTTTATATTACTAATGAACTATCTTAGTCAAAGGTAGCTTCTTGGTAGTTAATGAATATGATATGAACTATATGGAGATGATCAACTAGGATTTGTAACTCTAAAATAATTAAGGAAAGTATTATACTATTCTAAATTAGTATTAATTTAAGAAATCTTTTATTAAGGTGGAATAATATTTTTTAAATAATTTTCTTATGTCATTAATAGAATTAATTACTAAAGATGGAGAACTAATTTGATTATGCTCAAATAAAGTAGATTTTAATCTCTTGCTATATGTCTAGTTGAAATATTATATGATAAAATGACTAAATTATACAAAAAAATCATACATGAAGGGTTAATCAAAATCACTTTAAGAGTTTAATATTTAGGTGTTATAATGCATTGTTTAACATAAATCTTGATCCGTAAATATCATAGAATTAAAGATAAATTAAAAGAAATTAATTTATATAGTTTTAGATACGATTTAGGGCTATAATTTATATTCATAGTTAACATAATTTAAAAACTTAAAGAATTAAAAAAAATGGTTGAAGAAAGAAAAAATAATTAATTAAGTTATAGTTGAGTGTAAAGTTTGAGAAACTTTAAGATTAAATATAAGATATTAAATAAAAACGTCAAATATTATATATTAAAACTTATTTGGATCATATTAATATTTAATTAAATTACTAAAAAACCAAACTCTAACTAAGTGGGCCCCTAAAGGACCTAGTACTCTAAAGAGTTAGTACTCTTTACGCACCCTTCTTTATACCATTTATAGAGTTTTCTAAATATGTTCATGTGAATAATATTATAATTTAGACACTTGTACAACTAAAGTGATTAAGATAAACATATTTCAAAAATAAGAGTTATAGAAAAAGAAATCAAACTTCATAATAACATATGATATTATGATTTGTGATTTATTGCTTTTATATAATAATCATATTATAAGGTAAAGTGATTTTAATATTAAAATTTATAAATAAATAAAAACTTGTTATTCCTATACCAAGCGGGAGATGGAATTCCGCCGTGACTTCACAACGAACACAATAAGAAATTAATGTAATTTTAATTAATTACATATATAACTAAAATAAGATATTTTCTATCTCAGTTCCAAATTTTAAGATAATATGTTATGAATTTTATCCCTTTTCTGATACACTGTGCTTGGTGAATTTCCATCAATCCAAACCCATATCCTTCGTTGATGTGCTGCCGTTGTTCCATCTTTTACTATTAAAACTTTAAGAGATGCTCAACTTCTAATTCTTGAACCAAGGACAACCAAGTGCAAGCACACTGAGATATCCAGTACATACCACTAGATAAATATGAATATCACCAAACTCAAAAGTTTTCAGAAGAAATGGTATATTATTTGATTATATAATTCAATTCAATTGAGATAATTTTACAAAAAATAAACACCAAATAAAAAATTAAGCCTTTTATTAAGAATAAGATTACTCATAGTCAATGTTTTCAAAAATGGATCAAAAGTTAAACCGAGGGACAAAAAGTTTAAAGTTTAAAAAATTTAACCGGTATTATACCATCATAAAATTGATTAAATTAAAAAATAATTAAAAATATTATAATAGATTATTAAATAAAAATTAATTTATTTACTTTAATTTATAAAAATAGTCGAACAATTTTTCACAACAAAAATTAATAAACTAAATCAAACAAAAATATTAAAAATCGACTTTACAAATTGACCGGTTTAAAATTTTCACTATTAAATCTGTCAAATTAATTTAATTTTTAAAACATTGGTAATAGTGATCTTATGATAAATTTAAGCTGATTTTATTATGATGTATAAAAGATTTGTTCATTTAAACTTTAGCTTATAATAGACAAAGCGCATGATGATACAAAAATTGCCAATAGGACCAATGTCAAATTGCTAAGACAAGGATTTAAGTTATTCTGAGACCATTAATAGCAGAAAAAGTAGGAAAGTAAATCATATGCTTGCTACTTCTCCTTTAAACTTCTACAGTTTGGTGATTCATAAGAAACCAAAAAGCTGTTGATTCGATATTTTGTGCAGCCATGTACATGGGTATTTGATGTTTCTATCATCTCCGTATAACTATTTAGCATCACAAAGACCAGTTCCTTCATCGCAGAAGCCGTCACGATCAAGCAGCTTCTGAGGTGGGGCACTCAACAGAGGAGAAGATGGAGTACCATAAGCGTTTCTCCTCTTATTTCCACAACCTAAGCTTACTCTTGTGCTCACTCCAGTCATAGGATTTGTGCCATTTGCGTACTTGCAGAGGGCCTGAATACAACCTTAAAGTTAATATCATAGACCACAGAAAAAACCAACTTGTTTCCATAAAGATAGAAAACATTTGCAGGCATATTCAAGATCCCAATTTGTGGTTTATATAACAGAAAATACCAAATAGTGCAAGTACCCTGAACCATTCTAAGCAACCTTGCCTGTTGAATTTGAAAGATTAATAGCCAGCAATCCAGAATGATCAACAAAGATACGCTTACGCAGAATTGTAATCATGAGGAATGGACAACTTCGTGATCTAGCAACTCGAGAGTTGCTCAGTTCAAGTTTTTAGTATTCAACAGCAAATTTAGAGGGTTAATTTCAAGGCCAGAACCAAGAAGTGCACAGAAAGGCAACTTCAAGGCTAGATACTTTCTAACGAATACATTCTGTCCACATTATTGAAGCTGCTTAATAAGCTCGTAACAGCAGATACAGTATTTTTTTATGTAAACACAACAATTTCTGCGTTGGGAAAATGTCCCATTAAAAGTTTTCCAGATATTTCATTGTTGCATTAGAAACAGAGTTTCATAACAGTTGAACAACCAATATATGCCAATCACAAAAATAGGGCTACGCTGAAAACCATATAACTTCAGCAGAACCGTAACCTTGCTCATGACAAATTTTGAGTTACCGTTCCCATCTTTCCATAACGGTTACAAGTCTAGACCAATTTCCATGTTCCTAAAAAAATCATGGACTACCCAGAACAACCCAAAATTGAACCACTTTAAGGTAGTCTCATATTGGGAGTTCTTGTCAACAATTATTTCTCATCAAAGCCAATTATTAGAAAGAATCACATATTGATGAACTTCAATTCTGATTAACAAGCTTGCATAGTGCTCAAGTCTCCAGGCACCCACAACATGGATCATCCTACATGTTTTTCACGAGGATATTCAACTCAAGGAGGTATTTTTCAACTCCCAAGCCATACATATAATTATTCTTGCCAGCATATCTTGACTTCGTTCATCATGGCCAACATCATAGATGAAAATATTTACTTTTGCTTGATGATCAGGGATCTAAATACGAAATTGATCCAGTTAAAAAGCTGAATTACAATGACAGAGCTAGAAAGCAAACAGGGGAGACAAGGGCAAATTCAAATTTAATTTCTTTAATGGCTCTCCAGGTCATAACTCAAAGTTACTCCAATTTGCCTTATCAATCTCAGCTCTCTTAAAATTAAATTTCCTCTTCTGCTGTGCCTAGGTCCATCATGCATATAAGTTGTTTTAGATGGTAGAATGAGCATAGTATTGCCTTAAGTACGAAAGGCAGCCAATGAAGCTTAATAGTAGTTGCCATTGAGTGAATGTTAACACTCCAATTAGTTGGTCTAGTTCCTTTCCACTTTCCAAGCCATAGGTCAGAAGAATACAGCCCAACTTGCTGAATAAGAACAGTAGATATTATTCTAACGTTCAAAGTCTAATTCTCTCCGTTTCTGGCTGATGCTAGGGAACACTTAAATTAAATTGAACTACTAGTAACATATCACACTTACAAGAACCAAATAATGACATTTGAGTAGTATCATAGGAATTGAATGCGAGAAACACTTCTTATCAGATCATTGAGGTGAAACCTTAATGGATATATTATATAAAAGAACCTGTTTCTGGGGAAGGTCCAAAACCGCATCACTGAAATCAGCTCCTTCTATAACAGCACCTCCAAGATCACTTCGAGTAAGTACTGATCTAACAAGAACAGCATTGGTGAGGTTAGCGTCATTCAGGACCTGCAAATGTATTTCAGCATTTTGTCATCATAGATCTGTGCGCGCTTTTGTTAAAAGAATATATGTTATCGTACATTAAAACAAGTCATCTCAACCAATCTAAAAACACCAGATATAAGATGAAATTTTAGTTTTCCAACTGCCTTAAACCACATATGCATAAAAAACAGTTCAGTCATACCATGCGATCCATCAATGTGTCACTCAAATCTGCACCTGTTAATTGCCAAAAGAAAAAAAAAAAAGAATTCATTTTCTCGCACCTTACTATAATTATGCATTACATCCGTGATGATAACATAGAGAACAAACCAAACAAAAGTTTAAACATTTAGTTAGCCAAGAATTTATGTTTAGTTTCTCATGTTGTCATTGATTTACTCACAAATCAGAATCCTAATCCCAAAAGAATACAATTTCGGATTCCTTCAACTGCTACAGGGCCCAAATAAATCAGAATACCGACCCCAAAATAATACAATTTTAAACCTACTTGTGGCGGTTCGCTCTTTAGAACAAAAGACTGATATTTTGAAGAAAACACAAAACAGAAAAGGAAAAGAAAACAGTGGGTATCATCCACCGAACTGACAATGTAATATACAAAGATCAAGAAGATATTTAGCCTATTACTAGATAAGCACATAACCTTTTTTAACCCTAAGCAAAAAGAAAGAGAATTTTTACTAGAGTTTCATAAATTCCTAGTATAAAGAAACTGAAGAATTTAAGCACTCTATTCTTGAAAGAGAACAAGGTCAATCCTTGAATTTTACACTTTTTTTCGACAGGCTCCACTTATTTTAATGACTGCCAAGCTAGTTGTTGCTTCTTGAATTTTATTGACTAACCTCCTGCAATCTTTAACTGTTGCCAATGTTTTATTAGTGATATAACCCAACATAACCTGATCAGTTGTCTATACAATCAGTTAATATTCCAGTTGTTTCATTGACACTACAGAATTTATTGTTGCAACCTAGATAACCCCATCTATAAAATTTTGCATCAAAAACATAATTCACACCATTGTTAGATCTAACATTACAACATGACATTAAATTTGTGTTGCTCCATATACCACTGGGGTTTGGTGCCTAAGCTATTAATAGATGAGAAACTATTTGTTGGGTTTTAGAACCAGAAATTAACTAAAAAAAAAGAGTAGAAAAGAGGTCATTTACTGATGGGTACAGTTTACATTGACGTTGAAGGCCTAAATATTTAGACAATGAAATAATAAACTAAGCTAATATCTCGGTAAAGATTAACAAAACAAATCAAAAGTTTAAAAGTTTAAACACCTAAAAGGAAACAATCAAAACAAACTTGGATAGCTCATAAAAAATAGGACCAAATTTTAAACAACTTTAAATCATTCTCTAACATTCCCTCTTATTCAAAGTTGTAAGATTTCTTGAACCTGATGATATACTTCCCATCATCCTTTAATGGTTGGAGCACTTCCTCTCCAAAAAGCTTCTTCTTGGTGCTCTTCTCACTAATATTAAAGAAAAAATTTTCTTCAGCTACATGTGTCAAATTGACACTTTCTTTAGTCTTATTTTTGCAATTCCTTTATATATGCCTGAACTTCTTGCACTTGAAACTCTGAGTCTTTCCTTTGTACCAACAATTGTCTTCATCATGACCAGACTTCTTGAAAATACCAAATTGAGATTGAGCTTTTCTTTTTAAACAAGAGGCCTTTGCTAAATAAGCCTCCTCAACTACCTACCGAGTTCCTTCTTTTCTCAACATCCTTCTTTGCTACCAAGCATGCAGCGCATTGATTAATTCAGTCAAGGTAATTTGATTGATATCTCTTGAATCCTCTTGAGATGAAATTTTTTCCGCATATCTTTCGGACAAGCTTACAAGCATTTTTTCTACAATCCTGTGTGTAGTCAATCTAATTTTATTTACCACCATCATTAGCTTGTCAAAAAACTCTTGTACAGTCTCCTTTTCTTTCATCATCTTTTGAAATTTAACACCTGCATCTGCCTTGCTTTATCAATACCATGATAAAGTTCTTTCAGTGTGTCCCAAGCTTCCTTGGTTGTTTCACAACCCATAATTCTTGGGGAAAATGATTTATAGACAGCAACATGAATTTGAGACAAGGCTCTTGGAACTTTGGTTTCTTCATCTTCATGAGCCCTAATTTAATTGAGTGTTGGGCTATTTCCTAGCGTAAGCCCTAATTTGATTGAATGTTGGGTATTTCCTTGAAGTGATATTTGCCTTTCACCTTCAACCCACTACCACAAACCAATACCTCTTAAGTGAGCTTTCATTTTGATTGCTCAAACTTGATAATTCTCACCATTAAAATTTGGAGATGAAAAAGCTTATGCATTATTGGATGTCATGTTGTTGCTATCTCTCAAACACTCACAGGGACTTAAGATCATAAGGAGTTCTGATATCATGTTGGGTTTTAAAACTAAAAATTACCAAAAAAAAAGGGTAGAAAAGAGGTAATGCAAGAGGCAATTTATTGATGGGTACAGTTTACATTGATGTTAAAGGCCTAAATATATAGGCAATGAAATACCAAACTTAGCTAATACCTCCATAAAAATTAATCAAACAAATCAAAAGTTTAAAAATTTAAATACCTAAGATATAGGAAACAATCTAAACAAACTTAGATAACTCATAAAAAATAGGACCACATTTTAAACATCTTTGAACCATTCTCCAACACTATTGCCTCAATTTAGTCCTAGGAAACTATAACTTTCTAAGTAGGAAAAAACTATGGAAGAACTAAGTGGCAAAAGGTGGCTCATATTATTTGGTAATCATAGAATATATCAAGCAAATGTGCTGAATATTTCATGGATTCAGAAAAAGGCAAATACGACCCTATCTTGAAGATTCAGAAGTTGTTACTAAATGTGAACGGTGCCTCTCTTGATATTTTGGAGGGCATAAAGAAGAGAAAGCTTGCTATCCGTGATTTTCCAAAAATTGTGGTCCTCACAAAGAAAATTCTGGTGAATTGCTTAAGAAACTGACTGATCTATAGGTGACAATCTTTATAACATGATTCTGATGGAAAGGAGAAGATGACTTCCTTTGAGAAGAAGGTTGAGCTAAATCAATAGCAAATCCCACTTCAACACTAATAAGTTTGCCAAAGGATAATGCAGGATTGCTCTATTCATCAAAGATATTAGTCCATGAAGCTACCAGTGCTCCAAAGAAAGCCATGAAGGCTGTGACTAATCAACCTAGGAGAAGAATCTCAGCCATTCAAAACTTCCCTTAAGGTTGTGGATTGGAGACTGAACTAGTTAATAAAGAAGTTCCTTTGGGACTGGAGACACATCAACAGATATCTAACTTTGCAAGTACATCAGTGGAAAAGGAGGGAGGTGGAATTCTGAGTGAAAGGTGCCAAAGGACCTCAGTAAATATTTGTGACCTGTTAGAAACTCTAGCTTAGAATGCTAGAGATCAGTATATTATTGAGTATAATCAGTGATAAACACTGCTATTACAAGTGAATCCGAAGATCACTTTGTTATGGATGCATTCGTGGGTCAAACATATGAACGATACTGATGCCGTGTGTGAAATAAGGAATCCTAGGTGGTCTAATTTTTGTTATTTCCAGTTATGTTCTGTTACTTCCTTATTAGTTGACAGTAGGAGTTTATTAAGGATTCTAAATCCTTGCTTAGATAGGAATTCTAGTTAGCAGTAGGAGTTTATTAAGGATTCTAAATCCTTGCTT
>JANZLF010000221.1:35146033-35163582 GCA_026546835.1 Erythroxylum foetidum
TGTGTTGGATTACCAATTATAGGTACATCCAGGAGGAAGAACAAGGGTAAAAACCCTTTGTTGGGAGAAGAATCTCCGGTTAATCGTCCAGTGACTCGATCCCAGCTATACCACAGCAAGAATTTGCTCCTCAAAGTGAATATTAGCTCTCTCTGTCTAAAATCTCACTTCTCACTAACTTCTTGCTGAATGTCCTTTTCTCTCTCCTTAGTCCCCCTCTTAACTACCCCTACGTACATTCTGTTATTTCCTTGTACCATTCAACCCCCCATAATCCTAACTAACTTTGGCTTCATTCCCCCTCAGGCCCCCGTTTCTTTTTCCTTGAGTACACTCCCATATCCTAGGCTTGTTGATATTGTCACTAGGCCTAACATTAATACAGCCAATGACTCAGTCTGTGGAGTTTGATGAGGACAACGAGAAAGAGAGCAAAGAAGGCATGGGAAAAATTATTGGGGAGATGTCACCAGGTCCATGTCCGAACGTATGCCTGTCACACACAAAAAGGCCCCTGCTAAGTCAGAATTCCCATTTCTTCGGATAAAAGTGCAGGCTCTGATGGCTGCACCAAACTGTCCTTGGACAACAAGGACAACCTTTACAAGTATTCATGACCATAAAGCCATTCAACCAAAGACTAAATGCCTGGACTTTGATATGGACAAGAGAGAATAGCAGAAAGATCACATGGAAAAAACACAGGGAAGATGTTCTCAGGCCAATGTTTAAGCATATGCCAATCACAAGAGAAGAACCTTCCAAAGTTTGAGTTGCCTTCTTATAGGATGATAGTACAGGCACTGATGGCGGCTCCAAGTTGTCCATGGATACAAAAGAAAAGGGCATCCATCTCATGAAATAAATCCGAAAAGTTATCAAGCATCAAATTGGAAGGTTAACTAGATTTCATGCAGAAGTTTTTTTGCAGTGCTTAGATGTAAGTAAAGGAGCAAAAGTGCATAAGACAATAGGAAGATGTCACCCATTGATTTTTTGTTATTACTATGTCATCAAGATGTGCAATGACAACTAGTTCACACCTGAAAAATTTGCCTTGTATGCCACAGCTTTCTCCAAGTAGGCACCATTGAAAGTTGAACCACTAAAATCTGATTCTCTCATATCAGCAGCTGTGAAATTGGCTCTTCTGTATCAGCCATGAGATTAATTAAGCACACACAAAAATGCACTTGAAACTTTTAAACAAAATGAAAAACTAAATGGATATAAGGCACAATTCAGAATAGATTATTCTCGTAGTTTACTTCCACTAGATCCCTTACATTTACATCACAATTTCTGCTTTCTTCATGCATGATTTCAGGTTACAATTCAATCAGTGAATAGCAAGAAAATCATTTAGAGACGACAGGGAAGTAAATCTATCTGTAATCATACGTTGTAACGAAAGGAGGAAAGGTATTACTTTCTTGATACTTACATCTTGAAATATTCTAACAGTTACATATTCTTATCTCTACAATCTGTTACATAGCTCTGTAAGCCAAAAGAGAATTGTTGAATATTTGCTTTTAGATCTGCAAATATTCAGATCTACTTGTTCCTGTTTCTTAGGAAGTTGTTTGTCGGTTTAGAAATTGTTAAGTTGTTCAGATTTTGTGATTTTTTAAACTCCTAGAATCTCTAGTTTTCCGTTATTACAAGCATTATAAATGAAATGGCTGATTGATGAATAAAATTATCGAATTGCATTGCTGCTAATGATTTCATTCTTCTCTTAAAATTAATTACCTTTCCTTCAGTTTTGATTCTCAGTTACTTAAAACCCTTCAATCTGGTATCATAGCCTTTTCTTACAAGATATGTAAAATGGAAGCTGAAGCTAGTTTCTCACAAACTGCTCCTCCTATCTTTGATGGAGAAAACTGTCAGCTTTGGGCTGTAAGAATGGCGACATATCTGGAGGATTTAGATCTCTGGGAAGCTGTGGAAGAGGATTATGAAGTTGATCCACTGCCAGTCAATCCCACTCTGGCCCAGAACAAAAATCAAAAAGACAGAAAAACCAGAAAGTCAAAGGCAAAGCATGCCTATTTGCTGGTGTTTCAACAACCATCTTTATGAGAATCATGACTCTCCAAACGGCAAAACAAGTTTGGGACTATCTGAAGGAAGAATATGCAGGAGATGAAAGGATACAAGGCATGCAGGTGCTAGATTTAATAAGAGAATTCGAGTTGCAAAGAATGAAAGAGTCTAAGATAGTTAAGGAATACTCAGACAGACTACTAGGCATTGTCAACAAGGTAAGGTTACTTAGCACTGAACTTTCTGATTCTAGAATTGTTGAAAAAATTCTTGTAACAGTGCATGAGAGATATGAAGCATCTATAACCACCTTGGAGAATACAAAAGATCTATCAAAGATCACTTTGGCAGAGTTGCTAAATGCTTTGCAGGCCCAAGAACAACAGAAGCTTATGAGACATGATCGTGTAGTTGAAGGAGCATTGCCAGCCAAGCACCAGGAAGTAAGGAAGAACAAGAAGAAATTTTACAAGAAAAATCAGGTATCAAGTAGCAAAAGCAGTGCAGATAACTAGATCCAAAGCAAGGGGAAAAACTCAAAGAAAAGCTATCCACCTTGTCAGCACTGCAACAAAATGGGTCATCCACCATTCAAATGTTGGAGGAGGCCAAACGCAAGATGCAGTAAGTGCAACCAGCTTGGAAATGAACCAGAAATTTGCAAAAGCAAATATCAAAACCACATGGCAGATGCTCAAATCACAGACCAAGATGAAGTAGACCAGATGTTTGTGGCGACATGTTTTTCAACCAATTCTATGGAATGCTAGCTGATTGACAGTGGTTGTACAAACCACATGACCTACGATAGAACTCTCTTCAAAGATTTGCATCCTACAGAAATCACAAAGGTAAAAATTGGGAATGGTGGCTACATTCAAGCCAAGGGAAAAGGGACAGTCACGATCATCCCAAGTTAAGGTACAAAAATGATTTCAGATGTTCTTTATGTACCTGATATTGATCAGAGTTTGCTCTGTTTTATCTATGATAGTGCTGGTCAGGAGGTTTGTCGTGTTAAAATGAGGGGAAAAAGCTTCTCGCTTGATCCAATGGAGGAGCAGGCAGCCTATCACAATGAGGTTAGCACCACAGAAATTTGGCACAAAAGGCTTGGTCATTGTCATCTTCAAAGATTGTTGAACATGCAGAAGGAGTATATAACAAGAGGATTATCAGATCTTGCTAATTATTTGCCAAATTGTAGTGCTTGTCAATTTCGAAAACAAAGCAGGATGTCATTCCCAAAATCAACTTCGAGAGCTTCTCGAAAGCTGCAACTTATTCACACGGATGTTAAAGGACCTCAAAGAACGTCATCTTTGCGAGGTAGCCTATATTATGTTCTCTTCATAGATGATTTTACAACAATGTGTTGGATTTTTCTCTTGAAATTTAATTCTGAAGTGCCTAAAGTATTTTGGAAATTCAAGAATATGGTGAGTGGCTGCAGGATTCAAACTCTAAGGTCTGACAACGGAAGGGAGTGTACCTCAGCGCAATTTAACTCATATTGCGAAGAAGTTAGCATTCAACATCAGCTTACTGCTCCTTACACTCCAGAACAAAATGGAGCTAGTGAAAGAAAAAAATAGATCAATAATGGAGATAGCTAGATGTACGTTGAATGAAAAGGAGTTGCCTAAAAAGTTTTAGGCAAAAGCAGCCAACACAACAGTTTTTTTGCAAAATCGACTTCCAACTAAGGCATTAGAAAATAAAACTCTATTTGAGGCTTGGTATGGGCATAAACCTTCACTAAGCTATCTTAAAGTGTTTGGTTGTGTGTGTTTCGTTCATAGTCCACAAGTTAAGCTTGACAAGAAGGCAACTCCAGGAATCTTTGTTGGTTACAGTTCAGCCTCAAAAGCTTATAAGGCGTGTCATCCTCAAACAGAGAAAATGACAATCACTAGAGATGTACACTTTAATGAAGAGCAACAATGGGACTGGAAAAGCCTACAAGGAGCAACTGAGCTCTTGCAAAGAAACCTTCCTAAAGGAACAGAACAATGGAAGAACGAATTAGAAGATGATCCTCCAGTTAGAGGTAAGAGACTACTCTTGAGGTAGGAGACTACTCTCTAACATTTATCAAAAGGGCAATGTAGCAATACGTGAACCTACTAGCCATGAAGAAGCATTCAAAGACTAGAAATGGAGGAAAGCAATGGAAGACGAAATTTCAATGATTCAGAAAATAAAGACATGGGAGTTGGTTAACAGGCCTGAAGACAGAAAAATCATTGGAGTAAAAAGGGTGTTCAAGAGGAAGCTTAATGCAGACGGCTCCATCAACAAATACAAGGCTAGGCTCGTAGTTAAAGAGTATGCACAAATTTTTGGTGTTGATTATTTCGACACCTTCGCTCCTATTGCTAAGTTGGACACAATTAGACTGGTGCTAGCAATTGTTACACAAAGAGGCTGGAAAGTATTTCAATTAGACATCAAATCAGTTTTTATAAACAGTGTATTGCAGGAAGAGATATATGTGGAGTAGCCAAAGGGATTTTTGAAGCAAGGTGAAGAAGATAAAGTACATTTACTGAAAAAGTCCCTCTCGGGGATAAAACAAGAGTCCACTCTTTATATGAAACATATGGGGAATGATTTTCTTATAGTATCCCTTTATGTTGACGATTTGTTGGTGACTGGAAATAATACCAAGATCATTGAGGAGTTCAAACAAGACAAGATGCAAGTTTTTGAGATGACAGATCTTGGTCTTTTGACCTATTTTCTTGGAGTTGAAGTTAAGCAAAGCAACAATGAAGTGTTCATCTACCAAAAGAAGTATGCAAAAGAAATACTAAAGAAATTTTAGATGGAGGAGTGCAAAGAAATCAGCACACCAATCAATCAAAAAGAGAGGCTGTGTAAGGAAGATGGTGCTGATAAAGTTAATGAAGGTCATTATAGAAGCTTGATTGGATGCCTAATGTATCTCACTGCAACAAGACGAGACATTTTATTTGTTGTAAATCTCTTTTCTTGATTTATGCATTATGCTAGTGAAATGAATTTGAAAGCAACAAAAAGAATACTAAGGTTATCCAAGGCACTATCGATTATGGAGTCAAATATGAGAAGTGTCAACACTTCAATTTGTGTGCATTTTCTGATAGTGACTGGGCTGGCTCCATTAATGATATGAAGAGTACTTCAGGATATTGTTTCAGCTTAGGTTAGGGAGTTCTTTCATGGTGCTTAAAGAAGCAGGAAATTGTTACACAGTCCACTGTAGAAGCTGAATTTATAGCAGCTACAGCAGCAGTAAATCAAGTCTTATGGTTGAAGAAGCTTTTGTGTGATTTACATATGGAGCAGCAGCAGAAAATAGAGATTTTTGTTAACAACCAGACAGGAATTGCAATCTCAAACAACCCAGTGTTTCATGGGAAGATTAAACATTTCAATGCAAGTTCTACTTCTTAAGGGAGGTGTAGCAAAATGGAGAAATGACTTTAGTTTACTGCAAATCTGAAAATCAGTTGGCAGACTTGTTCACAAAACCACTACCAGTAAGCAAGTTCGAGTCTTTAAGGAAGAAAATTGGGGTTTGCAGCTCTTAAAAGCAAGAAGGAGTGTTGAATATTTGCTTTTAGAACTGCAAATATTCAGATCTACTTGTTCCTGTTTCTCAGGAAGTTGCTAGTCAGTTTAGAAATTGTTAACTTGCTCAGATTTTGTGATTTTTTAAACTCCTAGAATCTCTAGTTTTCTGTTATTCCAAGCATTATAAATGTAATGGCTGATTGATGAATAAAATTATCGAATTCCATTGCCGCTAACTATTTCTTTCTTCTCTCAAAATTAATTAACTTTCCTTCAGTTTTGATTCTCAGTTATTTAAAAACCTTCAAGAATCAATTCACTTACTTCTGTTTTAGTTAAATGCATTCTAAAGATCTTTTAATTTGTGAGTGAAATATCGTATACTTGGTGAAGTTAACGTTAGCTATACTCTCCATTTCTGTGTTATATATATATAGTATTAGGTGTTTCCAGGTAGATTCTCAATCAGAATTAATAGAAAATGATTACCTGAAATTCTCATTCACATGAACTGCCTTCCTGCATAACCAATAAATAGCAATAAAAGGAGCTACTTTAGTCGTTCGCATTACAAATTTACTTAAGACAACACAAGTGTTGTTAAGGGTAAAACACACCTGAGATCCGCAGAACCGAACTGAGCTGCTGAACCAATACCAAACTCACCCCGAATTTCTGCTTCGAACTTGTTCAGGTCCGCAGTAGCAGGAAAACCAGAGCCAAAAGTAACAACTGCAGCTGCCAATGCAGTAGAAACCACTGTCCTCCAGTTCACGGACGTTGAATTGCCCACCTCATCTGTGTCTCTACAATAGTCTACCTTTTCAAGGAAAATTCAGTTAGTTGGAAGCAAAATGAAGTACATGTATCAAACACTGTAAAAGAAAGTAGCAAATTTTTAGTTACCAAGAGAAAGGTTTTGTCTTTCCGAGTGAAATTGACAAACTATAGAAGAAGGCTTGGAGAGGGAGGAAAAATGGTATGGAGACATTGAAGACAAAGAAGTGGAGACGTTGAAGGCTTTAATGCTTAGGGGGGAGATAGATGTTAAAGCCATTACAAGATAGCAGTTTTCGAGCGACTAAGACGAGAAAACAGGGGGAAGTGTGAGGTTGGCAGGGAAATGGATAAGAGAGTTTTTTGTTGGCATTGTGCGATGGTCAGCGTGGTTGACCTTACTCTGCCTCAACCACTTGTTTAGATTTTTGCTGGCAGTGTGAGGTGGTGAGCATGGTTGGCCTTCTCTGCTTCAGCCACTTGTTTTTTCCATCACCACCTGTTGCTGTATTTCTTCAGAAGATGGGCTTGGTTTGTGGGCATCGTCCCAATAAAAGTGTTGTTGGACTTAGGGCTATTGAGCTTTGATGGTCTTACTCTCATGCTTTGGTTCTAGGCCTTTAATTATGCCATGGATGGAGCAAGCCAATTCAGGCCTGCGTCAAGCACTTAGTTATGCTTCACCACTTTGGTATTGATTCTCATTATGGTCTATTCGAGTAATTACCATTACCATTTCCGGTGGTTAATCTGTTATCTGATGCCAGAATCAACTAACTACTATAAGTCAATTGGGAAGAGTTCATTTCTCTTTTCTTTGCCTTAAACTCTCCATTTATGTATACAGCATGTGTTTTCTCATACTATTTGCTTACAAGAACCCAAGTGTAAGACTTGAAGACACAGTGCATACTCAAAAGGACAGATCTCAAGCAACAAGGAAACAGAGAAGAGTGGCATTTCGTGTGGTAGCGGTGGGAAGGGGTTTCATATCGTTTCTGGGGCATCCATGTCTCTAAATAAGTATTCAGTTTATTACAATGCCACTATAGCTTGTTGATAGATAATACAATAATTCAGCAACAGAAGTGAAAAAGCAGGTCTAAATGTTCCTTTACTGATAAGTTGTGTTCCTTGTCTTTATCTAACTTGAAACAAAGCCACCAGATCAGGCTGATGGATTAAAGGTGGAAAAGATATGCGTGTCCCCTGAAACCCATCCAATTCTGTGGGCCGCATGCATGTCATAAATTGTGTGGTTCAAAGAGAACAACAAACCTTTTACAATCTCCATGCACCAGACATATAAAGGTTTAGTTCTCGGAGGGTGGGGTTTCCTTAGCTCAAGATCAAATGCTAAGCCATCAGGAATATATCATGTATGACCAGCACAAGGGCCTCTTTTTTCTTGAAGTGGCACGAATATGGAACACCGGGGATCGGGGGAAGGTTAAGCCACAACCAACATTAATCAGTTGTGAAGGCCAAGTTGGTTCAAATGTAATTTTAAGTTTTAAATTAATTAATAACAATATTTAAACAAAAAAAATAAAGTGGCAGTCGACTATTAAGAATTATTTTCTATGTAGTACTAAAAGTTTTACTTATAATTCTTACTTTTATTTTTAAGGCAAAAATACATTTATCCTTCTTGTATTTTATCTCTTGGTATATTATGCCTCCCTCTATTTTAAAAATAGACATATTGCCTCCTTTAACCACCAGTTAAAGGAGTTTAGAATTTAAAAAAACTTTTCTACCCTTATATTATGATAACATCACCATAGCTATACATGTTGCATTTTTGGGACAAAACTACCCTTTTAATCTTTTGTTGACCAAAATACATCAAACATTCATATATTTTGCTTTATTTCATTATACTCTCTATTTAAAAAATAAAAATTATTTTAAGTATGAATTACATTTTGATCGTTAATAAATAAAAAAGGAAAAATTATTTAAAATAACATTATTTTTACAATTGTACTTTATGACTGTCAATTTATGAAAAATTAAAAAGAAAATTTATTTACGAAACAAAATTAAAAAAAAGAAAGAAATTTTATTGAAGGTGCCTTTTTTATAGTTGTACGTTCTAACTTTAATTGATGAAAATATTACAAATTTTTGTTTATGTGTTGCCTTCTCACCATTACTTCAAAAAAAAGAAAAATATTAAAAATAATTGAAAATTTTATTTTTCTTCAAAATTGTACAATCTAAGATATTTTATCCTTTTGGAATAAGAACTATTTTTTGTTCAAAGAAAAAATGCAAAAATCCATTCAAGGGATCAATTGATCCAATATTTTCATGATTAGTATGCTTAAGTTCAACATTTTCATTATACACAAGCTGAGACTCTGAATTTTCAACTCTTAGAGCATCCTACATAGATAAAGTAAAGCAAAATAAATTAGAATTTTGTATAATACACATGTTAAGTAAAAGTAGATCCAACAATCATTACAAAACAAAATACCTATTCCACAACATATTTTTTAAGCTTTCTATCAAGATGAAGAGGGTTTTTGCAAGTCTTTAAATTGTGACCTTTTTGTAAACAATTACAGCACGTCTTGCTATATCCTTTTTACCCTTTCAATGTCTGCAATCTTTTCTCTCTACTTATCAACACTTTTCTTCCTAACCTTTTTAGGTCTTCCTAGTCTTCTTCTAACATGTGGCGGGTCAATTGGTTCTGAACCTAATTGTATCCACATATTTTTATCTAGATTTGGCATGATCACATGCTTGTAAGTTATCTTATATCTTGACACATGGTAGTAAGGATCCACCAAATCATCTGCTTCAACATTATTTGAATGAAGTAATGTCGAACATGTATGTGGACAAGGAACTCCAGTGATATCCCACTCCCTACAGGTGCATGTCCTACCACTTAAGTTAATCATATAGTTGTGATTATAAATTGTGACATCCCAATCCCTTGCCCATTATACAAAGCATCATAATCCACTGATTTTTTGTAGTTTTCCTCTAGCTTTTTACTAATTCTAGGACAAACCTTTTCCTTCACTTTACTACTCTATTCTCTTTTTTCTTGGTATCTACACATAATCATCCTTCTAATGCTCTCCATCATAGTTAAAATTGGTTGATCTCTTCCAGCATTTATATATTTGTTGAAGCACTCACTAATGTTATTACCTAGGAGATCACACTTACTGTGATTATCAAAGATACACTTGCCCACAAATAAGGTGGAATCTTATAAAACCATTTATAAGCCTCACCATCAACAACTTGCATTTATAGCATTTTCATTTTCAATCCATCTTCAGTGTAAGCCTTAGTAATAGTCCAAAGGATGTCTCTAAGTATCTTCTCGTTGAATTTGAGCTTAAAATTAGCATAAAGATGTCTTACACAGAATCTGTGTTCACCTCCTGGAAACATGTTTTCAAATGTTTCAACAAGTCCCTAGAAAAGACAAGTACATACATTATTATGCAGAATAATTGAAATGAACAATATAAATAGAATGAACAGTGCAAATGAATACTTTTTTATCTAAAATGAAGACACCTCTTTTTTCCATTGGAGAGTCAATTTGTTGAGTTAATAGGTTTAAAACCCAAGACCAACTATGTTTGCATTCTAATTCCACACAAGCTATAGCTAAAGGGTACATTTGGTTGTTTGAATCCCTTCCAACTGCATGTAATAAATGACCCCCAAAAACTCCTCTCAGATGGCACCCATCTAAACCTATCACAAGTTTACAACCCTTAAAAAATCCATGTTTTTGTGCAAAAAAACATAATCAATAGTCTTTTAAAAATTGGATTTCTACTCATTAAAAGGACTTTAGATTGTACAGCAGCAAGTGAGCTAGGATTCCTCTCTATTTTTGTAGCACAGTAGTCCCTGAACCTAACGTATTGATCTTTGTACTCACCTTGGATCAATTCAAATGCTTGTCTCTTTACTTAATGAGCTTGCCATGGAAAAACATGGATCCTGAATTTTCGTTTAATAGCCTTTCGAAATCCAGTCACATTCCACTTTAGGTCATCAACTAACTCTATAATGAACTAGGTTGCCAACCATTTGAAATTTGTAGTTTTGTTTCTATAAGATCATTTACACCTATGAGGATTACCTTTTATAGATTTAATTTGAATGGTTGTATTTTTCTGATAGTAGCTCGCATATATCCTTCATCCACACATCTTTTTATAGATTGCGCTAATCCTATCTTTTTCATTCTTTTTGAATTTCAACTCAAAACCCTTCTTGATTGAGTACATTCTAAGTGCCTTCCTATAAATAGTTGCATTTAAGAAAATTAAACCTGTAGAAATCTCAGGATTATTAATGTCCTTTTCATTAAACTCGTGAAAATAAATAAAATTTTCCTTATCTAAAGATTCAATTGCTTCTTCTAACCTTTCATTATCACTTATGTGATCAAACTCCATAAAGTGACTATCTCTCTTTTTAATTGTAAAATTAGCATAATCATCAGCTATGAGACTTGCATATTCAACATAATCTCCTAACTCAATGTTAGGTGGTTCTCCCTTACTTTTTGCATAATCTATGGGATCACAAGTGTAACTTAAACTATCCCCCTATAGAAAATATTCAAGATCAGATCCGTCATTAGTGGACTCATAAGATTGTACAACATAGGTGTTATCTAATGCATCAGATAGAGAATCAATCAAACCCTCAGTTTCTGCCTTCTCACTTTCTAAATCGTTAGTTCCAACTATGTTTTCCCCATCATGCACATGTTCTAAACTATGGTGCAAATTCACTTAATTCTCTACAGTACTTGATTTGTTAGATATATTTTCTCTTGGAGTCTCAATATTAATACTGCACCAATTAGGTTGTTTGTTTAGCTTATCAATCAAGTCTCCAATATAAATCTTAATAAGAGGTTCACCCTATAAATACCAAACATCTCAAGCATAATGTCATCATTATTTAGATTCCTAAGTCCTGAATCTGGCATCCTAAAATGCATTCGCATATTAATAGGGAGATTCATTTCCTTTAGAAAATGTTATAGCTCAATGATTGACATATAATGAGGATTAATTCCAGGTAACATGAAACTTCACCTCCCATATAATGCCAATCTGGATTTTTCTTAAACATACCACCATAATGCAATTCTAAAGTGAACATTCTTCGATCAATCTTTTGCTAACTGATAAACTAATAATGATGAGAAAAAAGTTAGTAAAATTACATAGAAAACAAAAATAGGGTTCAAAATACACAAATAAACGTGGAAAAAAAATTAAGTAATTAAGCTCATGTTACTAATTAAAACACCCATTTTTAATTTTATATCTTTCTAGAAGCACAATGTAGAATGTGAAATATGTTATTATGTTGTTTTTATGAATTAAGTGAGAGTTTGAGGAGTTAATCGTCAACCTGATAAAATATGCTTATTAAGGTAAAATATTGGTGAAGTATAAATAAAGTTATGCTATGTTCAATATAGAGGAGTCTCCTTAAAAAGTATATAAAAAAGATTAGTCAAGGGAAAATACAAGGTTTTCAAATTTTCAAGCTATGTTTTTCACATTCAAAAGTTTCGAGTAATCAAATCTAATTAAGAAAAAATAATTTGTAAACATTAAGGCCCCAACATCTATTGCAAAAAAGATAAAAGCAGAAAAAGGAAAAAGAATCAACCCAATCACTCCCTAAATCACTTGAAAATGTAGAACTTCATGCAAACTATATGAAAGATGAGCTTTGACCTAGTACTAGGAGCTCCAATCATACAAGTCAAAGCCATCATTGAATATATACCCAAAAGCATAAGAACCATATAAGGACAAAAATAAACAGTAAAAGCAAAAAAGACAAAAGGGAAAAAGTCACAGTAAACACAAAAAAGACATTGAGTTTTAGGTATAGACTTACAAAACACCAACTCACTATTCTTTTATATTAAAAAAATTAGACTTTACAATTCATTGAACACGAAAAAGAACTAAAATTTTGTGCCATTGCAATTGATTAAGAATACAATAAAGCTTCGATATTTTAATAGCTTATATACCCACTAAACCACAGATCACAAACCCAAAACACAATAGAAAACAAATTGTTGGAAGATAAAGCAAAAATAGAGCACTCATGCACATAAAGGAAAAAAATCAAGAACAATGCATTGCCAGGAATTTTAAGCTCTTAACAACAGCAAAAGAACTAAAAAAATTTTTAAAAATGAAAAATAAATCATGAAAAATAAAGGTACCTCATAATACTTCAATCCTTTTCGAAAGAAAAAAGTTGAACAAAACAGGGGAATTAAGTTGACAGAAAAACGGGGCTAAAGAAAGAGAATATTGAAGAACAAAAAGAGAAAAGGGTAGGATTGAACTAAGAGAGCAAAAAACCTAGGGTAGTTTGTGTAGATCATAGCATTTTTTTTAGCCAAGAGGGTAAAGTGGAGATAACAATAAAAAGTAATAGATAAAAAGGTCTTTTTAAATTCAAAGGGAGCAATATGTCTATTTTTAAAATAGAGATGGGCATAATGTATCAAGAGATAAAATACAAAGGGGTTAAACGCATTTTTGCCTATTTTTAAATGTGATTGATATTAAAATGTGCACCAATTAGAACATGCTTTTCTAATTTTTCAATCTTTTACTTTTGTTAATGTATTTGAAAAACAATTACACTTGCCTTCACTATAATATTTTAGCTCATAAAAATCAAATTTTATGGATTATATTAATCAAATTCTTCACTTTAGTTAATATAAATTAAACTTTTTAACCAATATTTTTAAAAAAAAATTGAATGATAAATTTGGTTAATAAGTTTAAACATTACAATCCTTTTAATCAAATTATATAACTTTATATTTTATATTGTTTGATTTTGATTATAAAATCAAACTTGGTTTATTAATAATTTAATTTAAAAAATTAAAATACCTATTACACACCCAATCATCAATGTATAGTTATGCATATAACGGAAAAATTAATTAACCTAGAAAAATCAAAACAAAATTTTTTTATTTTTTTAAAAGGCTCTTGCATCAAGTTTTGGTCATACAGATGTTCTCATTTTTCCTGTAAGATAAGCCCTAGGGTTTCATCTATCATTGTATCCTACCCATATACATATCAAGTACGTAATTTGGAATATGTGGATATCATAACCATTCTCATCTCTTCCATTCCTTTTTGCCCATCATCACTGGTCCTCGTTTACGACCATAGCTAACCATTTATAGCTCATCTAAGGCTAACTAGTTAGTACTAATGTACTTTACCATTTATTTATCTAGCTAATTGGTATCAATTTGGGTGGTCACAATAGACTAAAGTTTCTAACTTCTTTGGCCTTTTTGTGTGAAGATCTAACTTGTTAAAGAATTTAAGTACTTTGCTATAAAAATTCACATGTGACTGCTTTACAATTTGTTGTTTAATAACTAGAATTAGTGTAGAGTTAATTAATTACAGATTATGAAAATATTTTACCACTCACGACAATTTCATCTCTCATCAGTTACCACCTCAATAAACTTCAGTCATCTGTAATCATCGTCTCCATCTTATACCAACATCATCCATGTTTACTACTCGTGCTTATATAGATTGAACCTCTTTTTTAAAGCTAAAGTGAGCAGGACTATCGTGTTAGTAAAAAGTGGTAACAAAAAGTCGAACCTCCTATTATGATCTTGATGAAAGAAAAGCATTGTGTATTGTTAGGCCCCTAATATCAAATTCTATGACAAGAACCACATGAACAACTATTGATGTGAAAAGCATGATAATTTAAGTGTTTGTAGTGCAATCCAAGTTGTTGCTTTTTGGACATGAATCAAATCTCTCAACTGCTATTTGGATAGTTGTTTTAGTTTTAAAGCCTTAAAAGCAGCTAATTCCTGAAATTTTATGGTTAGTGCTATGTATGGCTTATATATACCTAGAAGTAATTTTAAAATTTTGGAAAAAATTGTGGGAATTTTCATAAAAGATATTAAATGAACAATTTAAGATATGAACATAGTTCAAGGTGTATTATATTATAAAATTAGGTGGTGAAGACACGGGGTGAAGATGCGAGTATATTAGTATAGCAAAGGTGTTCTCGTAGAAGGTAAAATATGAAACACAACAATGTTCAAGTATGAGACAAAAGAAGTATTCATGGTTTGAGACACGGAAGCGCTAGAGCTTGTGTTATGTCTTGGAGAGAGATAATGAGATTCACAACTTGAGACATAGTTATAGGTAAGTTGTATCCACGACAAACAACTTTATATGGAAACACGTTTTTGGTAGATTTTAAACTATAGAATAGTATTACTTAGAGTTTATAATTATAAACCTAGTTTATATATAGATGAAATCTATAATATTTAAGTTATTGATCAACATAGTGAACTCAATTGCTCTTAACTTCTAAGAGCGTAGACATACTCAATTAGAATGATTCAACAATATAGAGTGGAACTATATCTAGTAGACAAGATATAGGTAAGGCAATAGGCTGGAGCAGGCGGAGTAGGCCTGAGGTAGCTTGAGCTTAGCCTAGCCAAATTCTTTTAAAACTAGAAATATAAAATGACATCGTTTTGCCTATAAGGGTCTAGCCTTAGACCGAACTGGACTTTTAGAAAGTTTGGGCTTGAGACTCCACCCAAGGGCCAATCAACTTGGTTTTAGTCTATTGACTTCGAGGTTGGCTAGGTCGGGGGCAACCCAATTGTCATCCCTAATAAGTTCATATATCACGTAATAGACATTCCCTATAAAGATATTAAAGAAGTTAAAGAATCAATGCATGTTAAAGTTTCTCACAAATAAATTGCATATGAAAAAAAGACTATATAGACTTAAGTATAGGAGGGAACAAATCTAAAATAATGTATCTATGCCTTTCACCAATAGACAGTATCTTATTGGGACTCAAGATGACTATTGTGAATAATAACAAAGCAATTATTATAACAAAGAAATCCCTAATGTCACACTGGGGCATTATTGGCTAATAACCAACGGTGATTCAACATTGGTGAAAGCTCCCAAGTTCATTGGCTATATGTGAAAAGAAAAAATAGCAATGTAGAAGATAGTAGGTGAAAGATTACTTGTCTAAATGAAGTTATAGGTCAAAACTCAAGGACGAAAAGACACTTTGATGCTAAAAGTGCTAGCAAATTGGATATATCAAGCGAGACTATTTAAACAAAAAGGAGTAAAAAGATAAAAGAAAATTTAATGATTTGTCAACGTTTGTAATATAGTGTAGAGCGAGGACTCGGATTGCAATAATAAGGATATGCTTTACATTTAAACCAGACAATTATAGAACTTATAAATTGTAGATATATATGATGCTCACATATCACATGACACTAATTAAGAATTGACTTGTTTCATCTACTTCATGTAACTTTGTGATTGTCTGGTTAGGGATGATTAAGTTTTCAATTAGAATATGACAAGACAAAATTAATACTTGTTTCATATCACTACAAGAAAATAACAAAATAGCAACAGAATTTTACCGACCAGAAATAAACCATCGGTAATTACCGATTGAAATATTATATGCGTTGGTAATGTCGTTTGGAAATTTTACTTTAGTGGTAATGACAACGACTTTTACAAAATAGCGACAGAATTGTACCGACCGGAAATAAATTGTCGGTAATTACTGACAGAAATTCTATATGTGTCGGTAATGTCGTTTGGAAGTTTTACTTTAGTGGTGGTATAAATTTTCGTTGCTAAATTCTGTCAATAAATGTCATTGTCATTCGTCGACTTTCAACTCTATGAAAATGAAATCATTTGGTTTTCCCGATACAACGTCATTTTGGTTAACTTAAGAACCTCTTCGTTTCTTGAATAAAATGACGTTGTTTGGGATTAAACCAAAAGACGTTTTTCAATGAAGGTTTAAACATTTAAACCTTAACCAAAACAACGTCGTTTGGTTTAAAACTAAACAATGTGGTTTATCGGTTGATGGTTTAACGTTTATAACTTAACGAAAACGATGTCGAATGATGTCATTTTGGCTAATTTGTAAGCATTTGAAACGTAACCACAACGATTGTTTGGTTGTTAAACCAAACGACGTCGTTTACCAGTTACTAGTTTAACGCTTATAACTTCAACAAAACAACGCTGTTTGGTTTAAATCCAATCGACATCATCTTTGTAAAGTTTGTAAATGTTTAAAACATAACCAAAACGACGTCGTTTGGTTTTAACAAATGTTTAAAACATAACCAAAGCGACGTCGTTTGGTTTAAAATCAAACGACATCATTTTTGTTATGTTTTAAACATTTATAGACTTTACGAAAACGACGTCAATCAAACGATGTCGTTTTTGTTATGTTTTAAATCACCCAAAGCCCTCCCCCCACCCCGCACCTACATCATCTTCCTCCTCCATCGATCGACCTCCTCTGTTTGCTTCTATCATCGTCATTTGGAGCCGTGTTTGGCCATAGAGCTCCTGCGTTTCCGAAGTCATCTTCTCCAGCGGGCTTAACCGAAAGTATTGTCCTCTTCTCCTTTCTATCCTTTCTCTGATGATTAACAATCCGTGGTTGATATTTTTGCTTCATATGGAGTTTGTGTTTAGTTTTGTTTATTAATTACTCATTGCTAATGATGGGTAGTGTATTTGTTGGAGAATGATAGAAAAAGATTGAGAATTTGTCTTGAATTAAGGATCAAGAGGTTTATGCATGCCAAGTGTTTGACAAAATACACAATCTTTGATATCCATTGTTTTTTTTAAAATAATTTTTTTTGTTCCTGTACTTATTTTTGATGTGAGAAAACTTCATTTATAAAAATTGGATATCATTTGTGCTTTCAAATACAATAAAACCTTAATTAATGTCAACAACTATTCCTATAAGTTCTCTAATAATACATTCAATCTTAAAAGCTTTTCTTATAAATTCTCTAATTAAAAAGAAATTATAAGGTCCAACATTACAAATTGATTTAGAAGAACCATTTGTACTATTTTATTGTTAGTTTCGAGGATGCCTTACAAAAACCTTAAATGAAATAAAAAGAACACTTTTTTTATCAAAAGTATTGCTTTAATCTTAGTACATTATGTTATTAAATTATAGAGTATTGTTTGAAAGTTAGTACATGATGT
>JANZLF010000221.1:35181739-35192652 GCA_026546835.1 Erythroxylum foetidum
GTACAATTGCGGCAACCATACGCTATTACAGGGGACAGAGGTGACTGCGAAGGAGTGGCGGGCGCGGGACTTTTTAACAAAACTGAGAGCCAGAACATTAATTTTAAGTAACCCTTACTCGACGTTTTCTTCAAAACAACGTCGCTTTTTCTATTTTGTCTCGTTTTATCGGGAAAACATCGCACAAAGTATTATAAATCTACGACGTTTTTGTAAAACGTCGCAAAAAATTACAAGTTTTTGTGACGTTTTTTAAACGTCACAAAAAGTGTTAATAATTTGTGACGTTTTATTATTAAAACGTCATGAATTGTATATTTTTGTTGTAGTGATTGTATGTCATTGCTTCAATTTGATAAGGTTACAAACTTGGTTTAAATATATATAACTTGACAACTAATATGGAAATCTTTTTCTATCCTATACTGTATTAATATGTACGATTGAATTCCATGATGTTAGGAATATGTTTTCATTCGTTGATAAGTAATTTTAGCATCACTATGTTGACTATAAATGGAGAGCAATTTGTTATAATAGGTTTTGATTTAGGAGTTAGAGTTACTATATGAATATTCTTAATAGAGATGTTAAAATTAGAAGAACTTACTTTAAATTAGACCAAAAAAAATTATGAATAGAGTTTTATAACTAGACTTAATAAGTCATGCTAGCAGATAAAGAAAAGAAAAAAGTGGCAGATAAATGAAATATATGAGGAAAATCCTTAAACAATGAGGAAGAATGAAAATTGAATTTTGCTCTTTATTTACTTTGTTCGGAGAGCAATGTCTAATTAGTTTTCTTATATTTTTAATCATAAGTGTAGTTCGCATAAGTCTAGATAATCTTAATGCAACGCTTCGAATTTTCCCAAAAAATAATTTTAAATGTTCAAATATATATATATTTGCTTTCGATAATCCAGTTCTTCCGTACAAGTATCCAAATCCGCCTAGATGTCGTCCACGCTACCCACGCTAGACAATAATCGTCCCTTTGGAAGAAAAGGGATCAGACCAAACCACGTCCAATCAAATCGCAGTAATCAGACAGCAAATGACTTTTGTTTGCATGCTTCAAAACCATACCGAGTGAGTTTAATGTCAGAATGACGTGCCCCTGCCACTGCAAGGAAATTACGAAACTGAAGCTCCAAGGCAAAATCCACCCTTTGAAGACTCGGACGATGAAATGAAGATGTAAACAGTTGCAAATCGAAGATGGTTTATGTTGCCTGTCGCATGAAAGGAAAACATCCAAAATCCAATGAATTCTTAAGCTCCTTGTAAACTCTAATAAACATTTTCTTTTGTTATTTTTAAAAGCAACGGAAGGCCACATGTAACATTCTGTCCAACGTCTCGTACGTAAATCTCAACCCAGGAGACTGTAAGAAAAAGAGAAGATGATAACCTCTGTTGTTGAGCCTGCATTTTCATCCTTTTGTCCTTGTTCAGTAGAAATTGTGGACATGAGACCGTGTAGAGTACATGTAGACCTACTTTACAGCACCCAACAGTAATACTGTAGATTCTCAACTTATCCGGAACAAAAGGCTTCGTAAAGAATCCCCACAGGGCCAGGCCACAACAATTGCTGTATATCTCCAGGAGGTCATCTTCTTGAAAAATGCAGCTTTTTATAAAGCATGCATGCAGTTCAAACAGTAGTAGTTATAGCTTTTGAATTTGAGTGTGTGATCATCTCATGTCTGGAGTGGCTTCAGAGTTTTTCAACAGTTGCATTGATATGATTTGAACAGTAAATCATGTCCCGCCTAGCGTTTCAGATATGTGTTTGCCAGTGTGTTTTCTGAATGCCTCGCCTTCTTTCTGGCCTCTGGACCAACTTTGCTGAGACATGTTGGCTGAGAGGATGTTTGTGCTTCTTACATGTTCTGTTGTTGAAATTTGAAGACAACCATTAGCAATATGAAGTATATGTATTTTCCTGCCTATATCACGATTAATACATTAATAGATACAAAGGGGTAGAGAGAGATGATAATATTGTAAAAACACATTCAAGACCATTTCAGTCTCATCATCTATCACAGAAGAATAGGTTTAGGAACGTAGCGTAGCACGAAGATGAGCTAATGGCACCTTGGATGTCCTAACGGCCAGGGGACACGATCCAGTTGGAACGGCAGTGCCTAAAGCAAATGGGCGAAAGGGACCGCATCGAATTCGAAAGAGACATGAATTCCAGCTATTCTAAACGTTTTCCACCTTATATTGGAAAAATACTTGGGCCACCCTCTTACATGAAAATTTCAGGTTTATATGCCCCACCTCCTCGATTTATCAGTATCCATTGGGAGAAGAGTAAAAACTTGGGACCTAATGAATATTGTCACAAAGGTTAATGAATATTGTCACAGAGGTCAACGTTGAACTTGAAATTTTACCAAAAGTTGCACCCATTTTTATGCGACAATCTCACTTAGGTTCATTTAAGTAAGATTCAGCCTTCTTACGTAAATGTCGTCGAATAATTCCGTTAGCTCTCGAACACCTCACGCTTACACAAATGTTTAAAGTGTTTTTCTTACATACAAAATAACACAAGTGTAAAACAGAATAAAAAAAGTAACAAGAGATTTATATATAGCCGAAGCTACTCTTTCATTAACTTTGAACAAAAAGTTAACAAAAGATACAAGTATCTCCTCCAGTCCTCCTCGAAGTATTTACAAAGAACTCCTTACTCGAAATCCTTACAAAGAACTCCTTAATCGAAGTCCTTACAATGAAAACTCTCCCAAAAGCTCTCACCTCCCAAAGCTCCCTCTTCTGAGTGATTTCTCTCAATGAATAACTCATTGATTGAATTCCATGAATTGACTCTCAACTCTAATGAACTATTTATAGGCTTCTCTAGATGACTAAGTTAGAGTCCTAATAAAACTCTACTAGCTAAGATCATAATCTTATCCTATCTAGGATTAAGATACATCGCATTAACAAGATAAAAGATTACCCTATTTAGGAATGATTATCCTTATTCACGAAGATCTCCTCTATTTTCAGTTGATCCTTCCACGTGATTTTTATCTCTTAAAGGTCTACTTTAAACTCAAACTTCTACCATAAGTTGTGCCCACCTTAGTGCGACAATCCCGCTTAGGTCTGCTTAAGCAAGATTCAGCCTTCTCACATGAATGTCGTCGAACAATTCCATTAGCCCTCGAACACTTCACACGCACACAAGTGTTTAAAGTGTTTCTCTCACATACAAAATAACACAAGTTTAAAATAGAGTAAAGAAAGCAACAAGAGATTTATATATAGCAGAAGCTACTCTTTCATTAACCCCCAACAAAATGTTAACAAAAAATACAAATATTTCCTCCTCGAAGCACTTACAAGGAACTCCTTACTCAAAACTCTTACAAGGAACTCCCTACTCGAAACAATTAAAATAAGAACTCTCCCAAAAGCTCTCACTCTTAAAGCTCTAACCTTTAAGTGATTTCTCTCAATGAATGGCTCACTGATTGAATTCCATTAATTGACTCTCAACTCTAATGAGCTATTTATGAGCTCCTCTAGATGACTAAGATAGAGTCCTAATAGAACTCTACTATTTAAGATCACAATCTTATCCTATCTAGAATTAAGTTACATCATATTAACAAGATAAAAGATTACCCTATCTAGGAACGATTATCCTTATCTACGAAGATATCCTCTATCTTCAGATGACCCTTCCACATGATCTTTATCTCTTAAAGCTGATGTTCATCTACTATGATCTTATCCACCACGTCATCATGTGTCACGTCATCCACAGTTGTTATGTCACTGCTGATGCGTTTTCACCACGGCCTATTCGCATAAAAGTCTATCAATGCATGTCCTTGGATAAGTCTATTTTTCATGATCAAGCTCACTCATGGTAAAATCTCGTCGCTCAATGACTAATGACTAAGTATAAGTCACAATCCGAGTTATTATAAACCTTACACACTTTACGTATCTTCTCCCAAGTGTCGATAGGAGGTTTACCCGCACTGATGTCGTTGGAGGTTCTCGTTCTCCACCACAGCTTCCCATCACCCACTAGGTCCATTGCTGTGATTGACATCTTCTCCGGGTCTGCTACCTTTGTCGCTGCCAAATACTTCTTCATGTCCCATAAAAAATTTTCAAGCTCCTTGGCACTCCGTTTGCTATCAAAAATTTGTGGCTCTCGCACCTTCACTATAGACTTTCTACTCAGACATCCATCTCGTGCTTTGCCATCACACGCTTAAGCACCAACAGATCATAGTTTATCTCCTCACGAGCCTTCATCTGTTCCTCGAGCGCTCTCATAGTTGCTTGAAGCTCTCTCTCCAAGGTTGCAATACGTTCCAACAAAGGAACTACTCCCTCATCCGTCGGGGCTAGAGACTTAAGAATCGCCTTTATTCTAGTAATCCTTTCCATCAAATTACTTCCACCAACCATCACTCTAGATTGGCTCTGATACCAGCTGTCACAAAGGTATGCTTTGGACTCGAACTTTTACCATAAGTCGCGCCCACCTTCTTACGACAATCCCGCTTAGGTCCACTTAAGCAAGATTCAACGGTCTCACGTGAATGTTGTCGAACAATTCTGTTAGCCCTCGAACATCTCAGGTGAACACAAGTGTTTAAAGTATTTTGCTCACACTAAAAATAACATGTGTAAAACAGGGTAAAGAAGCAACAAGAGATTTATATATAGTCGAAGCTACTCTTTCATTAACCCGCAACAAAATGTTAATAAAATATACAACTACCTCCTTCTCGAAGCACTTACAAGGAACTCCCTCGGAGCCCTTACAATGAGAACTCTCTCAAAAGCTTTCACCTCTCAAAAGTCTCTCCTCTAAGTGATTCCTCTCAATGAATGACTCACTAATTGAATTCCATAAATTAGCTCTCAACTTTAATGAGCTATTTATAGGCTCCTCCAGATAACTAAGTTAAAGTTCCAATAGAACTTTACTAGTTAAGATCACAATCTTATCCTATATAGGATTAAGTTACATCACATTAACAAGATAAAAGATTACCTTATCTAAAAATGATTATCTTTATCCAAGAACATCTCCTCTATCTTCAGATGATCCTTCCATGTGATTTTTATCTCTTAAGCTGATGTTCATCCACTGTGGTCTTATCTGCCACGTTATCATGTACCACATCATTCACAGTTGCCATGTTACTAATAATGTGTTTTCACCACGACCTATCCACATATAAGTCCATCAATGCACATCCATGAACAAGTCCATTTTTCATGATCAAGCTCACTCATGGTACAGTCTCGTCGCTTCATAACTAAGTACAAGTCACAATCTGAATTAGTATAAATCCTCGCACATTTTGCGCATCTTCGACCTGCCTTGTTGAAGCTAAGTGCTTCTGCGCTTTGTCGCGCTTGCATGCCTTTAAGCATCATCACGAGTCTCGCATATCTTTGCACATTCTCGTGCACCTTCGGGTTTCACATGACTTAGTTCGCTAACTCCGCACGACTTCGCATCCAAATCTCATGTCTCGTCAAAAATTTCTACCAATACACGCCTACATGTGCCCACGCGTATTGAATCTCGCCTACTCTTGAGATCTTCCCTGATACTTCTCGCATTCTTCACCTACTTCGCAAATTCTTTAGATTTTGCTCGCCAACTCGCAAAATTTCACCTTGTTTTCTCGTTAACACACCTTTTTCACGCCGACCTGCATATCGAGCATTGGCCAAAGCTCATCAACACTCGCACGATTCCGCAATCTAAACTTGAAGGTCTAACAAACGATCATAACCCCAAGATTGGCTGGTGGAAAGTATCGAGGACCACTTTGCATTTGAGAATAAACTTTTAAGGACTTATTTTACTGGCTTTGAAGAAAGTACGCATTACAAGGATACATGAAACTATAGCCTTGGGCAGTTACTTCTATTAGAAACTTGATGAATTATCAGCGGTACATAAATTGCTGGCTTTAAAAGAATAATAATCCAATAAATAAAGTGGAACCTCCGAAGGTTTAAAATACATGGCAAAATCACCGGAAATTTCCTATCAACAGGATTACAAGAGCACACCTAGTTAAAGCAGTCGCACCAAGAAGACAGGCTCAAACAAGCAATGTGAAAAATCAACTGAAAACGGGCACCAGAGCACAGATCATCATCATCAATGTGAAGAAGAGCCTTGGCACATTCCCTCTTGGCAATGCATTTAAAGAGATATCCTGAGGCCTGAAAGAAGGAAGAAAACATATGTAATCAGATTTCCAGTGTTTCATTGGGACCGATGAGCTCAGTGTAGAAGAGTGTAACAGTGGAAAAATCTATGTATACTTTTGTAGTTTGCCGAGAGCACCACAATAGAGGATATTATCTGGCGGAGGAAATTCAGTTTTGTTATTCTCTTCCGGATTCACAACTCTGATATAGGTTTCTTGCCCAAGGTACCATGAGTCGAGGTTCTCACTTCTGAGGTTCCACACTCCAACGTTGTCAAGTGATGCTAAAATTGCAGTCCAAGCTCCAGGATACACCTATACACAGACAGATATGTAGATGTCATCATTTCTTTTTCGTCAGTTACAAACTCTAAAATTTAATTTAACTTCAAGATACAACTTTTGGAAACGGAAAGATTTCATTTCTTAGCATATTCGCAATCAGAACCAGTTAGTGGTCCAGTTCGTGAGTTTCCTAGTCAGACCAACCCTATCCAGGTCTAGCAACTCTTAATCATTTTAACAAATTGGAATTCCAAACTACAGCATAATGATGCAAAGGCCAGCTAGGATTTGAAAGGTATATTCTTTTGCACCGTAAACATAAGAAGAGATGTCCAAAATTGCTTAATTACATAGATGACTTGTAAATGATCACAAATTGTTGGCATCAAAAGTAAATATGAATCAGACTAACATGTATAGTAGACCACGCGTAAGCAATGAGTATAAGAGTTAACTTTAGATTTTCAGTTACACACCACACAGACTGAAAAGCACATAAAGAACTATGCGGACTTCTTTTTAGCTGTAATACAGTTGGCCACGTGTCACAGGCAATTAATGACTGCTAACTTCATAACAATGAAAGGTTTCCATCATCATATTCTTTAGGACGTGTCACAGGCAATTAATGACAGCATAGAGAATATGATGATGGAAACCTTGATTGTTATGAAGTTTTCAGGTAAACAAAGGATGTGGGCCCGTAGAACCATATTAATAGTGTACCTGTACTGTTGAGCGTGCAACACCATCCCACTTATTATACGTGCCCCTGCTGTTTTCAGTCCAGTCACCATAATCCATTCTGCATCGAGTCAAAATAAAAGTGATTAAGGTATGTGCTCAAAGATGTAGACTTTTTTTTTTCAAAAGGATAATGTAGAAAAGTTGAAGAGAAGCAGGCGTGAATAATTTCCTACCCAACAACAAAAACCGCATATCCACTCAGGTGATAACTCTGCATCTTTGTTTCATTGTTCTGCAGAATGATTTCCATAAAACCTCTGTAGGTTCCATTTATAACTGATGTTTCCATTTTAGGTGGTCCTGTAATGGGTGTTTTGGGGAAATCGAGCTTATATACTCCCTTCACTTTGTGCTGGTCAGCAAGCCTGATAGGAGTGGAAGGATTGACAAAGGATATACCACTAAGAGTTGCCTTTCTTTTCCCGCTAATCATCACAGGTGGCTTGTTTTTCAAAACATAAACATCAGTCACGTTGATTGATCCATATCTGAATGAACCTTGTGGGTTAGGACGTGCACCACTGGCAGAGACATTCCACCTGTATATTTTGAAAATTTTGAGTCAACTTGGCCAGAGAGTTCAAAGATGCGGTGTTAAAACGAATATTGAAGTTCAAACCAAAAGATTGCCTCAATTGTTTTCAAAGACAAATTTTGAGCTTCTAAATACAAGATGAGCTCTTGTCTTTAACAATTTTTTTTCAGTGATTTTAACTGCTGAAAGCTTGGGGGAACTGAAAAGGCTTAAGAACAATGTAAAAATGCATTGAAAAACAACTGATCCTAACCTGATGGATCTTGCTTGATTCATTGAGAAGGTTTTGTCAAATTCATCATTTGGTGGATCAGGAAGTGGACCTTTTGCCTTCCCCTTGGAATTAGTATAGTGCAATATGGCAACTCCAGTAACTCTTTTCCATTGGGATTCATTCACAAACCTAGCACTGGCTACAATGTAGTAGTCAGTACTTGCGTTCTGATCCATTGTAACCAGAAAAGAATATGACTGTCCTACATGTATATCTAAGCTAGTATAATTTTGCTGCACAGTATACGATCCTTCTGACTCAGCTAGAAGAAGATTATGGCCCTGAATCCTGAAATTCAGACTGGTTGAAGTACCAACATTGTGCACACGAAGGCGATACGTTTTTCCTGGAAAGATATAACAACAACATTGTCACTTGGTGAGGGACTTCTAGCTATCAGAATGTAAAATCATAATAAAGTAACAGCAATATAAATGTTTACACAGCTATACAATATATAATCGAGAATAGCATTTTATACGTTGTGAAGTAAATACTAGTACACAAGGTAATGCTGATAATAATGTTACTAGCAAGCTGGATTACCCTTTAAAAACCTAGAACAAAAGTATCTAATGCCTAGCATAACATATTTACTCCTGGTTAACCAGCTAGAACTTGAGGAATTCCAGCATCCAAAACACAAGAGTTTAGGATAATAATATAACTTTATCCTGCTGAACGAAGAAATTGATATTTCAATTCACTAAGTGGAACAGAAACATTGATGGATATCAAGCAACTAGCAAGTATGATAATCACCTGGATTAACTTCAATAGTTTCATAGTCAATGCCATCAGGAACAAGAGTGGTGTTATACTGATAAGGTCCTTTACCATTTATAAGGACTCCATCTGGCATCCCTAGGTCTTTTCCTGCATCAAGAGTCTTCCTCAAAGCCTAAACAACCCCAATTACATAAGTATTAAACAAAGTGAGTGTTTAGCTTCTAACAAGACACAACACACTCAAATATAATATCTGAGGATACAAACCGTATGATTCCTCTTGTACCAATCCCCAATCAAAAGGATAATGTCACCATTAGGGGTATCAAAGGGGACTGGAATAATATCCCGGTTATTTATAATAAAGCCGCCATATCCACCGGAAGCTCTCTGCATATTGAGAGGAGGGAAGTAAAAGAAACTCCCTATCTGATCCTTAACCTGAAAATTGTAAGTCCAATTCCACTTTGAAGGAATTGGACAGTTAGTACCAAGCACTCCATCTTGCCACGAGCTTCTCCTTTGTTGAATTCCGGACCTAAGACATCCGACTAAGGTTCAATCAATGAATGTTATTTACTGACCTAGTATTATATATACCAAAGTATATCTATAGAGTTCAAAGTATAAAAGCAAGTGCGTTTATCTGCACACTTCATATGATATATTCAAGAAAGAAAATCCCACCAGTGCATAAGTAGGTTTTCGTCTAATTTGTTTCGAACGTTAACGATGACATTATTGTTGGTTGTCACATTTATAACAGGACCAGGAAACTTGCCATTCACTGCAATAACCTGCAAAATAGTGCAATTTGGTAGCACTTTAGCAAAAACTCTTGAAAGCTCACCATTAGTTACCAAAATCATTTTAACCGTACACACTGAAGTGTACTGCTTTAAGCTGAAATTGTCAGTGTGCAAGCAAGTTTAGCAGATCTAAAGTTACAGGTTGAAACTTTAGAGAATTTCGAGCATACCCTTCGTTTCAGAAGTTAAAATAAAGAAATGAAAAGATATAATGGGCAGAAACAGAAACAGAAAGACAATGCAAAGAGAGACGCCAAGAACAGAGAGATCCAAAGAGCTAACCTGCTGAGGCTCGCCAAGAGGAGAGGCCGTAATGTAAGACACCTCAAACTCATATGTCACCGTTGGATCTACAGCCCAACACAAGCTCACGAGCAAGAAAATTTGGAGAAGAGACAAAGCAAAGAACCTAGAGAAAGCCATTTCTTTTAAGGTCCTTTTTGGGGCTTGAGTACCAAAGAAAGAATCCAGTTTTCTCTTTAGCTTTTAATTTTGTCTGAGTTTTACATTATGTGGTAGAGAGAACGGAAGTGAAGAAAAGAAGAAACTACAGTCTCTAAAGAGCAAAGTGACACTGTGCCTCACTATCTTCGTGCAATGAAGGGAGAAAAACGGAGGGAGACAGAGAGAAAAACGGCTCTATTTTTCTAGTCTGTATTGTTACGATGAGACGTGAAAAGATAGAATTTTTGTTTTTGGTTATTTGTTGTCGGTCACCACTCACCACCTGGTATTTTACGCGTACAATGATGAAATACATGTGTATAGTATTTTATAGCTGTCCTTTTGACAATTGTCGTCCCTCAAACAAAACCCAACGTTCGGATGCAATAGAAAATGCCACGGCGCATAATTGCCTGTCGCTTGTGAACCCCACTTCATAAATTGCTCTAGTGAACTTGGATGCTGGTGAAAAGCAAGACTGGTGCTGTAGAAAGCAAGGAAATTGCAGAAGAGTGGGGGTGGGGAGAACTTAGAAAGAGAAAACCCAGGACTCTACCTGGTGATTTGTTAAAAAATACCTTGGCATCTAGTGTTATCCCAACTGAATCTGTTTTTTTTTTAGTGTGGACCAATGAAACCGTGCGTGTCAGTGTCTGATTTGCCAAATTTTCTAAATACGGATGTTTTTGTTTTGATTTTAGTTTTGGTCAATGTTTTAAAAATCGGACCGAACATTAAACTGGTCGAAGAAAATGTTTAAAGTTTAAAAATTCAACCGATAGTAAACCGCTATAAAACCGGTATATAATAAATAAGAAGTAAAACTTATAAGAATAAGTAAAAATAAAATATATTATTGAA
>JANZLF010000221.1:35198009-35213174 GCA_026546835.1 Erythroxylum foetidum
GGTTTCTCACTGAGTTCGCAAACTCACCCAAAATTGCAACCTATTTTTCAGGATCGATAGAGTAGACTCCTAGCTCCAGAGATAGTCTTTTCCTGCTTTGCGAGCGTGCTGACAAGAGAAGTGATGGCACATAGGTCGGTCAGCTGGGTTGAACTTTTGCGGATGACTTAGGATAAATGCTTGTATCAGTTTACTTTTTGGTGTTGTTTAGGGGACTGATAAACTTGTCTATTCTGATATTGGATGACTGTATCAAGTTTATTTTTTATTTTAAAAATTTACTGATTTCTGATATATTATGGTTTTAATTATTGCGATGCCAAGTGGATTAGCAGTCGGATTTTCTGGTAGTGCACCTTTATCGTGGGATGCGTGTCGGAGCGACTTTCGGGCATCCCGATGTGTACCCTACGGTGAAGGGGCGCTACAATATCTATCTCAACAATGCAAATGGTGTTGATGTGCAAGAGAATTTAGAGACTCTATATGGATAAAAAGGCCCTTTGGATTAAATGGATCCATGAATACCGCCTTAAAAACATGAATTTATGGAAAATTACTTGGACAAGAGAGGTTTCTTGGATTTTCAATCAATTGTTAAAATTGAGAGTTATGGTGTATCCTTGGATTAAGAATAAGCTGGGAAATGGTGGAAATTTATGGCTTTGGTTTGGTAATTGGTCAGATGCAAATCCCTTCATACAAAGAATTGATACCTGTCATTTGAGGAACAGAATTCCTTGGAACCTCAAAGTATCCTCTCTAATTTTAATAGTGATTAGCATGGGAGTTTTAGAGGGTTTCAATCACTTATTGAATACTTACCATAATTGATCAAAAGGAATAGGGAATACCTAATCGTTTAGACTTCCAATTAGAGTGAAAGATTCACAAATGAATTCTATCATAGAGTGATCACAAGTAGTTCAATAGATGTTCCATGGTACAACCTTCTATGGGAACAAACTCTAAATCCTAAACCCTCAATAATCACTTGGCTAGTGATTAAAAACAAGCTTAGGATTAAGAGTAGATGGTTTGTCACCGTAAAACAACTTGTGAATTATGAACAAAACTTGTTGAAGATACAAATTATCTATTCTTTCAATGCAGATATTCGAAAGCCATTTGGAACAAAATTCTACATATGTTAGTAGGAAAAAATTACACATATGTATGAGAGGAATCTTTCAATTGGTTCATTAACCACACAAAACTTGGAAAGCAAAATGTCATATTACTCAAAACAACATTCACCACCACCATTTACACTATTTGGAAGAAAGAAATAACATATTGTTCAAGAAGATTGCAAAAGACAAGTACCAAATAGCCTTAAACATACTTAACTAGATTGTAACTACTGTTATTGCAAAAAATGCGCAAAATTCTCTCTCACTTGACATGAAAAATAGATGGAACTTATAATAATATGTTGTATTAATCTTGTAATTAAGATTAAATGTTTTTTTAATCTCCAGTTAGCTTTTCTAATCATGTTGTAAACTGATAGATAGTCAGTTTCACAGAACTCATTGCAATGTTGAACTAACTTTGCTAATGTTAATACAATTTATTCATTTCTTAAAAAAAACAATATCATATAACACATAATGTATGTAGTAGTCATTGGTGCAAATACCAATCACACCATATCATAAATCTGTCTAAAGTAGGTGCCAAATATTAACTTTGATCACTTATTGATTTATATTACAATTATCACTAGGTATTCATCTCGAATACAAATTGGTTTCTAAACAATTTAACTTCAAACATTTTTTCCGGATATAGATTGTTTTGTACTCTAATTTGGAATTGTACATTAAATTCAATCACTAATATCTACTTTAACTCAACCATCCTTATCTCATGACATGTACAAATAGATCACAATTCACTTATTAGTTTATGCCCTAACTTAACTCTAAATATTTACTCTAAATACATATTAGTTTGTGTCAATCTAGTACTAAATGTCAGCTCTAGTCGATAGTTAGGATCCAATTAAACTAAATCTTCTATACGTCACTACATGTAATAGATAAAAACACATCTCACTTTTTTAAAAACAACACATTAATCAACATATGCATCCATAAAAGCAATACATATCTATCACATCTAAAGCATCAACTCCAATTTTGTGACACCCTAATCATAAACTATACAAAAATTTGTGATACAAGCAAAGGATATTACGTAAAGGGTCTTACATAAAGAGGTCCTTCTCTTTTTATAGGTCTTTTGAACATTTTTTTAATTATTATATCTTGTATTTATTTGTAGTACTTCTACCTTGGTTATTTTAGTTAACTTTTTTTTAATATTTATTTTATTTATTCTCTTTCTTATTTGTTTATTTATATACCTATTTTATCTTTAATTTTTATGATTTATTTTTTATCTTTGTTTTAAGATTTATTATGTTTTTATTGTTTATTTTTATCTTTGGTTTATTTATTATTTATATTATATTATTTATTAGGATTATCTTTTAGTTTTATTTTATTATTTATATTTTTTATTATTAATACTATTTATCTCTTTACCTTTGTATTTAAGATTGTGAATTTCTTTATTTTTATTCTATTTTATTATTATTATGTGCATTTATTTGTGTATATTTTTATCTTTTATCCTATTCACAAAATGCTTCAAAAACTTTTTTTCTTTTTTTTTCTTTTTTTCCTTTCTCCTTTTCTGTAAGTCTATTAGAAACAATATTTCTACTAATAGAGGTAAGGCTACATATTTCTTGACCTTCTCTTCTTAGAAGGATTTTTATTGGAAAGTTATTGTTTTTTTATTATTGTTATTGTAATTATCGTGCATAATCACAATTAAAATTTACAATTTAAACCCCCAAGCCTATTAACTTTAGAAAATCCTAACTACCACAACCTTTATGTGAATCTCCAAAATTCTTTCTTAGTTTTGATAAATTAAAGTATGAAAACATTGGTTAAAACATATGATACAATAATCAATAATAAGTAATTAATTAAACAAATAATCTTAGAAACTTAATTGAAGTATGCTTCCTTATACTCATACTAACTTATTTAGAATGTTTTTTTCGATATGAGTACAAGACTAAACACTACGTAAGTTCCTTTTAATATTGATTAATCATGTTAAAACTACAACCATTTCAATATTTGAGCATAAAAACTATTGATTAACAAAATAACAAACTTGAAATTTTAGACTAGTAATACTATTTGTGTAAAAAACCTAATTTGAAAAGTTAAAAAAATTAAAAAAATTAAAATAAAAGTAGTTAGATAGTTTGTATTATGCTAAAAATAATTATTTAATTATATATGTGTATGTGCGTGTTTGATAAGACTAGAAATTTTAAAATTTTAATATTATCAAAGAAATAACTTAGACCTAAATATTATTTGAAGTAATTATCAGTATTAAAAAAATAAGTAAGAATCCTATAAATGAATATCTTTGCTTTTATCAACTAGAAATCAAAATTAATATAACTTAATAAGTGAACAATTTTAAAGATTTTATTCTTTTGGAGAATAAAATGCTTATTACTCTGAATATTTTCAATGAAAATTATTTATTTAAAAAATCAAATAATAAAATTAAAAATAAAATAAAGTAGACTAAATAATATTGGTTTTATTTTTTTAAGTTAGGCTAAAATTAATCCCAAATTACATATTTATTTTTTTAATTTTAGAAAGCAAACTGCTTCTCTGTTTAGAAAAATAAAATGGTTTTGGATTGGCTTGGTTTAAGTGTATTTAGAAGTTTATGTTCACCTCTGTGAGCTAATGCTTAACAAATCTGTACAATGCAGTAATCCAATATAGTTAAAATAATTAAAAAGAATATCTTTATTAATTAAAAGCGTTAATTATGTCATTTTACAAATAAACTTAATCCTTATAAAATAATTAAAACAATCTTAATTCACAAATAAAATAATGTCTCTTAATTTAGGAGACATTGTATTTGACTTTATGTATTTTATGCTACACCTTACCTATACTCTCATTTTCATCCTCAGATTTCAGTTTAAAATCACAAGTACAATAGAGTAGCACACATTAAATAGGGAAAAACTAGTTGTTCATGATAAAACAAACACATGCAAGAGTATGAGGGGGTGAATTGTGTCTAAAAATAACCTGGATGGTACTTTAAAATTGATAATATCCTCTTAAACAAAATAAGTCTATAAATATAAGGATTCTATCAACTTTCGAAAAGATCATGTTAATGTTAAAAATAAAAGGATCATGTTAATTGAAAGAAGCTTGCTAGCGCTTAAAAGGAAAGGAGCCTATTAATCGATAGGAGCTTATTAACTCTGAAAACGAGAGGAGCTTGTTAATTAATAGGAACCTATTAATTGTTTCAAAAACGAAAGGAACCTCTTACGATATAAAATAGAAGGAGCCTATTGTAAAACCAAAGAAGCCTCTTGCAAGTTGAAAATAAAAACATTATAACGTGAAAATTTAAGAGTTAAGAGAGAGAGAGTGACACAATCAATTTATACTGATTTGGCTTATAATGAAGTCGACGTCTAGTCCCCAAGTATTCAACATGAGTATTTCACTATAAACTTCAAGTTGTAAATTTTCACGAGCCTCTCCGAGTTCACAAGTACATATTTTTTAACCTTCCACACTCGTAGTGTTTAACAAACCTCTAGAAGCTCTCAACAAAAAATATATAAAGGATTTAACAGTTTCTCTCAATAAAGTGATTTCACTTTCTAAGGCACAAAGAGTTTGAAATAACTTTCAAGAATATTGATGTTGCTAAGGTATTTCGCAAGTCTTTGTCTCTTTTTTACAAATGTTATGGCTTCTTCTTTAAATAGACATGTTCTTTAACTAGCTGTTGCTTAATCTTCGATGTCATCTCTATTGAAATCTTCGATATTCAGATGTTAAGATAAATGTTCTATCAAGGCTTCGAGAGCCAATTATTCGAATTCGTTAAACGTAAACCTTGAGATAACAATCTTCCCGTTTTTAATGATGACAAGAAATAATAAAAAAATTTCAAAATTCAAATAATAATAAAGGATTTCGAAAGATACTTGTAAAGTTTATATGTTCTTACTCACGATCATAATTCGAAGGAGCCTGACTTCTAAAGGAAGGAGCCTATCATTTGTAAATCACAGACTTAAAACTTTATAAGTTCAACAACATTTTAGCAACAGTCAGTAGAGTATATCATAGCTGCATATGACAAATATATCATCAAGTCAATATTGAAAATATGTCACATATGCAAAGTATGTCATTGACTATTATCCCCCTTTTTCATTATAAAAAAATAGAGGGAAAAAGTAATTAAGGCATTAAAAAATATCACAAGTATGTAAAGACAAACCAAACAAGAAATAGTGACAAAGTTATTAAGAAGATTCAAATTATATGTCTTAACTCACGGTCAATATTAGAAGGAGCCTGCTAATACCTGCAAAGAGAAGTAACATAGAATCTTTATACAGAGTTAATATCAAATAGTCCGCACATGCCAAGCTCTTTCTTTAACACACAAAATCTGTCTTCAGACAATGGTTTAGTAAAGATATCAACTACTTGATTTTCAATATTAACATGCAAAAGATCAATGGTTCCTTCTAAAACATGATATCTAAGAAAATGATACTTGATTTCTATATGCTTAGTCCTAAAATGATGCACATGATTTTTTGAAAGATTTATTGCACTAATATTATCACATAATATAGTAATATGATTAAAGTTTAGAGAGAAATCTCGAATTGATGCTTCATCCATAAGATTTGAGCACAACAGTTCGCAGCTGCTATATATTCCACTTCAGTTGTTGAAAGTGCTATGTAATTTTGTTTCTTGCAGGAATAAAAAACTAGACATCCTTCAAGAAATTGACAATGAGCACTTGTGCTTTTTTGATCGACTTTATCACCTTTATAATATGCATCATAACAGCCATCTGTGTCAAAAGAATTAGTTTTTAGATACCATAAACTGAAATCTATAGCTCCGTGAAGATATCAAAAGATCCTTTTGACTACTTAAAGGTGACTTTCTTTTGGATCTAATTGAAAGCATACACAAAGGCACACACTAAGCATAATATCTAGTCTTAGGCTTGTAAGACATAGTACTGACTCGATCAGTCTTCTATACTTTTCCTCATCCATAACCTTGCTTTCTTCATCCTTATCAAGTCTAGTTCTAGTATACATATGAGTACCCACAGGTTTGGCATTCTCAAAATGGTACTTCTTGATGAGTTCCTTTGTATATTTGTCTTAGCTAATGAGCATCCCTTTTCTATTTTTTTGATTTGTAATCCGAGAAAGAAAGATAGTTCTCCCATTATTCTCTTTTCAAACTTCCCCTACATTAATGCTGAGATTTTTTCACAGAAAGATTAATTAGTAATGCCAAATATTATGTCATCAACATATATTTGCACTATCAGTAAATCATTCTCCTTTTTGTTAATAAATAAGGTTTTATCTATCTTTCCTCTTTTGAGGTTATTCTCAAGTAGAAAATTACTTAACCTCTCTTACTATGCTCGAGGAACATGTTTAGACCATACAGGGCTTTAGTCAACTTCATCACGTAGTCAAGATGGTTTTCATCTTCAAAATCTAGAGGTTGCTTAACAAACACTTCTTCATTAATATATCTATTTAAGAAGGTACTTTTGACATCCATTTGGAACAATTTTAAGTTTTTATAACATACAAAGTCAAGTAAAATTCTAATTGATTCCAATCTAAGAACAAGTGCATATGTCTCATCAAAATCAATATCTTCCCGTTGATTATAACCTTAAGCTACAAGTTTAACTTTGTTTCTTACCATCTTATCATTTTTTGTCAAGTTTGTTTCGAAATACCAAACGAGTTCTAATGACTGGTTTGTTTTGTAAACGAGGTACTAGATTCCAAATTTTATATTTCACAAACTGATTCAGTTCATCTTTCATAGTTGAAACATAATTTTTTTTCAGTAAGAGCCTCTTCAACATTTTGTGGTTCTAATTATGAGATGAGGGCAACTAAGTTGTTTTTGAAGGATGATATGGTTCTTAGACTTTCAAAGGGGTCTCCTAGAAGATACTGATGTATATCAAGACATCTCCATTCTCTTGGTATTCTTCGTTGTATGGGCTCTTGATGAGAGGAAGGAGCTTGCTCTGTCCTGACTTCAGAAAGACATTCTTGATCTTGTAATTTTGAAGGTACTATAGGTGTTGCTTAAGTTTGCGATGTATTTTTAGGAGCCACGGGATAATTTTCATCATTTGAATCAATTAATGTTGTCGAGGCTAGTGCTTCATCAAATACTACATGTATTAATTCTTCTATCTTCTTTATTTTTTTGTTGTAAACTCTAAATCTGTTACTAGTGATAATGTAGCCTAAAAAGATGGATTCATCTGATCTCACATCGAACCTTCTAAGATTGTCTTTTCTATTATTTAGAACGAAGCACTTGCAACCAAATTCTCGAAAGTAAGTGAAATTTGGTTTTCTTCCTTTCCTCAACTCATAATAGATCTTATAAAGCACCTGCTAAGTGTGTAACAAGTAGTTGACATGGCTTCTGCCTAGTAACCATAAGATAGACCACTTTCGCATATCATTATTTTGGCCATATGAATGAGAGTCTTGTTCTTTCTCTTAACAACTCCCTTCTGTTAAGGAGTCCTAGGGCATCAAAAATGAGATATCTCATTTTCATTACAAAAATCTTTGAATTTTTTGTTATCGAATTCTCCTCTATGATCACTCCGAATAGATGTAATGTAGTATCCTTTTTCAATTTGAATTTTTGCACAATTTCTCAAAGAATTAAAAAGTATCATCTTTATTTGATAGAAAATAAAACCATGTAAATATAAAATAATCATCTACTATAACAAAGTTGTAATGTTTACCACCAAAGTTTTGAGTCCTAGTAGGACTATATAAGTTCATGTGTACAAGTTTAAGTGGTTGGTTTGTAGACACGATGTTTTTAGGATGCAAGCTACTTCTAATTTGTTTTCCTTTTAAACAAGCTTCGTGGATCTAATTATTCTCAAACTTTAGGTTAGGAAGTCCTCTCACTAATTCATTTTCGGACAATTTTGATAAGATGCTCATGCTAGCATGTCCAAATCGTCTATGCCAGATAAAAGAACCATTTTTTTTTGTAAAAGCAAACATTTGACATTCTATGAAGACATATCTTCCAGTTGAGCACAACATATGTTCTGATTCTAATAAATACAATATTGTCATTAAGATTATCAATAATTTCACAATGTGATGTATAGAAAGTAAATCTATAACCCTTATCACATAATTGACTTACACTCAACAAGTTATGTTTCAATCTACATAAAGAACATTATCAATAGAAGCAGAGTTAGAGTCACCAACTTTATCAATTCCCATGACTTTTGCCTTATTTGTATAGACAAGGACAACACTACCTCCATCCTTCCTTTCAATATAGTTGAAATGTGATATTTCACCTATCATGTGTCTCGAACAACTATTATCAACTATCCATTGATTTTCTCTCGTCTTTGTTTTGAAGCATATAAGGAAAATATATTATCTTATTTTAGGTACCTAAATTTTTCAGGGTCCTTTCCCATTAGTAGTTTTACCTTTCGGTCTCTATATATGCTGTTGAGATAGTTTCTTCTTTTTTCGAAAGTAATATGAGTGACTAATATGACCATGTCTACCATAATAATCACACTAAATTGCCGAATGATAGTTACTATGATTTTTTTTTCATTTGTCAGATTCCTGTTATTTTGGCTATAGCTATTGGTGAATTTAGTAAAGAAATTCTTGTATGACTTAACATTGTTGTTTTCATTATATTTTATTTTGGCCTTGTCAAAAACAACTTTCCACTCCTAAGTAATACATTACGATTGTTCCTAACATTAACAAAATGGGCAAGGATCTTTTCTAGAGAAGCAACTTTTTCTTTTAAAAGTTTTACCTTAATAAAATCATTTTCAAGCAATGTGTTCTCTAATTGACTTACCTTTTGTTCCAATAATTTCTTTTCAGAGACTATTTGCTTGTTCTCATTTTCAAGAGATATAATTCTAGACAACAAATTTTTATTCTTATATTTTAGTGATTTAATCTTACCTGTCAAGGATGCATCATTATTTTTGGACTTCTCAACCTTTTTGAAATACTGCATTATCAGTTTTTATACTGATCATGCAGTTCATGATATGCATCTCTTAATTCATCAATTTCAATATAAGAGTAAGAATAATATACCTCATCATCTCTTGATTCAACCATAAAGCAAACATTGTTGACTTCTTCAGGCTCTTCTTCTTCAAAGTTTTCAAAGTCCTCATTTGACCAAGCTGTAATCATAGCTTGATTTTTGGATTTTCTATTTTCTGATTTGTCCTTTTAAAGAAGAGGACATTCTAGTCTTGTGTATCAAAGGTTCTTACAGTGATAATATATGATTTGATTGTTTTTGGGTATTTGTTATTACCGCTGCTCCCTGCTGATAGGAACCTGTTGTTTCTAGTTTTCTTGTTTCCTTCTCTTATCTTCATAAGCTTTTTTTTGTGTGTAGAAGTGGGCATATTTTCTAGCCATAAAATTGAATTTGTCATCTCCATCTATTTACAATTCAGTGTCACTTTCATCTCTATTTGATTCATCAGCTACTTTCAGTGTCATTCCTCTTTTGTAAGAGGATCCTTCATCCCACCTAAGTTCAGCTTCATAGATCATTAAGTTTCCTTTTAACTAGTCGAGTGAAATAGTATCAAGATCTTTTGCAGTCTCTAGACACGTCACCTTAGGTCTCCATTTCTTTGGTAGTGATCTTAGAATCTTTGTCACAAGCTTGTCATTGGGATATATCTTACCCAAGTTCTTCAAGACAACAATGACATTTATAAAACGTCCAAAGAATTCGTCTATTATTTCTCACTATTTCATGTAAATAGTTTTGTATTGATGCACTAAAAGACTTATTTTATGTCTTTTCACCTCGTTCGTTCCTTCAAAGGTGACTTGTAGTTTGTCCAATATTTCCTTTGATATAGAATAATAAGATATCTTTTTCTACTCTTCTAAAGATAGTGCACATATCAGATAATGTCTTGCTTTGGCATTTAGCTGTGCGCTTCTTCTATCAGCTTCAATCCACATTATTATGTCATCAGTAGTAGGAGGTGTGGCTCTAACTTTGATAGCTTGCTAGATTTCGATATCTACAGATTGAAGATAAATAGTCATTCTCTCTTTCCAATAGGAGTAGTTGTTTCCATTGAAATAATGAGGCTTTGAGACGAATTGTCCTTCAAGGCTTCTCAAATTGTTTGTCATGATTTATCACGTGTTGTAAAATACAATAAATATGAAACCTCACTCTGATACCAAATGATAAAGCAAACACATACAAGAGGGGGGTGAATTGTATGGTAAAAAAATTACAAGGTTCTTTAAAATTGATAATATCCTCTTATACAAAATAAGTCTATAAGTAGAAGGGTCTTATCGACTTTTGAAAAGATCCTGTTAGTGTTGAAAACAAAAAAATTTTGTTAATTGAGAGGAGCCTGCTAGCGCTCAAAAGAAAAGGAGCTCGCTAGCGCTCAAAAGGAAAGGAGCTTGTTAATTGTTTCAAAAACGAAAGGAACCTCTTGCGATATACGATAGAAGGAGCCTATTGTAAAGCTGAAGGAGCCTATTGTAAGTTGAAAACACAAACACTATAATGCGAAAATTTAAAAGTTAAGAGAGAAAAAGTGGCATAGTCGATTTATATTGGTTCAGTTTATAGCGAAGCCTACATCCAGTCCCCAAGTATTCAACTTGAGTTTTTCACTATAAACTCCAGTTAGTAAATTTTCACGAGCCTCTCCAAAATGACAAGTTCATATTTTTCAAGGTTCTTAAACCTTTGACACTTGTAGCGTTTAACAAACCCGTACAAGCTCTCAACAAGAAATGTATAAAGGATTTAATAGTCTCTCTCAATAGAGTGATTTCACTTTCTAAGACACAAAGAGTTTGATATAATTTTCAAGAAATTGATTCTACTAAGGTATTTCGCAAGTATGTGTCTCTTTTTTGCAAATGTTGTGGCTTCTTCTTTAAATAGACCTTTTCATCAACTAGTCATTGTTTAATCTTCGATATCATCTTTGTTAAAATCTTCGATATTCAAACATTAAGATAAACGTTCTATCAAGGCTTCCAGAGCTAATTATTTGAATTAGTAAGATTATTTCGAATGTCATGGAACCATTTCTGATTAGGTAAGTTCATAAAGAGAGTTCCTGTAAAAAAGAAAGCAATTATCCTATGATTGTATTTTCTTTTAAGAATTATAATGCTGTCTATAAGGAAATAAAGTTAATTTAAATGTTGAAATATTATAAAGTTATCATAAAAATCGTTAAACATAAAGTTTTAGCTAACAATCTACAATTCACCAAATCTATCATACAAAACACAATTAAAATGGTGATTTTGCTCCAGGTTGACTTTGAACATTTGTTGCAAATAACTTGTATATGTTCTAATTTAACTTCATGTATTAGATTTAGCCACTGGAAAATATCCGTCTTGTTAGACAATCCTAGCCTCTCTACACATAACACATAAAACTCAACTCACCATTTTAAAGGTCATGCATCAATTTCCTTATATATTCCAAAAAACTAACACACATACGAATCATATACTCGCTCCATAATCCATAACCATATGTAATATGTTATATATCATTGGTATCTTTATAACACCCCCACCACAACTCATATATAAGATTTCCACCATTCTTTCCTAATTTCGATAAATTAAAAAACTTAAAAATGTTAGTTAAGTATTTAATAGAACACTTAGTTACAAATAATTAATTAAAAAATAGTAAAAAGTCTAATTAAAGTATGCTCCTTTTTACTTGTACTAATGTATTTGAAATATCTTCTTCGATATAAAAAGTTTACCAAACACTATCTAATTTACCGCTAATATTGATTCATAACGTGAAAATTTCTTTTCTTCGTCTTGGATTATCTTCTCTTACATCCTCAATCTATCATCTTGTTTATTTATTTATTTATATAACATAATTAAAAATGTCAAATTTTATTTTTTGAAAATAATTTAGATATACTAGTTGACAAATATGTTAATTAGTATAATTGAAAAATTTCCAGCAAACTCTTGATGCAAAAACTTAAAACTTTCATACATAATTTAGTTGAACAATATACTCTCATTTGGTCTACCAATATAGTGACAAATACTAAAATTAACATCGTTCTTTCATATTTTTTTTAATGATAACATCATTATGATTAATCTAATATACGAAATAATTATCAAAATATCACATCTTTATAAAAATCAAGTAACCAAAGTAAAATAAAAGCATCAATAAATTGAGGCTAAATTATATTTAAAACTTTAAGCTTTGTTTAATTTTCATAATACTAATTAAGTATAACAGGTTTAAACTTTTAATTTACTATACAATTAACCTTGGAAATGAATGAACGACGTTGTGATTTTGATACTCAGTCTTGGTTATCATAGATGGAGTTAGCTGGGGCCTAGTGGGACACTAGGCTCTTAAAATTTAAAAAATTTAAATATTTTTTTATTATATATATATAAAGGTTCAAATATTTAATTTTTTTAAATCTTGAAGAGCCTATATATATATATATATATAAAAGGATGGAGTTATTTAAAGCCTAGTAGTGCACTAGGCTCTTCAAGATTTAAAAAATAAATAAATATTTGGACCTTTTTATCTTAAATTTCTGACTTCGTCATTAGTTATGTATGTTGTTTCTACGGTTACTTTGACGATGAGATGTTCTTAAAAGTCACTCCTCGATCTTTCTTCAGGCTAATGGTGCTATTGAGCCCTCCAAAATTTAAAAAACTTAAATATTATATTATATATAAGGATGGAGTTATTTGGAGTCTAATAATGCACTGAACTCTCTAAAATTTAAAAAAATTAAATACTTAAATTCTTTTATCTTAAATTTCTAACTCCATCAGTAATTATGTATGTTGTTTCTACGGTTACTTTGACGATGAGATATTTTTAAAAGTCGCTACCCGATCTTTCTTGGGGCTAATGGTGGTAGAAATTGATTATGTTGCTTTGAGCTTTACGCTGTCCAGGCTAGAATAATGCAGAATAAATCACGAGACTGAGCAATCACCATCGAAGGCTCTAAATCGATTGACATCTCAAATTAAGAAGTCGCCTCATTATGAGAGTTCTCGAGAAAAAAGCTGGACCATATCTAAAAGATAAAATCAAAATGCTACAGGTTAGGTATCAGACAATTTTCTCACGTATGGTAAAAATGCTACAAGTTAGGTATCAGACAATTCTCTCACGTATGGTTTTTACGTTATTAGTACACTAAAAGTAATACTCTTAATTATTTTAGAAAGCAAATACAAGAATTTAAACCCTAAATCTTAAATATTTAGGGTTTTTAATAAAATTTTAATTTATAAATTTTTGGCTATGTGAATATTTGTTTATCAAATGAGTCTTGTTGATGTGATATATCTCATTGACATCGTTCATTAAAAGATTAATGTACAAATTAGTTCTATAATAATTAAAATTTTATTATTTGAAGTATAATTTACTTTTTATTACTTTTTATATAATTTTATTAGTATGGTGTTAATGAAAAAAAATAGAATATACAATAATTTATCTCAGTAAAGATGTGTACTTAGTGGATCACATCTCAAATTTATATTATTCTTCCAAAATAAATAATTCAATTAAAAAGTTATCTTCTTTATATAGCATCCTTCATATTATGGTCCTATTATCCTCTATTTTATTCAATTATTTCTTTTTTTAATCTCTGTAACTTTCTAATTCTATGAATATTTAGGCAACGCTCATAGTCCCCTAAGTCTGACCAACTCAGCCATAATGTTGGCTGAAGTCTAAAAATTGTATGTGAAAATACTATGTAATTCGTCAAAAGAACTAATCCGTGGGGCCGTACTCCTTCTAACTTCTCTGCATCTGAAACTTCAAACCATTATATGATTACAAGGATTTTCTCTTGTATTGGAGCAACCGACAAACAAAACATACTTCTCTATTGGATATTGCATCCAACAGTATGCCTCAAACATAATCAGATACGACTTATACAACTGTCGAAGTTGAATATGTAAAACCAGACATCAATAGAGGCATTCATCATACATGGAATATAGTCATTCCATATCATAATTTCTTCCCAATTGTTAAAGCTAAACTGGAAAGTAGTAGTAGTAGTGCGGTGATCATTTGGTTTCACATGCCTGTCCTCATCCTACCCTAATCCTACCTTTTTATTAATTGGTCACGCCACAATTTGGTAGTATCCATACAATTGCTAACTCAGTCATGACCAAATCCACCTATGTTGGAACCCGATCCGGAGACCGGACCCCAATTGCTTATAACTTAATGCTCTTACTCTTGCTTTAATTCCCCATCTATTGGACCCATTTCCAGGGCCTAATTCCGGAGTCTTAAAGCCTTGTGCTTATTTCCTTACAGGATCCTTAGCTGTAACTCTATATTCGTGGCGAGCGCACGCTATGTAAAAACCAAAATCATAGGTTTACTTCTTCATACAAAATGTAGCCTTATGTCTCGAGATCGATTTAAAACAAGAAGCACCTCAAACGGAGTTGTATAACTCAAGTTATGCTCAAAAATCCTAATAGAGCTCATACTTCAAATATGATCTCCAAACCGACCTCTCACTTGCTTTAATGCAAACATTTTCAATTTAACTCCAAATGGTACAAATTTTTGTAGAGAGAAATAAAAATGTCTTATAAAACTAATGGTTCAAGTCTCACCTCAATTGGAGGTCTAATAAAGGAGTTATGCCCAAAAGATTCAAGTATGTTCGGATTTCTTTCATTTTTGGACCATTAGAAAGTAGACATCTATATATACAACTTTCATGAAGACTGAAAAACGAGATTAGGCCTCTACAAATTCTAAAATTCACCATCTTTCCCGTAGCTGTCCGTTAAACGGACAGACATGTCCGTTTAACGGACACATTCGGGTGAAAGTGTCCCAAAAGCTTCGAAAATGTCCGTTTAACGGACATGCAAGT
>JANZLF010000221.1:35246060-35257014 GCA_026546835.1 Erythroxylum foetidum
GTACTTCTGATGTATGTGAAATTATGAAATAATTGTGATATGCCTGATTGTTGCATGAATTGAGTGAACCATCGATGGTGGTTACCTCATTGAGTTCGCGAACTCACCCAAAATTGTAACATATTTTTCAGGACCGAGAGTAGACTTCTAACTCCAGAGGGACTTTTCGAGCCGTGTAGATCATTTTGACGGGAGAAGTCATGACTCACAGATCGATCAGTTGGGAGTTTTGGGATGACCTAGATAGATCTGATGTATTTTTCCTCTTTCATGTAGCATTTGTACTGGGTTTTTGGGATTGATGTACAAACAGTAAAAGATGACAGACGTGTAGACTTTTGGTTTCTATGAAATGAAATGAGGAAAAAATTGGTTTAGAAAAGTTTGCGATTTTTATATTAATGTTTTATTATGATGCCAAGTGGAGTGTTTGTAGTGATTATTCGTTGCTCACTCTTATCGGAGGATATATACCGGAATGACCTGTGGGCGTCCTGATGTGTACCCTGCGGTAAGGGGGTACTACAAATAATTTATTCAAGATTAATCTAAACCATACCTCTTTAGCTTTGTGGTCAACTTAGTGAACTAATTTTGAGAAGCTTGGCACAACCTATAAATTGACTTGCATAACTAACAAATTTTATTTTCATAACTTGTTCTTGAATTTAGGAGGAAGCTATATGCATACTTCCTCCTCTAAATTGTCATGTAGGAATGCATTGTTAACTTTCATTTGATGCAACTCCCAACCTTTCACAACTTCTATGAACACAAAAATATGAACGATCATGAGCTTGACAATTGACTCAAATGTCTTGTAAAAATCAAGACCTTTAACAAGTGTGAAACCCTTTACACCAATCATGCTTTATATCGCTTAATAGTCTCATCTGACTTGCACTTGATCTTAAATACCTACTTATAGCCAATTGGTTTCTTTTTAGGCGACAAAGTCTCAAAAGACCATGTTTTGTTTTTTATCAAATGCGAAAAATTCTCATGCCATTATATATAGCTATTTTACGCTTTTCACGGCTTCTGCATCGCTCTTATGCTCAAACTCTGAGGTTATGACGGTTAAAAACACTATATGACCCTGAGAAAAATGATCAAACTTCACATAATTTGCTATGGGATAAGGAGTACTTAAAGAGTTGTCATATTGTGGTGGCTTCAAAGAAGGGAAGAAATTTTGGCTACAAATAGCCCCAAACTTCTTGTAATGGCAAAATAAACAATTTAGTCCTCCAATTGAGCTAGTTGATGAGTCATTCATTGCAATCTACTCTCTATTTCTTGAGCTATAGCAATCTCCTTTTGAGAATTACTAGCATTGGCCTTTAATTCCAAATTTTTGCTTTCGATTTTGCCTTCTCTCTTATCACTCATCTGTCATATCAAAAATTTCATCAAAAGAGTGATTAATATCTTAAATTCGACGTTCAATCTGTTCATCATTTTGAGCAAAAGAAAACACATTTTCATGAAATGAAACACTATAAAAAAAGAAAAATCAACCTTTTGAGTTCATAAAGCCTCCAGTATTTCTTCCTATATAGTTATCCTAAAAGATATATTTTCTACTTTTAGGCCTCAATTTATTCTTAGATTATTATACACATTTCATAGGCAGCCAAACACTTTAACATGTTAGTAATACGACCCCATGCTAAAAAAATTCTCTTGTGATCATTGTTTGTTCAATTAATAGTCGACGTTCTATTTATAAGATAAGTCATAGTTAAAACATATCTGCCCTAAAAACAAATAGGCAAAGCAACTTGACATTGCATCGCATTTGCTACCTACAAAATATTCCATTGTTTACATTTTACTCTCCCATATTGTTGTAATGTATAAGTGTAGCAAGTTTCATAAATAATACCCTTCTCTCTATAGAATTCTTACATTAGCCTTAATCAAACTCCAACCCATTATCACTCTGTATCCACTTAATAGTCTTCCTAAATTGAGTTTTAACCAACTTGTAAAGATCTATTACGTACTAGCCTCACTTTTTGCTTTCAATAAGTAAACCCAAAGTGTATGGTTATGATCATCCACAATATAAATAAAATAGTGGGCACCACAATATGATGCCTTATAATAAGGTCCCCATAAAACACAATGGAGAAGATCAAAGGAACTTACAACATTGTTAATACTCAATAGAAAAGATGAGTTTACTTGACTCGAAAACATAATCATATAGATATTTTTGTTCTTAAAATATATCCTACCAATATCAAGAATAAAACATAATTTTGACTTAACTGATGTTTGAGATGTCAGTGCCAAACAATGAAGGATTCCATTCTCTCTATCTTCATAGTTGAATATAGCCTTGTAGACTTAAAGTAATAGAACCCCTAAAGTTCACTAACGCTAATCAATATCTTCGAGGAACTATCCTGTATCACACAAAGCTCATTAGTTAACATAATTTAAATATTTAACTCAGTAATCAACTGACATATATAAATCAAATTGCAAATCAAACTAGGCACATAAGGAACATTAATTAAAGCCACGTCTTGACTTAATATGACTTGACCTATCATTTTCACAGTTGTCTTGGCTCATTAGGCAAAATTACTGATACAGGTGTTGCTTGTTTGACATCACACATCAAATACAAGCAACATGTTATATGATTGGACGCCCCACTATCCAATATTCATATAAGGTTATCAAAATCCTTACAAGAAAGCTTCTTAGAGTTATCATGATCTATAAGTGTTAACTGTTTCTAAAACTATTCGCTCAACAGATTTGGAATGTTGCTAAAATTATTCGCTCAACAGACTTGGAATGTTGCTACTATTTTTAGATTTTCCTTGTGTGGCATGAAAAACTTAAGCCCCACTTAGTGCTTACTCACCTCTTGAGTTGGCCTACTCTACCGTGAACTAGCTCAGTATGATTTTTGCCTTATGGCCCTAACCGATGACCTCAAAACACTCTGAAACTTCATGGAAAATTTTGTCACAGCGCATATCTTGCCTCTTGTTGCCCCTTTCTATTGTGATTGTCCAACTTGAAAATTAGGCTTTAGTTTGGTCGTGGATTACGCCATTAGTGCCATTGCCTCGATCTTCTCGACCTCGGACAATAGAACTGTGGCATTCTTTTTTAGTATTTGAGGCATTATCCTTGTTGACACTAGGTAGAGAATCCATACTTTAGTACCATGTAAAATTATAGAAAAGCTTAAAAGAAAGTATTTCCATTGATTTCTAAAAGATTATATGTTACAAAGGCATATATAATCAGCATTACTCCTAAGTAAGGAACAATATTAACTCCTAATTATGATAAAGAAACTCTTATTTACAACTATATTTTCAATAGTACATATAATAAACTTTAATCACTTGAACATGTATGTCATAAGAGATCGTATCAAAATTAAAAAAGTATAAGAGTAATATGTGTAAAACAATTTAATTTACTAAATTTATTAATTTATCATATCTATATATTATTAACTTATTATAATTAGAAATAAATAATTAATCATAGTATATATAATATATTTATAAGTTTAATATGTCTTTCATTGCATTTTTATTTATTATATAATAATATTCATAAATCATATAATATATTTATAATATTTTATTTATAAGTACTGATATTTATAAAATATTAAGTTTATTGATTGATTTCTATTATATAGAGAATTGATTATTTACTTTGCTCGTTGATTTCTATTGTTAATATAGAAATTCTTATTATTTAGTTGGATTATCATTTTTATTATTAATCTGTAATATTAATCCATTTTATTACTCATATGTATATAGTAAATAGGTAATAATTAACTCGATTGATTTTGTCATTAATAAATAAAACTTATAATATTAAAGGTATAAAAATTTTAATATATTAAATGTTAGTTAATATTATGAATTAGTATTAGTATAATGTCAATAGTATTTAACGTGAAGAAGTACTCCATCTTTTTTATTAGTATTATCTACTAATAAATAAAATTTTATTGAAAGACTTAATTCATTATCATATTTAACTAACAGATATATTATTTGCTATTAACCAAATAAGATATAAGTAATACTAAGTGAAGTGAATACCATATATCAATAAAATAATAAGAATATTATAAATTTTAATAATAAATTAAATTAGTTAATAATTAATAAAGTAGTTAATTATTATCCTAGTAAACAAATAGATATGATTGATTGTTACTTACTTAAGATTATAAATTATAAATAATAGTGGGAAATTGACGATCTTAGTTATTAGTGTTATTAACTTAATAAATACTATTTGTTGATTTATTTTCATATCAACAAATAATATAATAGTAAAAATGTTAATAGTAAATCCTTGACTTTCACTCATGCATTAATTAGATTATCTAGCTTCCTCTATCCTAAATGTCGGTTAATTTAGGAGTGGACATGTCTACATATATCGATCCTACAGGGTAGGAAGTCTCGTTGCCCCCACACGTCCTTAATGACAAACCTTAATTATATACACAAGCAGTAGGACCATAGGACAAAGCTAAAGCATTGCATAACACGTAGGATTTAATACTGATTAAGCTGTAAGCTAGCTAGAGTAAGTAACACTTCCCCTCCAGTGTTATTCTACTTAAAGCTTGGATATCACGAGCATGATACACCGTAATCAATAAGCGTCGCGGACCTCTGTGCTTTCAGTTTCAGGTAAGAAGACTTGACGGGTTGAATAAGGGGATAATATTTCTATAGTAAATAATAAAACACTAATTCCAGATCGAGTGACGGCTTCATCTTTATTCTGAAACTAAGTAACAGTTGCTATAAGCAGATTGTCACTTGGTTCTCCTAAAGCTCATGGATACTCCACCAACTTCTTCCATGTCACCAGGGACTTGAGAAACTTCATTACCTGTGTAGAAACTTCAACCATCAGACAAGAAGCAGAAACTAAGAAAAGATAGAAATACACATTTTCCACCTCCGTTGGATCCTTGAGAGAGTAGCATGCATTGGTTTCTTTGGGCATGGAGGACACCAGAATACCATAACCTCGGTTGCCTTCTCGCAATACCTGGAATAAGACCAGCCAATAAGACTCAGCTTTTTTTTTGTCTCAAAGTACATAAACCACAAACTTCTCAGCCACTAACTACCTTGAAGGCATCTTCATCCGTGCGATCGTCACCGATGTAAATTGGGAGAACATCGTCACTATCATTTAGTTCTGCACCACAATTTTATTTTTAGATTATGAGCGATTAAAGATTCTTCAAGAACTAATCGTGAAAAATGTTTAATTATTAATATTAATGTAATTACACTTTATTGCTAACATTAATAAAATATCAAATAAATGTTAACATTAATTTCATTTTCATCTCTTATATAATATATTATTAAAGAATATTAATAATATGTTCATCATATTTTATTGAAATAAATATCAAATAAGTGAGAAATGTGAATTTTTTTTTGAAAATTAATATTTACATATCCAAAATATATTTTAATTTTTAAAAATATTTTGTTTACTGAATAATTTTTAAAGATATTTTAAAGGTAAACAGCATTTAATAAATAATTTTCAAATATTAAAATATTTTTATTTTATTAATTCTTAAAATAAATTGGATTAGATTGGAATAATTAAGTTATATTAATCATATTTCCTATTATTAGTTAATATTAAATAACTAAAAAGTATATATGTATCTCCTTGTAGCAATTAAAATTAAAAACAAAATAACATAAACTCAACTAAAACTTCTTTTAATTAATTCTGAAAATGAAAACAAAAAATCAGAAGGGTCGTAACAAAATAGAAAATATTTTCACTAAAAATTATGAATGTGTACCAAGAGATTCAAGGAGAAATTCAACTGCTTTCCCCTTGTTCCAGTCGATAACAGGCCGGATCTCTAAAACCTGCCACATAACTGAAGTAAGCAAAGGATTTTGAATGAACACAAAATTACTGAAGAATTAAGCAGATTCACCAGTAAGTAAGTGTTATTGCATTAGTGAGAGGGAAGGAAAAAAAAAATAGTATGTGTATTAAAAAGAGAGAATACCTTCCGACCATGAGTTAATCTTAGACGAGGATACTCTTTCAGAATGTCATGAACACGTTGTCCGATGACAGGCCAGTTCTGAATAGAAAGGAACAAAGCTCATTTCAATCCGATATATAACACAGCAGGAGACAAACTTCTTATCAGGAAAACCTAGTTTTCATGCTATTGAATACCTGCTCCTCTACATTACGGTAATGTACAGAGGTACAAAACTTGTGATTCTCAACTTTTGCACCTTTGACACCTTTAGTATTCTCGACAAGGGCTCTAAAAACCTACAAGTACGTAAAATCAGAGGATTGTTACAATTAAACCACCAGCAGTTATGAACAACTAGAAAGTGAAGTATTCACGCACCTCATCGATCATGGGTATAAATTCTCGAGCGGGCTGGAAAAGATTCACCGTCTTGCCCTGCAAAATTCCAACAAACCTGTTAATTAATCTGCAATCTTAAGTTTAGCAGAAGCCTAATTAATATTCCGTATGGGTCCAAAAAGATATCTTATAACCTGTTGGTCAGTAGATTCAATACAGTTTAGATGGTCACTGGACATTCTCTTACTGATGGGTCCCATGATGTCCATCCCATGGCTACCAGCATAATGGAGTTCTGTTAGTCCTACCAACTCAAAAACCTAAAAGAATACAGAGTATTATCACCATAATAACTAAACTGAATTAAACAAAAAAAAAAAGAAAAAAGAAAAAAAGTAATCTATCTGAATCAGAGGCATAATGGCGGTCAAATCAGGAACCCTACACCCACCTTCTCACAACTTCTTCCACTAATGATCGCAGTTGGGAAGCACTTGGCTACATTTCTTACAGCTAAACGCATCTGAAAAATAATCCCATCTCAATTACTGCTAAAACTTGGCACAGATGAACAAATGTAAAATCAACAACTTCAATCTAGTCCTCACATCATCCGACATGAGTGCCAGATCTGGATCATCTACAATTGGAGAAAGTGTCCCGTCATAATCTAGAAATACCGCTATTTTCTTGTTTCTGGCAAAATTGGTTATTTGCTCGAACGAGTTCAATGCTGATGGATACTTAAGCTGGATACGAGTTCAACCAAATGTAAGAAATCAGATTAAAGCCCTTGGTTAGAAATGGATAAGAACATGTGATAAGAAATGTAAATTTTTGTTGAACGCCAGCGATAAACAGTGTGCAATGCATATACTAGCCAAATGAATTTATCATTAACAACAAAGAAAACATACCATCCAGGAGCCGTAAGCGACGTCGATATCATCCGAGGGAACCTCAACACCAATATCTTTGTTGAGTTTCTTGCGAGGGGGTGATGAGGATATCATGGCGTCCAGCCAGCCATTGGAGCGAACATCATCTAGTTTTCCTGGCTTTTTCCTAGAAATGCCGATGTACTTGCCAGAAGAAAATGTCCGTCCCGATTGTGGGTAAGGCAACAGATTAGAATGGATGCTGAGTTTTGACTTGCTTATTGGTATAGGATCACTGAGAACGGGAGGCGAATGATTTGACTTCACGTCCATTCGATTTTTTATCACTGAAAAACTTGCTTGCAGTCTAATAAGTTTTGCACTTAGAAAAAGAGGAATTGTGTTTTCTGCAGAGGTCTTTTTACCCAACCCTTTTGTCAATAAAAAACCACCTCTTCAAAGTTTTCTTGTCACTGCTGCTGGGAGAACAGTCCATCAAATGTAGACTCCCCGAAAACTGTAAGCAACACCAAAACAAAATTCAAATGAAGGCATTCTGAAACAGAAAGAGAACATACTTGGTATCATACCTTCTCATCTCCAAGCTACACCGCATTTATATTAAGTGGCTGTCCATTGTTCACAGAGTACTACTTCTAACTTTATGGTGTATGCCAGCAAGATGACTTCAATATCTGCACGAAGGATGATCAAAGAAGCACGTTACTCCCAAGAACATAACCATGTCAAGATCAACTTCTTTTTTTCTCAAGAAATTGAACACCCGCTGTCAAGTACTTGTCTTATCATTATCAGAGACGACAAAAACCATAAACAAAATCAAGTAGCTCAAGGTAACAACTAAAAAAGAAGAAACATTTACATAAAAAGGGAACGTACTCTAGTCCCCAATAAGGAAGAGTTGACTGTGATATTAGCCCTTCTAAGTCCTGGACAACCCTTACCACCTAAGAAGGAAGCATTAAAAACCGATAACGGTTTGTATTTACAAGATGATTTCACACTTACAGTTATCCAACACTCCAAATTAATAGGAAATTTTGCAGCTGATGGCCACTTTTGTAGCTTGAAAGATTAAAACACTGTACAAGACAAATGTTTCATCATTCAATAACACCAAATGACAACTAATATTATTCACCAAAGAAACATAATCATAAATCGACCCAATATTTTTAATCAATATACTTAGAAATCAATTCCACCGCCATTTTCGTGATGTAGATGCATTCAAGTGCAGAGAAAATATAATTGATGACTAATGCTAATAAAATTTCGTAGCGATAGACATAATGCTTTAATATATGTCTTAGCTTCATATTATATGCTGATGATAATAATCTTCAAATATATATGCATGTGACATCAGTGATGATGTATAAGCTACGGCTATGTGGCTCAGCAGAAAAGATAAGTCGCTTTTAGATCTAAATACATCACTTTCAAGGGTATATAGTTCTTAATTAAACAGGACCAACTAAATTAGGTTTCCGTACCCCATGAAAGGAATCGAAGACCACGAAAAAGAAAACAGAAAACGAAGCAAGAGGTCATTATGTATGCTTTCTATTATTTGAATCCAAATTTAGCTTTCAGAATCATTATGCAGAAAAACGGTATTGCTAAGCAACACAACACAGTACCATAGCATACATATAAGATATAGAAAAATTATTAGATTAGATTTTCAAGCCCCCTACAGTAAAGGACAAGACAATATTTCATTGAAATATAAAAAGAGTATAACAAGAGTTTTTCTTTATCGTTTTCCCGTAACTTGCGACAGTAGTCAACCAAAGAGATTCTAGTACCACACCGGTAATAATGCCGCCGTATCATTTAATCAAAACACTAGCTAGGGATAAAAGAAGAGGACATTTAACCCTCCAAATAATAAAATAACATCAAGTAACAAAACCTTCATTTTCATACTCAACACGAAAAGTTAACCTTTAAGCTGCAAAGCACACAAAGTTTTTAATTGCATGTCCAACAGAAAGAGTGATAGAAAAAGGATAAACGCAGATCTCCCAAACTGCTCATCTTTTTCCAAGTTCTTGATGAAGATTACTACAGCATTGCACATGAAACTTAACAATAAAAGGGAACAAAACAGAAAAAAATGCACAAAGCATACGGAATTTACCTAATCCGCCAGTCAACAAGGCGTGAGGAGCCCTACTGCGTGTTTTCCTTTCTTCTTTTTCCCTTCTTTCGTCCCGTCCAAAACAGAAAGTAGGCGTAGAATGCAGTCCTCAGCTCAGATTTAAAACAAACCTGAAGAACCATAAGCAACCAGAATAGGGAAACAAGGAACTGAGCAGGGTACGAACTATATATTAACAGAAAGGAAAGAACACATAATCAAGTAAGTAAGAGGAATGACCTCTCCAAGAAAATGAAGATGGTCTGAGAGATATCCTTAATGCACAGAGAGAGCGAATGGAGATAGAAATGAGAGGGTATATATCGAGTTTGATAACTCGCAGAAGACAACGTGGTTATCAGGGTAACCCAGTAAAAACCTGGTTGTTGAACGTGCCAGGAAACACCTCTCGACTTTTCAACCGACCATTTATCTACAAACATAAATATTGTTTTTCTTTTTGAAAATAGAAAACAACAAACAACATTTAATTCCAAAAAAAAAAAAACTAACTTGTGTTTTTTTTTAAAAGAGCCTTCTCCTCAATTTTGAAATTAGACTTAAATATATATAATAACCATCCATTTGTTTGAGTTCATATCGGATGTAATTTGAAACAAATATAACACCAACCTTAGTGGTAATTCACTAATAATGAATCATATGACAATCATTTAAAATATGCAACATGTAAATTTTCTAATGTAATATTGATATAATGTTATATCAATTATTATACAGATATAAGATTATTATAAAGTAATGTTTTTGTTCGAATTATGGTTCGAAAAGACCCGTAGAATGTGCATTTCAAAAGTCACAACTTTCATGGAGAGTTTTCCTAAAGGACCTTTTTTTGTTTTTGGGTACAAAGTACAAACACGTTTTTTTTTTTTTAACTTCTAAAAGCAATGCCAAAAACACACAATTATATCGTTATCTTGTAATTCAAAATGTATGCGTCACTTCGATCGTATATTCGTGCAAAAGAGTAAAAAGGTTATTATAAAAAGTTTATGTTATGAATCTTCTAATCATATAGAGGCGTGCAAGTAAGGAAAGTAAATATATATTTGCTGTTCAAACAAGCATTATGCTTAATCCATGACAACCTGTTCCAAAATCTCCACAATAGTGAACCTTACCGAGACGTCATTATGTAGTATAATTCAACTTAAACAGTCTTTAGATTTCTTCGTGTATAAGAAAAGATATAGTATTACTTGCTGAGGTTGTATTTGATACGGCTTTCTTTTACTAATTCCGTCTCCCCCTGCTTTTTCTCCAACAAACATACTGTTGCTATAATTTTTTATCAATATTTTAGAATCCTGATCGAAAATCAAGTCAATAAGACAAAATATTTAAGATTTAAAATATTCACCGGCCCCGTTTGCGATGGATAAAAGCAGCTCCGCCACACTTCCCCCCTCCGAAAGCCCCGCCCCATTTGGTCCCTGGATGCAGGTTCAGCGGCGCGCCCGCCGGACCCCCAACCCCTCCACAGCCATAACCACCAGC
>JANZLF010000221.1:35262971-35276116 GCA_026546835.1 Erythroxylum foetidum
TAATTATACTCCAATTAATCAATATCAAGCCCAATTAAATCCAACTAAACCTTAAACATACACATAATCACAGTTCATGATTAATGACATTAGAAAAGAAAATTTGGGGTCTAACAGAAGTAATTATTGGTCAGCAAAGATCTTCATTTCTTGTTTAGATATATGTCCAAAGTTTTTGATGTCTTAAAATTAAATATCTTTCTCTTAAAATGGTTAAAGTGACTAATATTTCTACTTCTAGAAATGTCTCTCCCTTTAACTTATACAAATTTGTACTTATTTTTTTTGTTCTTTTATAAATTCAAGAGTACCTTAAATTATCTTTAAAATTTTGGTGATAATTTCTATTTTTGACTCAAGATCATCTATTCATACTAATGATAATAATATATTCTTTAAGCCCTCTACATGTCATACTTCTTGGATAGTACAAATTATATTATCAATCATCTTTAACTTGATGGTTCTAATATCGATAACGTTTATAAGATAATTGTGACAATTGTATAGATCCTCCTAATATAAATAGGTAATAATGGAACCTTTTTCTTCTAGAGGTCATGTGAAAAGTAACTCTTGGGTCGAAAATTCATACATCATATAAACCTTGTTTGACAATCAACGGATTGCATTAACTATTATCTGATTCTATCAACACTTAGCTAACAACTGATTTAACTAGTAAATAAGATTAGCTGTTTTTAAAGATGTTTGATAAAATTATATGTTTAGTATTAATTGTTTAAGTATAAAATGATTTATGAGGGCATGATCTAAAAATAGAATTTATAAGGCCATGATTAGATATTTAATTTTACAAAACTTTAATTTTTTAACTCTAATAAAAAATGTAGAACATTCTTAAAAATTTTGTCACTATAACATATTTTTTATTTTGTAACCAAAAAACTTATTTCATTAGTTAAAAAAACTCCCAAGTTTTGTAACTAAAAAACTTACTTCATTGTATACAAATTTATCACTGTAGAATGCATACATGATTTTTAGTTATGCATGATTTTAGTTTGAATTATCTATCATATCATTGTAGCATAATTAGCATAATTCAAAAATTATGAAAGGAGGGTATAATTAGATTTTTACCTATTAATTTTTGGCTGATCATAAAAAAAGCTCCTCTTATGGAGCTTTTAGAAATCAACTTATTGGGGTTAAATAAGCTAACCAATAAGTCATTCACTAAATACATTAATAGTTTTTTAAGATGGTCAAAAAGCTAGTTGTTAGTCATTAAGCTAAAAAACAACTTATCAGTTGTTTGCTAAACGCCTCCATAGTGATTTTCTACTTTCAATTGCTATTATTATTTCATAACACAAAGCATTAGTATCATCTGAAGTATTTGTAAAAAATTTTCAAGGATTGAGAAATTTCATATTTTAATTTTAATAGTCCTTTTAAAGTGATCTTTGTTGCCATGATTGTAGCATTTTAAGTTTTTTTAAATCTCAAGGCTTTAACTTATTATAAACTAAACTATCTTTCTTTCTTATTCCTCCACTAAATTTCTTCCTTTAAAAGTGCAGCTATAGCATTATCGAAGACTAGGTATTCTTTAAGAAGATTATTGATTAAGTTAATGATGATTTGATCATACATATTAGGTAGACTTGAAATAGAAGTTTGACATGTTCTTGTAGCTCTATTCTACAATCCAACAACATGAGCTAAGAGATTATAGTAGTCATATTATTAATGTGTTCAATAACCAAAGTGGATTCTAACATCTGAAAGATATAAGTTCCCTTTTAAAGAAAAATTTATCGTAGAATGATTTGGCCTTATGCGGATTTTTTAGATGATCTCACATTTCATTTAGTATATTCTTTTTACAGTTAACAAAACTTCGTTAAATAAGCTAAATGAAGATTTGCAACAACTTTCATGCCTATTTCATTTTATGTGATGTCATTTGTGAAGTTTGTCAACCTTCCACTAACAATTGCAAGTCAATTATCCTTTGTAAAGATAACTTTCATCTACAACTTTCACAATAAGAAATTATTTTTGTTGAACTTCTCAATATTAAATTTGGATATGATTGCTTCTATTCCAACCTACCTTGAGTTATGAGAAATAGATCTTATTATTATTAGTCCTTCAAACCTTGAGGTATGAAGGACTATAACACAGGTTCTATCTGGAGGCTATTCATTTTCCTTCTCATCTATTGCAATTGATCATGGCTTGTTTGCAATCTTCCTCATTGATTGTTTTGGTAAATAGTATTCCTAACAAGCTAGTCAAACCTACTAGGGGCATTTGACAAGGTGATCATTTATCCCCTTACTTGCTCACTTTAGTTAAGGAAGGTTTTTCCTAGATTTTAACGAGGCTTACAACAACTAATGGGAGATTCAAATATCATCATCTTTGTAAATCCATTAATCTCACCCATATCATATATCATAATGACCTTCTACTTCTATACGAAGCAGATATCCCTTCTATCAAACATTATGTTTAATGCTCTTAATATATTTGTTCAATGGTTAGGTCTCAAGGTTAACTTTAACAAAAATAACTTATATCTATCTGGTTATGTGTGAAATTCAGATGAACTAAGACAACTTACTAGTTTCACTTCTATTTCTCATAACTTTACCTATTTAGGTGTTCCTATTACATGTTCCAAGCCGAAATATCAAGACTGTATTCCTATCATTGAAAGATTGAAACCTAGAATTCTAGCATGGCAAAATAGGTTCTTATCTTACGTTGGCAAATTAACTCTCATTGTTTCAATTCTTACATATCCATTAGACAATGCATGTAGCTCTTCCTCATAAGGTGATCAAGGAGATGGATAGAATTATGAAGGCATTCATGTGGTTTGGTTCTATTGATAGCTCCAGGAAGGATAGAATGAAATGGAGTGAAGTCATGGTTCCAAAGAGGAAGGGAGGGCTTGGTATTATTCCTATCTCTACAATGCAAAAGGTTTTAAAGTGTAAGAGGTTATGGAGACTGTACATTGATCAAAACACACTATGGATCAAATGGCTATATGAACACTATCTGAAACATACAAATTTCTAACAGCTGGATTACTTTAAAGCTGGATCTCCTATTTTTAGGAGAATGATGATGTTGAGAGCGATCATTTATCCTTGCATACAACATAAGATTGGTAAAGAGGAGAACTTGGATTTGGTATGACAAATGGCTCGACATAAGCCCTTTAGCTTACCAACTAGACTTTCAACATTTGAGGAACATATTGCCCTTAAATTCTCATGTTTCAACTATGATTTTGAATGGAGAATGGTATGAGGATTTTAAAGGATTCCACAACATGTTGGATCACCTTTCACAACTAAATGATTTTCAGAATGATGACGCCATTTCTTGGTCTCTAAACCGGAATGGTTCTTTCTCTAATCACTCTTGCTACCAATTACTTATTGAGACGTGGTTTGATGTCCCATGGTTTGATCTCCTTTTAAGGAAGGTAGTGAGTCCAAAGGCTTCTTTCATCTCTTGGTTGACAATCAAGAATAGACTTCAGACCAAGAGCCAATATTATGGAAGTACTGATGCAACTTATTTATTGTGTACTATAGTTGTTGAGGATAAGGATCACTTATTCTTTCAATGTTCCTATACTAAGGTTATCTGGAATAGAATTTTATACATGTTACCTTATCATTTTTGTGGTTATAATTAGGAGAAAATATTAAACTGGATTATAGATATATCGGCAAAGAGGAATCCTAATGCTTCTTTCTTCAAAGTACATTTATGATTGCCATTTACATTATATGGAAAGAGCGGAACATCAGATGATTTACTGATAAGAAGATAGAAAAATACCAATTGATTGATAGAGTTGTTAATAGTATCAGAGCTTGCATCTATGCTAAACAACTGCAAAAGCATTTGACTGCAGACATGATGATCATGTAGGGCTTGTAATTTGTATTCATATTAAGGTTATCTTTTTAGATTAGCTATGTGTAACTAATTTTAGTTTAGAGTAATGCCATCCAATCTTGAATTCATTATAATGTGGTTATAGTTTCATCTATACAATTCTTTATTCATTTTTTAAAAAAATATATACTAGAATAGTACCTAATACGTTTAATGAATGAATAATATCTACCATTTTTTTAACAAAGATAATCCACTTATATAGTAATTATATATCATATGATAAGTAGATATATACACCTTACTTAGGTTATGTTGGATCCTGTTTCCGGAGCCTAACCTCTTGCTCTGATAATGAAAAATCGCACTCTATATCATTGAAAAGATAGAAACACAAGAGACAATTTAGACAAATTCTGCATAGATAATATAGAATTTCTCCTAAAATCATAATACCGTGGAAGTTTAGAAGAAAAATAGAGAATGTAAAATGCAGAATATAAAGAGTGAATAATTGATATTTGGTTTTTGATGATTATGAGATTTTTTAGTAAACTTGTATATTTAAGGGTACTATAAAATTCATGAAAAGCTATCCGCTTGAGTTGATGTATGAACTATTGTTATATATAAATAAGTGAATTATGGAAACGAAAGATATGATTTGTAGTGAATGATAAGATGTTATTGAATATGAAGAGTCATATGAATTGAGGTTTGAGTGTTGGATGAATTCCAATTGGAAGTTGAATTATTTTGAATGATGTTGTAATAGAGAAAGTAATGTTGCGATAAATTTCAAGTTTTTCATGAGGGTAAAATCGAAAAGTTCGGGGTCTAAGAGGTTATGATATTATATGTTAGATTGATTAGAGGAATAGAGTATGATCACAACTCAAATAAGATTGAAAGAACTAGAATCACAAAATATTATTAAGAGTAGAAAGAGGAGTTACAATATAAACACTTACTCTAATTTGTAACTTAAAACTTATAAAATTAGTATTTTTACAAACTTTACTTTTAGATGTTTGATTTTTTTTTAATGAATGAAAGAAACTAATAAGTATTTATAGATGAATCAAATTAACTACAGCTACAAATTTTAACTTTTTATAATTATTACACATTCTAATATTTACTATTATACAACAAATTACTTATCTTTATTTAAATATTTTATAAATAATATCTATATTATTTAAATAGTAAATCTTGGTAAAGCTTTCACCATATTTGTCATAAACCACATCTGAGAAATATACGAGTCATATCTATTTCTTAATAAATTTCACTACATCTTTATAGAACCAATCCTTAGCAACACTTGACCTTTACTATAGGTTAACTTTAAACTTCAAATCAAAGACCAGATAAGCAATAAGCTTGAGAAAATAATGGTTACATCATTTTCAGGAAGGATCCTTTTAAGGCAAAAGAGCAGGTAAAAGGCTGGCATTTTGAAACTCCACTTCACCGACCACACGTAATTCAAGTGATCAAAAGTATAGCTACCTAAGTTACATGAAAGCAGGGACCACCTCGGCTGTAGGTTAAGTTACTTGTCATTGTCTTCGGACTGTGCCTTTGACAAAAGCTATTTTCTTCTCTTATTTTACCTACTCCAACAAACCGGCAAAAGAAAAATTTTGGTTGTCGTTATTAAACTCCCACTTCTATAATTAATTGTTTAAAGCAGGGAAGCCAAAAGGAAGCACTTATTAGAAAAATTAATAGGCATTTGGAGCTTGTCATCAACGTTTTAGATCACGTCATAATAAACTAGATATATATGAATAGTTTGACTGAATTAAATCTGAATTTGGGAGATATATATATATATATAATACATGACTAATTAAGTTCAGTGTTGGACCAAGAACCTATATATGGAAACAAAACTTTATGTTCTTGGTCCAACACTAAACTTCATCAGTCATGTAGCTAGGATACTTTCAAGTCAATAAAAAAGCTGTGTCAAGAAAATGAGAATGGTTAGATATAGGAAGGGTAGCTGGCTAAAATGAAAATTTGTTGTCCACATGGTTTTGACATACAGATGGAGCTAGCATATCGACTTTCACATTCTTGTATGCCAAATCTTTGAAACTATAATTGTTTTAATCATCAGAACTTTGGGGTATTAAGTGCAACAGCAAGATTTCAAAAGAGCTTAGTGCTCCGATTACGACCTAATGTAGCTCTATATATTCGCATAAAGCCTATCTTAAAGTTGAATAACATATTTCTATGAGATATGTTATAATTATCTCATAGAAATATGTAGACCTAATGTAGCTCTATATACATACTTTTGGGTCCCAGCAAGTTGAATAACATATTTCTATGAGATAGACGGCCACAATATGGCCTTTCTAAAGTTTGCGTTTACTTTCGATTTTGTTATTAGTTATTAGTTATTACCCTTTCTCTTTACGAAATAATTTAGGATAATACTAACAAATTACGATGACATTAGATCATAATCATAATAATATTGTATATACAATTATATACTGTGATTTGAAATTTATAATTCTACCTATAACATTTAAAGTTTTAAAATTAAGTAGTGAATTAAATTGATAAGGGAACCAAATATTGTTAATTCCAAAGTCAAAGTAATCTCTTGATCCGTTGTTAACCAGAGATGAAGAAAATAACTCATTTAACAGCACTTCAATTAATGGATCCTAAATGCAAAGATATAACCGAGGCAATGCCCAATGTCACTGTGCCCAAGCAATATTACACCAAAACATTTAAAACATTTTTCTTATTAAATATCATGTACACATTTAGGAAATATATATATAATTAGGAGACCTATTTTACATAAGAAATTAAATGTATCGTGGTGTTTGTATGCCACAATAATTGATGGGAAAATTATTTCCTCTCCATATACGTTTCTTCTAATTCTCTAAAACTGAGGGAAAGTTCAAGAACACGTACTGACGAAGCTTTTTCTATGAGTATGACCGACAGCAAAGACAATAAGAATGGTGATGGTAAGGGTATTAATTCTTTACCACCAGATTACCACATGTTCAGCAACTGCGATCGGACCTGGCAAACTGGAAGTAAGATGGGCGAAGCGTAGTGGCTTATTTTGGACACATACATCAAAGTGATTAGGGAAGAGCTTTCCAATTATATGAAACCTCCTATGTGCACTTTTAGTCTTGCTGATGAATGGGACAAACAACTTGAAGCCGAAAGAGTACTACATCAATTCTTGATGGGTGTCGATGACGATGTTTATGGTACCATACGTTCTAATGTAATTTCACAAGAACCACTACTCCCATAAATCGTGTATCTGCTCTGATTATTCAAGAAAAAAGACACTCGCACTCATAACGTTAGAATTGAGGCAACTACCCTGAATGGCAGCCTGCCAGACGTGGGACAAGAGTAAAACATGGTCGCGGAACCAATGCGACAAGAGGCAAAGGCAGCGTCACAATAGCCAACACAGCCCAGATAATTAACAAATCTGCCACGATTTAGATTAGAGCCTCGAATTTATTAACGGCTCAAGATACGGCGAGCTTGGCTGCCACGCTAACTGGTGATCAGTGGGCAACGATTTTGGCCATGACAAATTTGCAAGATAAAGGCACTTCAAAGGAGAAATTCTCGAGTCAGTGGACAGTCGATTTCAATGCATCGCATCATATTGCAGGGAGCAAGCACTTGCTGGTTGATTTGGTCGATATTGTGTCATCCCATAGGGCTTCCTAATGGGTCATATACAAATCCATTGGAAGAGGGTTATGTGTGTTGGGGATTTTCTTAAACAATTATTAATTACAACTTTTAATAAACTTACAGTTAATAAAATTAAATTTGATTCAAATTAAAGATAATAAAGAAGCTAAATAAATAATCTGATTCAATAGGCTGAAGTCCAGTGAAGAAAATGAGTCATAATTAGTGTGGCCGGTTATGTATTGGGTTTATAATGGGAAGACCTAATAAGGTTACTACAAATAGCTACTAAGGTATCCTATAGTTTGCTCAAGTAAGTTAATGGACATTCAATTTTTTTGATCCGTTAAGATGTTCACACATTAAGAAAGACGCAAAATAACATCATATGGACAAACAACTTTCTTAAAGATTGTTCCAAAATTCGAGGAGTTTGTTCAAGTTATTCAACAGTTTGTCATTGGCAATCAATAGCAAAACAAGCAATTTTTTTTGCATTTTCTCCATTATTATAAGTTCATAGCTGATCCTGAGTCTGTAACTAAAGTTTGTTTTATATCTAATGCATGATATTACAGCAGTTCCATGATTGTATACATCTGAATGGAGATAATCGAATTTCTCCATAAGAAAATCAGAGAAATTAATATGTTTTCCCTTGTATAAATTGCATATTTGTTGTTTAAATTGATGTTAACCAAGTATTGTGTGGAAAAACAAGTTGAAACTGACTTTCGGGTGATTTTTTGGTAAAAATATCACCAAAATATGGCAAAATAACTCTTGAAAAATTGTCAAAAATCACCTTTTTCGACTATTGATGAGTTGCGTTTGAAGAAGTAGATGTTGCTTCTAGGACGCGTTAAACCTCTAGCGTATGCGAAAGTAGCCCCAGTGATGTGTGTGTAATACACGCGCCTTAAGCAATGTGTGAGTCTACGGGTGGTCGAGCGTGTGCTACAAGCACCATTCGAAGTAGCACACATCTCTGTGCAACACACTCCTGTCACATTCAGTGACGCATCAAACGTTGTATGTGCACTGCACGTGCTTCTTACCCACACACAGTGTTGATGTCGGCACATTACATGACAAAAAAATCCAAAATTCACAAAATAGTCCCTTAAGTTATTTTGAGTCAGTTTTGGGTGCAAATTTATAAAATGAGTTTTTTTTAAATATTTTCTGGATGTATTGTATAGGTAATAACTAAGGTTTAACTTTAGAAATTCAAATAAGGTTAACAAAGTCATTATTGAATCAATTTTTATTCATTTGACTTTAAATAACTGAGATACATATAGTTTTGGTATCTCATGTGGTGTATTTATTGTTTGATATTGCATGATCATCACACTAATTAGGATTTTTCTTTTGATAAATTCTTAAATAAAGTTTATTAATAATGTTTTCAGTGTTAATATATGATAATAAGTTTGTGCATGAGAAGTTTGCATTTATTAATGGTACATTGTCACATATCATATTCCAATATAGGATTGTGAGGATAACGTACATGTGTATCTCTTGTGCTTATGGATCCATTTAGGTACTAATGAGAATATAGTCACCATAGTGGCCTTTCAAGTTGGTATTTGATTGTTTTGATTGCATGTTTGAGGATGTCTATGATCTTGTATTTGGTTGTTCTACCCATAGGTGTTAGCCTTATACGGGATTTTAAGATGTGCATAAAGGCATACAATTGAGGGAAGTCATTGCTTGAGTGATCTATTTACCCACAAGTAGTAAAATCATAAGAGTTAATGGTATGTACTCTGGTCGCTTTTACGTGGAGATCTTATCTGCATGTATTGTGTATTCAGCCTATATATGTTTCATGATATGTGTGATGAGATACTTAATACATATACTATTTTGTAGCTTTGAGTATCACTATTATCATACATTTGTGCTGATCATTACTTTGTCAATTTTGCAGTAACCTTTTCTGTAAATAATAACAGTGATACCATTGAAACTCTGACTGGCTTCAACTTTAAGAAATGGAAGCATGATGTGGAATTTGCATTGGAGATGTCAAATATAAACATGCCTAAGGTTAAAGACAGGTTGTCTGCATCTACATTTATCAGCTTAGAGCCTGAGAAAGTAGCATACGCAACTTGGGACAGGTTAAATAAGATATGTTATTTAACTAGAAAGAGATCCATTCTACACCATCTGCTAAATGGACTTCTAGAAACAAACATAGCAAGGGACTTCCTCAATAATGTCTTACAGAGATATAAGGTATCTTATAATACTAAAATTGGTGCCTTATTAAAGGAATTTTACTCGATTAGATATATAGTAGTAGGGGGAGTGAGAGAATACATCATTAGAATACCCCGTATGAATTTTTGAAAATCTTTTTTATACACTCACTTTTGTACCTTTAGATGTTTGTGTTTTGCTCGCCATATTCTTTAATACAAAAATATATTTTATCATAGAAACAAAAAGTGTATTTTTGTGGGCTATTGACATTAAGAAAAGGATGGTGTGTGTTTGATCTTTTTTTTTATCTCTCATGATATTGTATATTTTTAGGACAAATTCCCTTACTGTGAACTTATAACCATGCCCATTCCATCATCCAATGACCCACCACCACCTGCAGCTTATAAAGATTCATTTGCACATCTTTCTTTGCCACTTTTTCCTAGTGATGATGTGCCTAAATATGTTCCTGTCATTTCTCCATTGGTTATTGATACCCGAAATGACAAAAAGGAGTGTTGACTCTTAACAACTCTAACATTTAAGTAATTTTTTTAATGACAAAGGGACTTCTTATGTTAATGTTGTGACTTCCACACGTATTACTAAATTTGTTTTATGGTGCAGCGAAAGGCCATGCCATTCTAACATTAGTTTGAAGGATTATGTATGCCCCATAGTATGCTATATAGCTCCCTCTACTTCGCCACTGTTCCATCATCGTCCTTAGGTACGCCTTATCCTATAGTGAATTATGTGGCTTATATAATAATTTTACTACAAATCATACACGTTTTCTCATAGCTCTTACTTTTGACACCAAGTCTTCTCAGTTCTTTAACATCGTCAAAGACCCTAAATAACATGATGCTAAGGCAAAGGAAATTGTTGTTCTTGAAAAAAAATAGGACTTAGATCACTTAGGATCTTCCTCCCAATAAAAAAAGTCATCAGATGCAAATAAATTTATAAAATTAAATATAAGTATGATGCAATATTGAGCGATTAGTAATTTTAGGCAACAATCAAGTTAAGGGGGTTGATTCGTACTCTCCAATTTCTCTACATCTATTCTTGGCAAGGTTTATCGCCTTGCAAGTTTTTGTATGGACTTTGTCAGGCCCTTCAAAATTAGTTTGTCAAATTGGTTAGTACTTTAAGATCTCTGCCTTCCAACAATGTTATGCTAATTATTCATTTTTCACTAATGAACCAAATGATATTTCTTTACATTTTTTAATATATATCGATGATCTAATCATTATTGGCAATAAACCTACTTCTATTTCAAAATTTAAAGCTTATTTAATTCATTACTTTCATGTGAATGATTCGGTCCTATTGAAATATTTTTTAGGAATAAAGATTGCTTGAGGTCCTAATGGGTTATTTCTAACCTAATAAAAATATACTCTTAATATTTTATTTGAAACAATTCTTCTTAGAGCCAAACCTACTAATTTTCCTATTGAACATAATCATCATTTAGCTTTTGATGACTAGCTCTTATACGTAATTCCTACCAAATATTGTTGACTTATCAGTTGCCTTATTCACTTGACTATCATTCGACCAAAATTTTCTTACATCATTCATGTTTTGGTTCAATTTTTGGAATCTTCCCAAATTTCCTATTAGGAAGTTGCCCTTGTGTTCTTCATTATTTATAGGGTCATCCTAGCTAAGGTACACCTCTATGTAGGGATAGATCACTGCATTTTAATGCTTATTGTAATTTCGATTGGGAGAGTTGTCCTTTTACATGACATTTTCTCATTGGCTGCTATATTTTCTTTGGTTACTCCCCGATCTCTTGAAAAACAAAGAAGCAACCTATCTGTTAAGATACGTATTACAATATCTTAATTATTTAATTTTGGATATTATTTGATAATTGAACTTAATTGAGTTTAAGTGGGACTCTTACAAGACAAGTTTGATAAGTTTCAAATCCTATTTAAGATGAGATTTGATAATGGTTATCTTTTGAAAATTTAACTTGATTATGACAGCTAGATTGTGGCTGGGATTTAAGTGTGATATGGGCTGAAAGGTGTTATTTTTGTATGATGTGGCAGTTGAGATTTTGAGGATGATTTTGATGATTTTTAGCAGTTAGATTTTAGGGTTAACTCATGAGGATATTTGACAGCTGATTAGGTTAAGATATAATTCTATCTTTGTTGATTTTCACGTGACTTGTGTGGTTATGATTTTTGGTGATTATATGAAATCCTTACAGCTGATCACATGACTTGTGTGGTTGAGATTTTTGGTGATTATGTGAAATCCTTGTAGTTGTGTTTTTTTTAAGTTATCGCTGTTGATTGAGAGGCTATGCAGTTGGCCAAGTTTATGTTGATCATAAATCCATATATTGCTGCTGTGTGTTCTATTCTTAGGTGACTTGCCAGCTGTACATTCTTCTGTTTTAAACATCTATTAAGAGCGATTTAGTTGGTAGCTTTTCTCTTTTTGTTTGTGTGATTTTGTGTGACTTTTTGTTGGATATTCTTTATTTATCTTCAATGATAATAGTGGGTTGTAGAGAAGGTTAAAAGCATTGATTTTTGTTATGGGTTTTATTGATGTGTGTGTGAATTTTTGGTCGCTGTCTTATTGTTCATAGGGTGTTAGTTTCGTGGCTGCTAATTGTGAGTTGTGGTGTAAAAAATTTCTAGAAGTTGCATCTGTTATTTTTGGTTGATAGTGTGATGTTTGTTGAGTGGATTGAGTACGTTTCTGGTGGCTGTCGATAGTGATGTTTATGTGCAAAAAATTCCAACAACTGTCGTGAAATTTGCAACTTTGATGTTTACAACGTTTCAGAAGAGAAACATTTATGTTTCTTGGTGAACAAATTTTCGATCTCTCTTTGAAAAAGCTAGAATTAACTAGGGAAGTTGTTTTTTCTTAGCTCAATTGTTTTCATTTATATTGAATTTTGTTTAATCACTTGAGTTTTTTTTTCATTATCATTAAACGTTGTTTGTGAAAATTCTCTATTAAAGTTAGTACGAGGCGATCGTACTAGTGAATATGGAATACTTTCATGGGTTGTAAGGACGAAGGATAATATCAAGAGTTGAATGGTATCGGCTTAGTAAAACTTTGTATAAAACTATTGTCTATAGTGACAATATTAAGCTATGTGAGGGCTCCATAGACGTAGGTAAGATATGCCGAACCGAGTTAACAAACTTCATTGTTGATTTACATTTGTGCATTTAATTTTTCTATTTTTGATTGTGCTAGAAATGACTATGATCAAATCGAAGATTTTGTGAAACTATTACATCCTTCGAATTTTCACT
>JANZLF010000221.1:35320054-35338552 GCA_026546835.1 Erythroxylum foetidum
ATTGATGTTGATGGGGGGAACTAACTCTGAGGGTAGGAAAGCAACAATTAACCTTTAAGATGTCAAAGATAGATAATAGTCCTCTTTTATCTCCAACGAATATCAAGGAATCCGAACCTCAAGGGCAATAGGAAGATACTGCAGATCTTAGGAGTACCTTTAGAGAGAAGTGATCACATAGAAGAAAGTGAAAGAAGGAAATTCACAATGAAGGTAGAATCAAGGGTATGGTAGCTCATATGTAAATTGTTAGATTAATGACTGCACTGTTATTTCGCCAATCAATTGAACCACTATGAGCAAGATAAAAGTGTCGAGCTACTTATGTTAAAAGAGGCGTTGCATGGGAGGCAACCTATGGAATTTCAATGTCCTTGATTGTTTTTTTTTACTTTCAATTTCGTAGTTAGATTATTTTGTTTTCAATAAAATCGGGAAGTACTTTGCAAAGTAGGTGATCAATGAAGTAAAAAGAGCTAAGAAGTGATTTCAAAAAAATAGAGAAGGACCACAAAAGAGGGGAATTTTAAAATTGGTGGGAAACTGCCAGTCGTGATTAAGTGATTTTGGAAAAGTGGAGAAAGACCACAAAAGAGGGAAATTTTAATCAACCAAGCGTGATCAATCATCGGGCCAAAATCAAGTATCAGGACGAGGAAACAGAAACTAGGCAGCAGAATTCGAAGCACCATTCTTGATCTACACAGAGGAGGAAGGTATTCATCTCCAAACCCTCAATGTTAAACAAATTATAGTCCCTAAATATTTTGATTTCGATGCACTTGATAGGCTAGAACTGTGTGATAGGGTAGAAAGCTTAGCAGAAAGAATTTAGTGGAAAAAATTTATATACTTCCAATTACCTGCTCAGGAGCTCACTCTTGAATTTTTTACTTCCCTCCACTACGAACCTAAGAACTCTAGAGAGATGTGGTTTAGGTTGCAAGGACGAGCATATGAGTTGAACATAGAAATTATGTGCGATATATGTGGGTTCCCCAAGTCTTTCATTATCGATTATCACGATGATTTTCATGCTTCTCACTATTGGAATGAGCTCACTGGGCTAGAGAGCTTCGATGCCAAAAATTCCCCTAACAACATCATAAGGAATCATGAGCACTTGTTGTTGCACAAATTCATGTGCTAACTGGTTTTTGATAAATAAAAAACTAACAAGTACTCAACAAAGGAACTTTTTATGTTATGTTGCATGGATCACATCATTCGAGTATGCACCTTCACACATATGCTGAACGCTATTGTTGCAACTTAACGTAAGAGGAGCAATAATTTAGGAATGGGATATTTAGTTTTAGCCATTGTTGAGTACTATAGCATAGGCTATAGTGGTTTGATAGTCCATCTCTTAGACTTCATGAACCATCATCGTTTATGGCGTGCTGAAATCCTTAAGTCCCACAATATGGAACTTCAGGATATCATCCAAAAGGCTCATGTGAAGATCAGGGCAAGTTAGACAAATTCTACCAGAGAGTCACCTCAGTAGGCAGAAGAGGATTTGAGTAGTTAAGAATTCAAGGAAGAGGAAAAAATGCAGATGAACTAGGTTGGTAGAAGGTACTGGATGTGATCTCTGCAAACAATAAGGCAATCACAGATAAACTTGTGGAGAACTCCAGAAGGATGAAGGAGATGGCCCAAACCCAATGATGTTAGAGTGAGACATCCGTCAAATTCATCGTTATTTTAAGGCTAAGGGCGTTCAAATGCCACCTCCAACATCGTCACCACCTTTATCACCATGAAACTTGTTCTAACCCCCTTTCTTTTTAAATTTAGTCTTTATTTTTATTTTTATTTTCATTTTTATTTTTATTGTTTTTTATATTTTAATTCATGTTTTTTGTCTTTATGTGTTTGTTTGTTCCCGTCTCTCATTGAGGACAATGTGTTGTTCAAGTTTTGGGAGAGTTATGTCTTTTATTTGAATGAAAATTTTGCATAATAAAAGATAGTTTGTTAGGTTGCACTTTGTGAATCGTGTGAATGCGTCAATGAATTAGATGGATTGAAATTGATTTAACTTTGAACATGGTCTATTAGGTTGTAGAGAATTATTAACTAACATAATTAGTGAACTGGGGATTCTTTGATTAAATATGCTGATTAATTAGGATTTAATGTTTAAATGTAGCCTTCTAAATTGTCACATTCATTCATAATTTAAGGCCTTTTATCCTAAGTAGCTTTACTAGTACTTTTTTTAATGAAAATGAGGAGCTAAAGCAACAAGGTAGGTAATAAAAAATTGTTATTTTGTTAAAATAAATAACTATTTTGTTAAAATAAGTAACTATTTTGTTGGCCTTCGGGTTATGAATAGAGTTAGTAGCCAGCTGAGAACGTGATAGAGCTGAGTAACCGGATCGACACACATTACAAATGTGTGCCTTTACGTAACAAGGTTATAATGACGTTCAAACCAAGCAGCTTAATAAAAAACATGATTTAGTTAAGTAACCACATCGATATTCATTAACAATGTTTGCCTATGTGTAAATACACTAAGTCCATGTTCATAAAAAAATAAACAAAAATAAAAATGTGCTTCTGAACTAAACCTACCGAACTTGTAATAGTTTGACTTTTCATGAAAACGTACTTAGGATTACTCACAGAGTTGAACGACCAAAGAATTGTTAATGAGTGTGTGCAATTAAAAAGGGTAAAAAAAATTAACACTTGAGTTCGGATTAATATGTATATTTAGTTCAGAGTCCCAAGACATGGATTTTGCATGTAAATGATTTGAAATGACTTAAATGATTGTGTTTTAAATTAAATTTATTTCATGAAGTTGAAGTTATTTTCTCATTACTGCATTGTGTGCTATGTAAATTTCTATGTGTTTTGTTATTTTGTTTGCTTGAGGGCAAGCAAATGTTTAACTGTAGGGATGTGATAAGTGTGAAATGCATCGTATTTTAGGGTATAGTTTGATATATATTTATCTATTTATTCGATTGTTTAGTAGGTGTCTTCGATAGAATTGTGTTAGTTTGTGAATTATTTGTGTTTAAATGTTTTTATGGATTAGTACAAGCATTTGAGCTTAATTATTATGTCTTTGGGGTACCTTGATGTATTGTTAGTGTTTCAGGGTCAACAGCGAAGAACGAAGAAGTTTTGGCAAGACTTGGACCAAAACAACAAAGACATAAGTGAGGGAGACAGCCCACGATCGTGGCTAAATTGATTGCCACAATTATGACAAAAGCATCAAATTTGGCTCTCAATCGTGGCCTTCCTGCCATTATCGTAAGCCAAGCTATGATTGTGACAGAGAACTTACATTTGGGTCATGATTCAATTCTCTTACAAGCCCTTTTTTGACTAAAATGTCCCTTGCTTTATTATCAAGATTATCCCAATTTATAGGATCATAAACTTCCAATATAAGGCTTACTTATAAAGTAGATGCATTTGATACATGATCATGCTTATTCAAATGTCTAATATCCTTATGAATATAAATCTCATCACATAAATTTTCTTTATGTTGTTCAAAGCTATCTTTACCTAATTTCTCAGTATTCTCACTAGAGGAGTCTACTCTTTTAATAAATTTATTAATTGCTCCTTTTTTAGAATCTATTAACTGTTCCACTTGTTTTCTTTTTTCCCCCTTTTTTCACTTCCAAACAAATAGTTTTTAAGCAACATAATATAAATCAATTATAACACAATTGGACTAGAAAAAGAACAAAAACACTTGTATGGAATAGGAAGAAGTATGCAAGAACAACAGAACACCAATAGCTTGATAATATATCACAAAGATATATCAATGATATTATATTTGTGACATAGAAAAATAAATAACAAATTTTAATGATAGAGAAATACTAATTTCTAAAAATACGAGAAATCACATACTTAGGAGTAAATTTTATTGTAATTTATTAACTATTTTAAGTTTGTTAAACCAAATATTATCCTATTTTACAAGTTGTGGAAATAATTGAATATTATTTTATCAAGCAACTATATAAAGGTCTAAATTATTATTAAATTTTAAGTAATAAAAATCTTCTTTTATGATAATTAACATACGGTAAAAGTAGTATATCATATCAACTATTTATGGTATTATTTAATTATCAAAGAAATTTTATTAAATTTTAAGTAATAAAAATTTTCATTTGTGAGAATTAACATAATAGTAGATGTAGTATTACCAATTATTTATGGTATTATTTAATTTTCAAATAAAGAAGCTTTTAAATTATGTCATTGTCATAAATAAATATTAATATGTTATATCTGACCATCAAAAGGTGATGCTCGTTTTATTCCATTATTGAAAAGGATCAACATGGTAGGATTATAATTTTAAGTTACAAGAAGGCATAAACACAGACAACGTGAAAACATTTATAGAAAAGAACTTCCTAAATCACGATCTTAAAAATCTTAAATACTATTTTTCAATACTTCTACTATTTTCTATTTTTATCTTTATGTAGTGAACTTTTAGGCCATTATTATAATGATTAATAATATTATTTATATTTTTAATTACTATATTATTAATTATTCATACATTAACTTATCAAATCCTTAAATTTAACTTTAGTTATATTATTGCTAAACTTATGTGAACCTTTACAAGAACACAAATCTAATAATTATTATTATAATTATGGCAAAGTATAATGAAAATTACAATTACAAAAATTAAATTATTTGTTAATGTTTAATTATATTTTTTATAAATAATAAGTAATAAAAAATAAAAAAGGAGAAGCATAAATAAACACAATATCATTTAATATTAATGTTCTCATTTAAAATGTTAATATAGTATCCATATGAATGAAAATTGCAAATTAATTATAATATATTTAAATATTTAGTAAGCTAAAAATATATAAAGAATTTAGAAACTTTACCTTTAAATTATCACTTAGAAATCAAAAGTCATAATTGAGAAAATCCTTTGTTGTAAATTTTGAGTTGGAGTACGTTAGATTCATATATTGATGGACATAAAACAATTAGAATGTAAGATGTTTCAAATGAATTTATAAGTATAAGAAGCTAAAAAGTTAACGTTAGTTTGGAAGCTAGAAAGATTACATAGTAGTAAGAAAATGATCTCCACCCAAAATTGTTTCATTCCTTCTTTGCAACCAACAATTAACAGTTAATGCTCTTCAACAATTAAAAGAAAGTTAATGCTAGTTTGGAAGCTGAAAAGATTAAGTATGAAAATGATCTCCGCCTAAATTTATTTCATTCCTTTTCTGTAACCATTAATTAGCATTTAATGCTCTTCATCAAGTGAAAGAATGCTGGAAGGTTACTAAACTAAGAAAAGGTGGGGGTTTAATGAGGTGCCTAGGGTCGAGACTGCTTCTCTCTTCCTCTAGACTATTCTCTCTTCTTCTCTCTTCTATTATTTATTTTTATTCATAACAAATGGTATCAGAGTAGTCGATTCTGAATGGAATCGAAGAAAACATGAAAAGCTTGATGGAAGCATAAATCGAGAATGAGAAAATATTTCTAGAATTACAAAGCAGGAACGAGAAAATGCTTCTAGAAGCTCTAAACAAAATAGAAAAAAATGGAGAATGACTTGTTGCAAGTTAAAACTATAATGATACAATTCAAGCAGAGGGAGTGGAACTAGGAGCAACTATGCTAGTTACCTTGGAATTGAAGATTCATGGTCACTCTTCTCTACCCAATTGTATGACTGAGCAAAATGCTAATGAAATTAAAAGTTCGTTCAGTTCTACATGTCAGGGAAATGGATTAGTGCTTATTTCATCTCTCTCGCCAATTTTGGTGCAAGAACCAGATGAGAAACATAATGGCAATTTTATGGTGGATTCCCATATGAGATGAGTCTCATCTATTATTTTCCAGACAACTGATGCCCTAATTGAGCGTGTTAAACTCTTGGTTCAAATCAAGATGCGATGATCAAAGTTGGTCAGCTATCTGAACCATACAAAGGTATGTCGAACTGCTTTTCTAGGACCATCATGGGTGAGTGTGTAATTGCTCTTTGTAGATGTAGTATTACAAACGTTATCAGATATTTCCCACCCAAGCCCTCAAATGTGCATTCAAGGATTACTTCAAGAGGATGTTTAACTTTTAGGAAGGTAAGGTTGACTACTGGAATTGGGTTGCTAAGAATTTAGCATTAGGTGGGTTTGTTGGTTCTTCATCCCTTCTTTTTCACAATGGTTCACAGACAGACTGCTGAGGCAATATAAAGATTGTTATCCCAATATTCAATCTTCTTACTTCTCGTCTTTCTGGCTACTCTCTCTTCCTAAACAGGAGGAAGAAATCAAGCTACAGGCACTCGACAACAATAAGAGAAAGGCCAGTCACGGAACAGAAACTGGATTTCGGCAAGAGACGATTCGATAATGGTGCGGGAAAACGGGGAGGTGATATTATCTGCTGGTGCAATTTGGAGTCCACAATTTCTGTTGTTGAGTTGCGAGGTCTTGTTTAACTTTTAGGAAGGTAAGGCAGACTACTGGAAATGGGTTGCTAAGAATTTAGCGTTAGGTGGGTTTGTTGGTTCTTCATCCCTTCTTTTTGTTTATACATTGGATTATGGCAGAGCATGCTTGGCTAATGATGCAAAGGCTACTAAAAGGGGCAATGAACTTGTTTCTGTTTTGTTGACTCTGTAAACCTCCTCAACCTTAGGGAATTGTGCTCAAATGAAAAAAAAAGGCAAAAAAAAAAACAAAAGAAATTTATCTAAAAGTATTAAGCTTCAATATCCATTCCCATGACAATGTGGAAGCTCTAGTTAAAAGCTATCTCAAACTTCAGAAATGTTATACTTATACACTATCAGGCAATTAACTTGTCTATCAATTACAAATGCATATCATGCAATTCGCAACACTTCCAAACTAGTCTACAAATCAAGCTAATGAAGAATTCGATTCACTACCAAACAAACAAATTTAAACTGTCGATTAATCGTCAGCGTAAACAGTCACACTTGCACCCGCCAAAACTTAAATCTTTCAACCATCTCAGGAGTCGGGACAAAAAAACGTTGTATCGGAGTATTCACTACGTAGGATCTGGCTCGCATGCAAAGATGAACTTCATTTGGGCATAACACATCATCAACTCGGAGCCGTCCCACCGATTATTTACAAACTATACCAACCCGAGAGGAACACATAAGAAGTCTCACTAAAGATTTAACATGATCATTAGAATTTAACCAAGAAAATGGAACTGCCATGTTAAAACTTATCTTGGTATTCCAGAGAGACAAAGCCACGCCAAGAAACTTTGAGCGGATAAATAGAAAGCAAGCCATGTCGAAATCAGTCTAGGATCGGAGTCTTGGAGCCTTCTATTTCACGAAGCAAATGGAGGTCCTTAAACCCAACAAGAAATTGAGCTAAACCGTCAAGAAAGAGAGCGCCTTGATACACATTCAACGCACCAACTATCTCCGATATCACATCCTTCCTTAATCGATTAACATCCACGAAAACACTAACCAACTCCTCCATCTCTACCTTCACAGCCTCGTCAATCTTTATCCTTCCCTTGTCTCCATTGAAGTTCAACCAATCCTCTGCGAGTCTACGAACAAGTCCTGCGTGTGCATTTCTCACCCTGTCCATAAGAGCAGGCACCATCAACCTCAGACCACGTTCTATCTGCTCAATCTTGACGATCAAATCGTCTGAGGGTTCTTTCCATGCCATCACCACCTTCCAACACCTGCCAACCACTACATTTGCGGTACTACTAGTTCCAAGATCATCGTCGCTGTTCTCCTTATCAAGAAATGAACGAACAAGATTGGTGAACACATAAGGGTGAAGATCACCAAGAAAAAGGAAAGGTCTCTCAATGGAGTTTCTCCATGAAGGGTAAAGAAGACAAGGAAGATTGTTGATGTCAGTGGTTGCGAAAAGGTCGAGCGAGTCGTAGTAGGAGAGAAAATGGTGGAGGATGAGAAGGACATGAGAGGAGAGGAGGGTTGGTGAGGAAGGAGTTGATAAAGATTCGTCGAGGATAGGAAGGAGAGTGTTTTTCAGTGCGTGAAACCAGTTCTTGTAGTAGTGCTTGAAAGGAAGAGTTGCAGGGTCTTTCCTCTTGGAGAGAAGAGAGAAATGACTAGTTGACATGGTTGAAGAAGACGAATAACTTTCAAGGGAATGGTGAAGTTAGGGAAAACGTTTGGAATTAAGCAGGTTTTTACAGAGTTAACATTTTATAGTCAGATTGGAGTGGATCAGAAGTGGAACAATTATTGACGGATTGGGCTTCTAAAGGAATCAAAATGGGTTTCCACAAGAAATCATTCCTTTTTTTTCACTAACCAATCTGTCACGAACAAAGAATAAGGCAAAAGTAAAGTTAAAACAACGCACATAGACCTTTCTTACGCAATCGAGCAGAAAACGGCGGCGAAGAAGATGGAAATTAGTGCTCGGCTTTAACCACGATTCTCTTTCACCGACAATTGTGGTCAAACTACTCTATTACAGTTAATTAACAGTATAACAAACGACATAACAGTCATAACCTGCAAAAGCCAAGTGTAATATTCAGGGACATGGTCAATACATACAAGGATATTTTCAAATGTTAATGTACCAACAATATTAATATACAGTTGGAAAAGCCAACAACAGTCAAATCTGACCATCTGTTTTAAATTTAATGCAAAGTAGACAACACTCCAAAGCTTATTTTTCCCTTTGTTTCCTGCCTTAAAACCGTAGGTTGCATTTCTCTTTTGTCTCTCTGCATCTTTCTGTGTCACAATGGCACGCAAGTTGCAATCTTTTACCATTTTCTGCTTCTGCTTCTTCTTCTTCTTCTTCTTCTTCTGCAACTCCATCATTTCAATCAGAGGCCTTGTAGCGGACACAGAATCAGTAGATTGTACTGACCGTTGGATCCACATTAGACAGCTGCCATCAAGATTCAACGTTGATCTCCTCACAAACTGCTCTCAATACCCTCTTATTGGCAGTTTCTGCCCGTATCTTTCAAACCATGGCCTTGGTCCAAAGACTCATAACCGCTCTAAGTCATGGTACCGTACAGACCCTCTGTTACTTGAGCTCATATTCCATAGAAGAATGCGCGAATACCCATGTCTCACTTCAGATCCTAATCTCGCCAACGCTATATATTTACCATACTATGCAGAGATCGACTCATTAAGGTACTTGTACGGTCCTGATTTGAAAAGGAGCAAGGAACACGGAATGGAGTTGTACCAATATCTTCGTGAGAATGAGGGCTGGATATGGAATAAGCATGAAGGGGTTGATCATTTCTTGGTTATGGCACGTCCGGCTTGGGACTTCTCGCAGTCACCCGATGCTTATCCTCCAAGATGGGGCACTTCTTTTCTTGAATTGCCAGAATTCTATAATGTCAATGCTTTGGTTGTGGAGTCCAGAGCCTGGCCTTGGCAAGAACAGGCAGTGCCTTACTTGACCTCATTTCACCCTCCAAGTTTAGCACTGTTCGAGTCTTGGGTTAGGAGAGTAAAAACTTCACGTAGAACGACGTTGATGCTTTTTGCAGGTGCTGATGGTGTGGCTGCGACTCCGAACATCAGGAGAAGCATTAGAAATGAGTGTGAAAATAGTACCAATGACAGTGGTTTGGTGACTAATGGCGGTTATCGATACAACAAGGCGTGTAACGTTGTTGATTGTTCTAAGGGGATATGCGAGCACGACCCTGGAAGGTACATGAGGCCAATGTTACAAGCCAGCTTTTGTTTGCAACCTCCTGGTGACACACCAACTCGTAGGTCCACTTTTGATGCGATTATTGCCGGGTGTATACCAGTTTTCTTCGAAGAACAGACAGTAAAAGCACAATATGATTGGCACTTACCATCTGAGACATATCAGCAGTTTGCTGTGTTGTTACCAAAGGAGGATGTGGTGTACAAAGGGATAAAGATTTTGGATGTGTTGATGGCGATGCCGAGACGTAGAGTTAGGAGGTTGAGGGAAGGAGTTATAGAGGTGATGCCAAGAATAGTGTACAGAAAACATGGAAGCTCATTGGGTTTGAGGTTGGAAAAGGATGCTTTTGACATTGCAATAGAAGGTGAACTGCAAAGGATCAATTCTAGGCTAAAAAGACACATTTTTTGATATATTGGTAGAGTCTTGCTCTTGCCCCAGTGATTATTATGTATAGTTATTATATTTATTGTTTCCCACTCATTCGATGGTTCAGATGAGCTCGTACAAGCAATAAGTTGATACTTATGAGGTTCTGCTTCTAAAACACACATTTTGGGCAACTATGTTGATGTGCGTACACTTTACAGAAGAAGATGGCACAAAGGACTAGGGGACTCAGTAATGCTTACACATGAAAGGGGAAAAAAAATCAAGGTCTTCAATTTTAAGGAACAAAATTTGGTTTTTTGCAGCCACATTATCTCCAGACTCCAGTTAGATGCACTACACAAACATGATTATTTCACCCCCATCTAAGAATTGCCGAACCCCATGTAAGACCAGCTCCAAAGCCTGCAGCTGCAATGATGTGGCCAGACTTCACCTTTCCACTTCGAACAGCTTCATCCAATGCCAGTGGAATGGAAGCGGCACTTGTGTTGCCGTAATTTGACAGGTTTGCTATGATCCTTTCTGGCGGGATTTCTAAACGTGTTGCAACTGCATCGATGATCCTCTGATTTGCCTGCAGAAAATTCGTTCATTCCACAGCTTCATCATCATAAGTGGTAACATTACTAGCATACTCCTTGATATAAACCGAGCAATGTTCTATACACCTTCACAGTATACTTTCCTTTTAGCGATCATTTCAAAATTGGGAAATCTCAAACTGTCCTGTAAGAGACATATAGTGCTACCACGTTCTGCATCTACAATGAAAGCAAAATTCACTACGCCTTGCATAGTCATTCTAAATTTAAATGAGGCTTCATCATGCATTACAATGCAATTGCATCCAGTCAATAGCTGTAAATAATAAACTCATAAGGTCTAAAGTCAATTGAGCTTAAGATGAGCGTTTTAACTTGATATGCGAACCTGGTGAAGCAGTAACCAATCAATGTCAGATCCACTGAGACCAGCCTTTTGCAGAGCAGACTCTATGGAATGAGGCACATTTCGCACGGCAAAAAGAAAAACCTCTTTACCTTTCATATGAATGTTGGAATACGACACGCGTTGTGGAGGGAAGCCTAAAACTGAACCCTTAGAACCCACTGCATGATCTACTTTATTCTCTTTTATGACGGCATTTAAATGCCTGCACAGAAGGAAGTTGCATGCTCCATCAGATTTACAGCAGAAGTGACTACATGTTTTTCTTTTTCAATTGATATAGGCAGGGTACCTCTGACCATCACCATTAGTATGCATGTCAAAACTGAACAAACCATCATCCTCACTGTCACAAGCCTGCAACGTCATTAAGATTGGAACAGAAATGAACAAGTATCAATTGAGTAGACTAAGCTACCATCAATTCACTTGTGGATTATTAGACAAGGAGAAGGGATGGAGTTATAATTCCTGGATGCCTTCAGCGTAATAAAACTTGAAAACAATTTTGATGCAAAATTGCACTGCTGCCTTATGCTTGTTATGTATATAAGTGATTGTAAATACTCAGTTAAAACTGGAAAATATCAATGTTTGGAACCTTTCTCTAAAAATACAAGGGAAGGGATGGAGTTATAATTCCTGGATGCCTTCAGCGTAATAAAACTTGAAAACAATTTTGATGCAAAATTTCACCCTTGTATTTTTAGAGAAAGGTTCCAAACATTGATATTGTCCAGTTTTAACTGAGTATTTACAATCACTTATATACATAACAAGCATAAGGCAGCAGTGCAGCACAGAGTAAACATTTGATTAATAAACATCCCTACATTCAGTACCCAGTCAATGCTTTGACTTGACATCAAATAGCATTAAGCTAAACTGATAAAAAGAACTAACCCTTTGTGAACATCTGCAGCTTGATGAAAGATGATACTAAGAATTCTTACCACATACCCGAGTACTATTCAATCCAAACATCCGAAATATAATCAAAATATTAATCCTAGCAAGTTCACAAATATCATGACATCAGGCACATATGTTCTATATCAAAGAGAAACCTCTGCAGATGTAAAAACTAAGAATCATACGGAAACAAGGATCATTACCTGCAATAGTACAGCTCCAGCTCCATCACCAAAGAGAATACATGTCGTTCTATCCGTCCAGTCAACAAATCGAGAAAGAGCATCAGCACCAATCACTAATATATTTCGAAATGGTCCTCCTGTAGCTACCACCGCATGTTAAAATATCTTCTAACCCCTGAAACTCTAATTAATGCTTGTTGCACAAAACAAAACAGCTTTATTACCCCTAATATGACAAGAAGCCGAAACTAGACCCAACATAAATCCGCTACAAGCTGCTGTAATATCATAAGACAAAGGATGTCTTTTGCAGCCCAGTGCTTTTTCAATCTGATATTGAAAGGAAAACATTAAGTAGAAAAGAAAAGCATTGTAAAGAAATTTATAAAAGAATTATTGAAGACAGAGTTTATATGCTATTTAAAACTCCAAATCATATTTTAAGCTCAAACAATACCAGAAAATTTATAAAACTGATGGCTAGTTTTGAGGCCCAACTCAGGATAAATGAATGATAATAAACGAAGATTAACAACTTGAGGAGTGATGAAGAAAAATAAGAGGATGGAAAGTTGGGAGGAAAATGTGATTATAATCTGCAATTGCAAGGTTGAATTCAAGGTTAAAACGCATTTCTGATTTTCCACTACAAAAGCAAATGCTCTAAGTGTTAATATTTCAACTTCTTCACTACCACAACTTGGATGTAAATGGGACACAAACAAAAGTCTTTTGTCCAAAACCTTTTTTTTTTCTGGCACTTATCATCCAACTGAAGTTCCTTTTTTTCCACTTTGCTAAACAAATCATAAAGTGCAATGTTATCTGTGTATCAAGCGGTGCAGAACAAGTATGCTACTGGAAAGGATCATTCAGGAGGCAAGTTACTCCTCAAAATGCTCCCCAGGAAGTCTGCAAGCAAGAATGCACTTTGGAAAACATAATTTTCCATTTATTTCCATCAAAGTTCAGTTCATGCCTGTAACCTAACTCCAGGGAATGATGCTTTAGTAAATCAATAAGAAATTCACTTTTTCATGAGATATTACAAAGTATCAAGCTTTATGCATTGCTCCAACAAAAAAGTTCAGGCCCAACTTCTAAAGTAAAACTCAAATTCAAGTTTCAAAGCTTCATGTTCAATGAACTTAGTATAAAGAACCAATTTGGCTCAGTTTATGATTTAACTTGAGTTGTCAACAGTTCAATATGGTACTCAATTTTAGGTTTTACTTAAGAATCAAGAGAAACCAAATTAAACAAGACAATAACTCCCCAAATGTATACATGTTAATCTGGTAAATGAATCACGAATTCAAGAAAGAACTTTAATCAATTCAAAGAAATTTATCAACCTCAATCCCTCAAAAAACTTTATAAACATATTGTAAAATGTGAAGGGCTTCCATAAATCCACATTCTTATGAAAGTTTCACCTGCAACATGAGTTCAAGGAATGTTGGCAGGAAGCGCATATTGTAGCGTGGATTTAGTTAATACACAAGGTGGATTTAGATCTAACAAAATCAAGTTGCAATCAAGAACTTTTGTAAATTGTAGTACAAACTAAATTAAGAAAAGAAATGATCTTATCTACAAGTAGATGAAAGACTGTACGGGCAGAAAAGAGTAAACAATTATGGATTCAAACAGCAACCAGATTATCACATTAATCACAACTGCTTGATGCAAGCATGTACATAAATTTAATTTCTTGTTGTGCAACTAGCAATGTAGAAAGCATAAGAGCTGTAAGCCATGCACCTTATACCTGAGGAGCACTACCAAACATATCCTCTGGTGTAGATGAGCAGAATAATACCATGTCAACATCATCGGGTTCAATTTCTGCCATCTGGAGAGCTTTTCTTGCTGCTTCTGTTGCCAGAGATACTAAGCTTTCTTTTCCTGAAATGTCATGACAGGAATCAAGTTACTACCTGCTAGAACATAAACATCTCTTAAACCTCAAATGAACTGTACTTCTCTCTCCACAGGGAAGAAATCAGTCACTAATGCACTACAGCTTGTACAGTTGTAGATGATGAAAACCCCAAATCTATATTGATGATTGAAATCCAGCAATCATGAGTTAGATTGCTCTTTGAATAATTACAATAGAAAGCATTGGATGGAAGGATTCCCAGGACTATTCAGGAGATAACATCAAATGAAATGATGACAAATAGTATCACAGTTTTGACAGGGAAATTATCAAGTTACTTGGCTTCAAGTCATCTTTAAGTAACTCCATTAACAAGCTCAAGCCGAGCTTGCAACCACTGCTTGACAGAGTAAGCCACAAGTAAAAGGTACACATCCAGATTTTTCATATTTCTACCATATAAAACCAAGATGCACCTAAAAGAAAGTAAATGACCCGTAAGAACTCTTCGATTTCGGATCCCAGTCCGAGCAGATATCCATTCATCAGAAGTATCAACAATTTTTGCAAGATCATCATTTGAAACTTGAAGAGTGGGCACTGCTGAGCCACAACCAACTAACTTGCAGCCTTTACTGACAAGCCTGTTGAAATAGTAAGGTCACAAGAAATATGTATAAATTGTTTCCTTTACCATATCTGTAGCTAGCAACTTTTAATTAAGTGAAAAACTAGAACTATGTGCAATAATATAAAAATCAATATGTCAAAACATAAATCTCAACCATTTCTCAAACCTATATAGAGCCGGAGTTGGAAATTCTGTCTTTCATTATCACTATTTTGGCTAAAGACTAACTGCTTTGTCTACGAATTGGTAATCAGGACAGAGACACAATTGTCAACTGGAGTAATAACTTAATGCATTACGATGTAAGTTGACTCGACTACTCTAACCTGTCCTTGCACAACCTTTTGTGGCTGAGAATGCCATTCAGCTATTTTAATCCTTTTTTTTTGGCCGCCCACAAAGTGCCTTAGGAGGGTTCCAACTATGGGAAGATACCTTTAAGCCATCCACACCCAGACTATTCCCCGCTCGAGCTGAGTAGATCCCTTGCGGGAGGTAAAGCTCTGGCCCCAAGTTTTAAACAGCTGCATACATGAAGACGGTTCGAACCCACGGCCTCACCTAAACTAGGAGAACCTCTTACCAACTCACCTGCGTCTTGGGGTTATTTTAATCCATTTTATTCACCAAGATCAATATCCCTTCCTTCACTGCTAACGAAACAGAATCCCGATTAACATTCAAGGGAATCAGTTGGCGGCAAAACATCAAATTGCCGCACCAATGCTACTAATCTTTGTTCACTCGCAAATTTTATTACTGCATGAAACTTGACCTTTGAGAGTAAATTAATTTCTGTAGTCCCTCCAAACTAACTTATTGTTTATCCTTGTACATATAATGAATTTCAGCCAGTTTGTCACCTGAAAAAACACATATGCGGACCTGAAAGATCACGCTGAATCTTTTAGTCCATGACCTTTAGCTCCATCACTCGGCTGTAATCAATACATAAGTTTAGTACACAGTTAGTTCTTATCTTATCTTTCTATGGCCTGATTAAACCAAACGCTCAACCACCGGAAAGTTATCCTTGAAGCGATATCATGCCAAAAAAATATTAAATTCGACCTTTTAATCGACTAGAACATGGTGAAATAATAGTTAACCGCACTATGACGACTAGCCCTTAATCCGTGTAGCAGATACTTCGCTTTTTACAGCTAGAGTCAAACGTTCTCTCTTTTTCAGTCCAAATGAACGCCTTTCGGTATTTTCAACAGCAACTGCCACGTCAAGACAGTTGACTTTCACACAAATCCCCCGTTCATTCCGTATGCAAGCAGACTAGTGAAGCAGAGATCCCACAGTCCGAAGCAAAACCCCAATAGAATCAAAAACCAATTAAGCATTAAAAAAGAAATGATTAAATCGCCAAAGCACTCACCAAGGTGCTCGAGACTCGGAGGGGGATACCTTCCCTGCGCCTTCAACGTCGCTGGAGCACGATACCCTCTTGGAGATTCTATCAGTGAAGTAAAACCCATATCCAGAAGCCTCTATTGAAGGCTTAATCCTACTCTTTAAGCTTGGAAATGAAGGATTAAAAAGCCCAGATGCATCTGCCATCTAAGAAACACTCTGATCGTGCTTTAATGATCCAAAAAGCAGGGATCTTTCGACCTATTAGTTCTTATATGGGAGACTATGAACGTTAAAGAGAGGTGTTCAAAACACACGGGCAAATATTGAAAAGGTCTGACCTTTGGGTGAACTTTACAGTGTCCAGGGCGATTTTGACAGCCCACAAATAGTTACGAGGAAAATCCTATGACTCCCTGAGTTTCCCTCTCTACTACAAATCTCTCTGTCTCTCTCTTCAGCGAACTCAGTCATGCAATGCAATGCCTTAACAAACCAATTTCCAAGAATTGATTGTTTTTTCCTACAACAGAAATTTAAATTCCAGCGGTCGTCGTCGCAATGTAGATTGGACGATTGTAAATATTGCAGTATTAAATTATAAAGTCGTCACGTGGGCTTTTAGGATTGTCGATATTCCGAAAATTAAATTATTAAGTATTAATAGCTTATTCAACCGTTAACTGCATACTTTTTTTTAAAAAAAATTTAAAGAAATTATATTACTCAAAAATCAAACAACTAAAATGTACAAGCCTAAACAAAACGAGAGACGACTAACAATCACACAAGAGAGGCTTAGTCAAAAGACCTCTGCCAATATCACCCAAAACAGCCCCCTACCAACATGTGTCAACACTTACGTATAGACACACTCAAATAATTCTGCTTTCCAGAAGCAATTAAAACTTCACGAATCACATTAACTAGAAAATCAACTAATTCATATTTCGGCCGCTCCAGTTGCTTATATAGTCGTCGATTCCGCTCTCGCCAGATATAATAAATTGCCAGCTGAAAGGAAGTCCAGATAATGATACTCTCAGACCGCCCTATTCGCACTTCCCCAATTAAAAGAGCTAAAACGTCACTCCAACCATAAGAGGGAAGAAACAAATCGATCAAATGCACAACACGACTCTAAATCGTTTTGGAATATTCACATTCAAAAAACAGATGGTCCCGACACTCCACAATTTGGTTACATAGCACACAAATAGGGTTGAAGTCTCCAAACATCTATCCTTTGTACGCAACATGTTTTTAATCGCCAACTATACGACAAAAGCCGCCCGTGGACTTACTACCTGTTGCCAACTATACGACAAAAGCCGCCCGTGGACTTACCACCTGTTGCCAAACAAGATCAGCCCAATTGACCTCCACCTGCCGCCTTATACCTACACCATGTGCTGATTTATTTGAAAAAACACCACCGTTAATAGACCATACTTATTTATCCGGCTCAGGCCCAATCACAAAACCATGAATGTATCTATCAAAGACATGGCCGAAAAGACAGTTTGGCCTTTGGCCTCTCCATCGAACCACCCATGCTATCGTTGCCTCGGAAGGAAGGCGAGCTCGAAAGCCAAACAAGTCGGATTACCACCAAAGAGGGCTAAGAGCATGCCAGTTGTCGTACCAGAAACTAACTCCGTCCCCATTCCCAACATGTCACTGAATTAAAGGGTAGGTCAACTCACAAACATTCAACATACTTTTAAATATCCACGAGTACTCCACTCTCAAAGGGATATGCCAAAAACTATGACCGCCAAGGTGATAAGTCTGAACTCATTTAACCCACAGGGCTTCCCTATCAGCAAATAGCCTCCAAATTCGCTTCATCATCAACACTCACTGTGTTTGAGAAATAGAAATAATTCCTAAACCCCTTGCTCCTTAGGCAGCACAATCTCACTCCACTTAACTTTTGCCCCTTTGCAATTACCATGCTTACCTGTCCAAAGGAAGGTTTTCAAGATAAGCTCCATTTCTTTAATAACCCTTTTTGGAATAACCACATGGGTCACCCAATGAATATGCATGTTGCTCAACACCGCAACAATTAAGGTAACTCTTGCCGCAAAAGAGAGAAAATGGTGTTGCCAAGCATTAATACGACTCCTGAACTTTTCTAACAAAGGAAGGAAATCCGAATACTTAGGTTTACCCGTTGTAATCGGCACACCCAAATAACGAAAAGGATTATGTTGAAGAGGCAACCCCGCCACCCGACCAATTTCCTCCAGATTGGACACGTCGAACGAAACATAGATACCACTCTTCTGGGCATTCATTCGCATACCAGACCATCGAGAGAAAGTGTCCAACAAATTGAGCATCCTGGATATCACTTGAGGATCCGCCTCACCTAACAGAATTACATCATCCGCATATAATAAATGGGACAGCTGCATCTACCTACAT
>JANZLF010000221.1:35367315-35379681 GCA_026546835.1 Erythroxylum foetidum
TTTTATTAAAATTAAATTAATTAGAATTAGAATTTGATTCTAATTATAATTAGAGAGTTTTAATTTTAATAAAAGACTATCTTGATTTTTCTATTTAAAGGGAAAAGCTTATGAAAGCTAGCATTTTCTGTCTTCTTCTGCCAAAACAGTTTGGAAATTGCTCTGTGGATATTATCAGAGGCTGGACACGTGAACAACTAGTGATTGATCGTTTAGAGAAAAGTTTCTAAGTTTTTCTCGAGAAAACGAATAAGATAGGATTTCGAATCCGAATATTGATTTTTATTCAAGTTTAATCAATCATCGGGATCCGCTCAGAATTCGTAAAAAAAATTTTCCGCTACGTCTGTGATTCGATCACGATAGGATTCCAACCGTAGGGGAGGTATTTGATGATGACATGGAGGAACCACGGGCAGCGGGAATGATTTCCCAGGTGATGGCAGTGGCGCTGGTCCGAATGAAGCAACGACGTGTTATCGAAAGAAGCAGCAATCGTAGAGATGACGCAAGTCACCGGTGCTTGGTCGACGATGCATGTTGCGTTTCCTTTAATTTGTGTACTTTCTATTATGCGGGTTGTTGATTTCTTCAACTATGATAGGTTTGTCGTTGTGGCTCATTTGGAGGTGAAAAACAAAAATTGTTGTCTAATTCCAGACGATAGCAGTAGCGGCGGTAACGCCACTTATGGCATCTTTGCACTGAGCCGGTTCATCCATGAGGCTGTTTAATTTTTGTTTTGGATTTGAGCATGATTGAATATGCACTGGCATGATAATAAAAAGAGGAACAACCTTATCTTTACTACAATCGATTCGTGAATTTTTGGAGAATTCACAATAACAAACATCTTCACTTTCATGTAAAAGAAAGTCTACACTGCACTCGCACTCGCACTTGCACTGTACTATGTTTAAAATATATGGATTTCTATAAAGGATGCAAATTTCCAAAAAGGACTTTAACGTTTATCTATTACCTAGTCAAAGTAAAGAATTGAAGAACATGTATTTGTGATTAAATATTATGGAATGATAAGTAAGTACCCGATGATAAATTGACAATAATGGCGTCCAACAGCGGCAAAGAATCCTAGGTGTCTATGGCCCGTCACTCCCGTAAAGCTAAGGTGGTCCTGAGTCCTGACCTCTCTTCATCACTGTCATCAAGTTATGGGTCAGTTGCTACTTCTAGCATTTAAACTAAGGATTAAATTGACTTGCATTTACAAAAACATAACAAAACATAGAAGAGGAAATGACATTTTAACCAAACCTTTTGGAGAATGAGCCCATCAAAGGAAAAGGAAAAGGTTGAGGGACAAAATGGTAAAAGACGGAGATTTGCCCAAGAGACACGTACTATAATTAAAAGATAACCAACCTGCACTTGCAGTTGGAAAGTGTCTTCTGTCTTCAGAGCCTAGTAGTAACCCGCTTGCCTTAAAAAATTAGCAAAACAAAATGTATATATAATAATTTTATACATTAAAATATACTTCGAGAGAGAAAGGGGTTGGTAACTAGAACTGGAAGAAGTACCATAACAGGTAATGATATGATCCCACGAACGTAACCTCAACACATACTAAGCTCACTAGTCTCCTTCCTCCTAACAAAGAGAGAGGGAGAGGGAGAGAGGTAGAGGGAGCGAGAGAGTTTATTTCTTTCTATGTTTTCCATGGCTTCTCTTTTCCAACCCCACTGATCTGATTCACTTTTCTTCTTTTTCTTTTGTTTAAATCGATTCCTGTCCTGAGTATCTTTCTCATAATGGGTTGTATGATTTATATTGTCCTTCATTAAATGGGACTCTGAAGAAGCAAACCCAGTTGCAGAAGCTGCTGATTGTTTCTTTTTGGCCTCTTCTCTATCTGGTACTCTCTCACTGTGTATGCCTTTTATGGGATTTTTAGCTTCTTATTTATTAGGTAACCTTTTTGTTATGAACTTTGTCGTATGCGCTTCTTTGTTTACTGCACCAATGCCCTCTGATTTTGTTCAGATTAATGCTCTTTTACGTTACAAGAATCCTTTAAAGTTCAGGATTTTCATGCCAAAGACAAGAACTTTGATCATGTTTCGGTCATCACGAGGTTCATATGCATATATTTAATTGGCATTTAGGTGGTTGTTACGAAGTTAATGATCGATTCTATTTTTAGCTATTCGATGATAGTCGAGCAGAGAATCTGTGAGCACAATGAGGCTTTCGTGGTCTATTGGGTTTGTTAACCTCTGAATATCTCAGCGCTTGTGCCCCAATGGGTACAGAAAAGGTTTTTGTAACCGCAGCTCGGGAATGTTGTCAACTAAAATTTAAGAAACTAAACAGTTGGACGGGAACAGATTGGCAGCGACTCCGATAAACTGCATTTTGATGTTGTGTCAATTTGCCCAAATCTGGGGACTTTTTATATATTCCTGCACCTAAGTTGTCAGTTTCTGGCTTTTCCTTGTGCGGCTTATTTTCCCCACTTGTAAAATGAGGGTTGCTGCAGCAACTAGTGCTGTGAATTGCCTTCTTGTGAAGACATATCTGGAAAGGTACCATATTGGAAGTTCACATAGGGGATATAAGTGCTAGTGATGATGAAGAACTACTATTGAATGCTACTTCGTTTATTGATGAAAGTGATTGTGTCCAAAAATTCGTAGAGACATGTTCTACGTGGGCCTATAGGTTAGTGCTTAAATATCATGTCCAAGATCGTAGACATGGACCTATAACTGAATCTGAACATGTTTCAGTGTCGATAAAAATAGTTCATGCACTTCAATCCCTTGCATGTGTGAAAATAGTTTCTTTGATCCTTGCTTTCATATTGGTCCGTTCTGCCGATTGGTGATTAGCTGAATTAAAAAGTTCTTCAAACATTTGAAAGGTGTAAGAATTTGAGTACATGTATATGCCGAAGTTTTCCAGTAAATATAATCATAATTTTCCTTTCTTTTTGACTGAAAAAGAGAAACATGCAAAGCAGAAACTCCACAAAAGCTGGAAACATGGGATAGAACAAAATGCTAAAAATGGAAGTGACATACACTGCCTGATCTTCCATGCTTTCATTCATTATCTCCTTTTGACTTCCATACCAATAATATGTCTTTTCTTTTTAATTGTTGAATTTATTCCGGTCAGAATTGCTTCTCTTTATTGAAGTTAATTGTACTAGGATTGTGTATAGCTTTGTCTTTCTAGAATTGGAAGTAATATTGATGCTGCTGATCTTGTAGCTGACAATTTCTGTGGAATGCATGCAAGCGTGAAGCTTTTAGGAAGATTCTTATTGAAACTAATTGTCATGAAGCATTTGAAAATGTAAGTGGAGCTGCAGTAGTTGTTGAGTTCCTGTGAGGAAACAATGCTGATGCTAGAAGAGATTGATACTAATTCCATACAAAGATATACGTCACTACAAGAAGTGATTAAACAGACAATGATCGAACAGGAGTTCATATTTAGGAATCAGGTATTGAATTCACCTCGGGATCATGTATGTTTTTAGCTACATTTGATGTCATGTAATTCTGAAACAAGTCCTTGGCTTGCCAACCTTATTTTTAACTTGACTTGAACAGTTGTTACTTTATTTTGGCTACATAAGTAAAGAGGATTCCTCTGATCTTTGGTTGATAGCCACCAATGTGGCTCTGCTGTTAAGGATAGTCATGATGCTATTAATGTTGTTATAGATTTTTATTCATGTGCAAAATTATTTTACATTTATTTATAATGATACATATACACAGTGACGGAGCTGTATGGGGACTTGGGGGGCCACTGGGCCCCCCAAGATTTAAAAAAAAATTATTTTTAATATATATATATATAAAAATATAAAAAAAGGAGTTATTTAAGGATCAGTGATATACTGGGCCTCCCAAAATTTAAAAAAATTAATATTTGGGCCCTCCTATATTAAATTTCTGGCTTCGTCACTGCATATACAGGTCCATGAACTCCATCGGCTCTACAGGCTACAAAAATCCCTAATGAAAGATCTTGGTTTCCAGGACTGCAACAGATACAGTTCATGGGCTGCAAAAGTACAGTCATCTCTGCCACCCATTCCATTTTCTATGAGGTGCAAATCACATGCTAAAGAAGTAAATATTTTATCAATAAGCAAGGTAAGCAAAGCCACCAATTACAGATTGTGACTCGGAAGGGTCCTTGATTAAAGAAGGTTTTTATTTTCTTATTTTGAATCTCTGGTGTTCTTTTCTTTTCCATGTTTGGTGTTTATAGACCTGGAGTTCATGCCTTAGTTAAGGTCCTATCAAGGACCTCCATTTATGGTTGGCAAATCTGATCACTAAAGATACTTAGTTGGTGGTCTCACTTAATTTGTTCTGTTGTTTAAGCTGGATGCTTAGCAAGCCTTTCCTTAAGTTATTTGTAGGTCATATGTTTATAAGCAAGTGGACTTTATGTTCATGTTGTTATGGGCATAATATGATATGCATCTCTGATGATAAACTTGTCCTTCAGGGTGACCACTCACGTTCAGGGAGCTGTGAGCTTCTGGAGGATTTCCAAAGTGCACATCATAGGCTTCTGCAGAAACCTCTTGATCTTCAACTTTCTGCTGATGACTTCATTAACCATGCTGAGGAACATAAACCAATTAAAGGAAATGCCAAGAAGCCTCTTTCTATTGTTGTGCCTTCGACTCCAGCAGAGTTGAAGCTTTCGTTAAGCATTACAGATGACAATCAGAGATTAATAGACTCGAGTGGGGTTTTGTTGGATAAGGAGACTCTTTCCTTCTCTCCTGACATGATCGATTTGGAGGCCTCAGTTGGTTTGAAATCAGAAGGGCATCTAAGACACAGACAATATCTTGGATCTGCCACTTTGGAGTTACATCCCAAAAGCAAGTTTGATTCAGAAGTTCGTGTATTCCCTGATCCAATCATCTCATTGAGTCCTAAGAAATATCCTTCTTATGATATTGCAGAAAGTTGTTCTTCCAAACAATATGGTCAGTTCTGCCCAGAACAAACCCCATCCACCAACGGTAATTGCTACTATCTGCATGAAAGCAGATATTATAGGCTTTTGAACATTTTCATGCAGATTTGATCTAGCAAGGTGTAGCTCTTCTCATTTATCTATTATGCAGGAATCAAACAGTACAAAAATGATGCCTCAAACAACAATTCCTTTACAAAATTACTGCAGTTGATTCCCCATCATGGAAGCCATTTAGATCTTAACAAAGTTTACATTGATGAGTCTGCTTGTTACCCTGATGATCATACAGTCGCCTATTTTCCAACAGCCAGCCCAACAGATAGTTCAGCAACACATTTTGATAGTATTAAGGAAAGAAAAGCTCCAACTATATCGGGGAAACAAGAAGTTAACATCTATAATACTCACATGCTTTGCGAAGGCAGTGTTGAAAATCTTGCTCTTGTGGATTTGAAAAGCCCAGCTAAGTGCATAGACATTTCTTCCAGAATATCTGAGTGCAACGAAATAAGTGATAATATAGGAAGCCACTCAGGTCCAGAATCCATGTCCAGGCCACAGTTAGAAATGGTTGGGTCCATTGGCCACTGCAGTGGTGACCATAAGGTTGAGAAATTTGACCTGAAGTCAAAAACTTCCAATGATACTTCAAATAATCTGCACCAAGGATCTCCGTGTAGAAGAGAGTTGAGTTGTGAAAAGAGTGAAGTGGATGATAATGTTTTGTCATTCAATGATAAAGTTCAAAATAAACTTCAAGAACAAGAAGGAACTAAATCTCCTGTTTCATGCAAGTCCTGCATTTCAGACAATGATTCAAGCAATGTTAAGACTGCCCCCTCCTACAAAAGATGCTCCCGGATCACATCTGAAGTTCCTAATGAAAGTTCTAAATCCCAGTTTGGATGTCATCTTACTGAAGTCTCATTATGTGAGCTTGGACAAGCAATTTCTGACAGTTTTGGCCTGAAAACCAACCTCTCTGACAAGAAAGAAGAATCAGCTGAAGTTAATGATTTGATCCAAATAGCAGCCGAATCACTAATCCATATGTCCTCAGAGATTTCAGTTTGTTTTCATGATTCTCATACGAATATTGGATTCAAAGAGGCTGAAAATGAGAAGATGGAGCGGCCACAATATTCTTCTGATACCTTTGAGTTAATGACACTGAACCTTGCAGAAAGCAATATGATGGACGATTCTGCATCATCAAATGCATTTGAAGTAAATGACACAGCTATGAAAGATTTTGGGTTGAAGTTGAGACGGGGGAGGAGAATGAAAGATTTCCAGAGGGAGATACTACCTGCTCTTGTTTCTCTTTCTGCAGACGAAATTCTTGAAGACATAAACATTCTGGAAGGTGTTTTAAGATCGAGGGAGTACCGTCAAATGAGAGCGAAGATGGGCGTTCGTGAAGATAATTGTTTCCCATTAGTCAAGAATAGGCGTACAAGACTCAACTCTGTTAGAAGAAGATACGGTTCAGGAAAGTTCAGTTAGAATTTCATAGTGGCATTAGAAGGCTCGACAAAATTCATTGGAGTCCAGATAGCATGCAAGTATTGCATTGCATGACCTTATTTTCCGGGTTTAGACCAATAGGATCATTTTGGATATTCAGACTTTAAACGCTAACTGGAGCAATTAATTCATCTCACCCTCTTGTGGGTTGCTATATTCTTATATTCTTTGTTAATTCTTTTACGAAAGGCAAAGAAAGCTGCCTACACAAAATTTGATTGAGTTGGAATGAGGAAAGGAGATGTTAAGATTTTCGTAGGCACTGAAGAGCAACTACTAAGCTCATATTCAATAGAGAAATGCATGGTGGAGCCTTCTGGGTGTTGGGCAGAGCTATTTGTTTTGAAAATAAAACAACAAAGAACATCAATTCCAAGCAAAAAGTGCATGCTGCAGTTTATGGACGCTTAGTATCTCCACTTTACATCCATGTACTCAGCTGACGCAACGTGCGTTTCTTAATCAGAGATTACGGTACAGCCCAGAATACGTGATGGCAATTGAAGATTAGATTTTTGGCTGTCTTGATAAAGGACCTACTCAATGTCTTTATTTGCACCTGTATCAAGTTCTTCCTAGTGAAGCCGGCGACAGGAGAAGATGTCAATACTGAGTGGTCCATTTTCTGTTCTTTTTAATGATCAATTTCATGTGCTCTTGTTGCTTCCCTCTGCAGTAAGGACAAGCGTCCAACTCCAATGCAACATTTACTCGGGTTTCCAACTTAAATCAAACTAATTTTATTTTATGAACACTGAGTTTCCCTGATAAACAAATTGAACTAATTGTTTGTCGGAGAGCAAATAGGCTCCTAGTAGCAAAGCACTGAATTCCTCGCACCAGAATAGTTCGTGATATTTGAGATAATCAACCCCCCAAGCATCTAACTTGCAGGTTCAGTCATTCAAGATATCCCGAACTCAAAGGCCAGTTGAGGATAGAATTCATCTAAAATGTGCATTGGACAAGACGTCATGAATGTGATAAGAGCGGGAAAAAAAAAAAAAGGAATAATGGGAAGAGTGGAAGCAAAGCCACTGAACTGAAGTCCATCCTTTAGGAACAAGTATACTCCAATAATAGACTCTAAAAAGGATAAACACCAATAAACCAAAAGTCCAAGTTCTTGAGTGACGGGGACGGCTTGATTGCGTTTGGTTGGTTGGATTGGATTGTTTAGTGGATTAGATTCACGGGCAAGTGGAATTTCGACAGATGAGGTCAAAACTATTCACCTAAACCTTTGAATATTTGTACGTTTTATCCACGCCCCGCAGTCCAAAAACATAAACGGGATAACGATTTATTAAATCAAAAGCCAAACTGATCGCTCCATAAGCTCCTTGTTTATGTTGAAATCCACTCTGATATATTGTTTGATTCCTGCACTTCTTGTTTTGTCATTCGGCTATCTTATGATTGTGTTTTAGAGTGGACATGGGAGAATACATTTCCCAGTAAACTTATCATCTGGAACTAGCCATTCAAAGAGCTCCATGAATGAAATACGTCATGGCTTATGAGGTTTGCTCCTCGACTAAAATTCGTTAAGTGTTTTCTGAAATTTGCTCTGTTCATCAGTGTGTGTTAATTGTCAGTCAAGCATGAATTAGGCCAACAAATTGCAACTTGATCGTATATCTCTACTGCTCTACAGCACCATTATCTATCTTCCCCCTCATTTAATTGCATACCTTGTACGGAATCCTCCAGTTTTCTATAGATTAGTGATGGCAAACAAGCTACCGTTGTCTGTATTGGCAATCTGTTTGACATAAAGGCATCTGCATCAACCTAGCTTGAACAAGTGTATTGATACACAATACTCCTCAAGTATATGATTGTAAGAATAACCCCCCTGACAGAACGTTATTATTAGTAGATTGTTTTGGCTGCTTTCCGGACATGATATTATCTGCGTCAATCAAGTTTGGACAAGGATGTTGTTAGTAGAAAATATGCCTCAAGCCTCTGACAGAACGTGAATGTTCCAGGTTGTTTGGTTTCCATGATTTGTCGAGGATCGAAACATGAAGGAAGCTTCAGATGTTTGTGCTTCAGGGAACCGCAGACGGGATTTCGATGTTTTGGAGGTTGCTACGAGTAGCTTGAAACATGCTCATTATCTCCTTAGTTGTATTTCGAGCCAAACTCAGAAAAGAAGCTATCAAGAAGTAAGCTTGATTGCGCAAAGTGCATTAAATGAATTCAGAAATCTGCTTAACATGCTTGATGGATCTATACATTCAGATTGTAAGAGGATCAGGAAAGGTCCCGTACCTCGTTGTCATGACATCAATCCAAATTTGTTGATGGATAGCCCATTCTCTCTGCCCCAGAATCCTGCCCACAACTTGACACAAAGAAACATAGTTATACAGAACTTTCCTTTAAAAAGTATACAACCAACAGCGGGGTCAATTCCCAAGAGTTTATTTTACGTGGAGAAACAAAAGCCTGAGACCAGTAACGATGTCACTGGCACATTGGTGATGGGGTTGAACCTTTCCTCGTCCTCGTTGAAGCCAAGCATAACACATTTTGGTTTGGATGCAAGTGGCGTAAACAAGCAGATTATGTCCTTATCATCGGAAATTGTTGGTTCTCGGGATGATTCCTCTATGTTTTCCAAGATGAGAGGTGAGATTAAGAGTAAAGAGGAAAAAAGAAAATGTCTATCCTCAAACAGCGGATGTCATTGCTCGAGGAGGAGGTAAATCCTTGTCCAAAACTTTCCATTCTGTTTAATTAACTTTCAGTGAAGAAATGCAAAAACGATGGTTTTGATTAGGGAGGTTTTTGCAGTTATTCTTTTCTCGTAGCCTTTTGGGATGTCTTGTATTTGCTCAAAGTTGCGTTCATCTATAGTTGTTGAATCACAGTGGTAGAATTTGTGCAATTACTATTATTGCGTAATTTACTGGACTCGGTCGAAACAGAGTTGAATACATGCAATGCCACAAGTAGGTTATGTCAACTAGCTGATCTGCATCTCTTTTCCTCCGAAGTTTGAATTTTGGAAAGATATTCTACAGGAAATTAAGACTCAAGACAACAGTTCGTGTGCCAGCTTCAAGCAGTAAATCATGTGACATACCCCAGGATGATCATTCTTGGAGGAAATATGGACAGAAACCTATAAAAGGATCTCCACATCCAAGGTATGTCAGATATATAAAGATTGCTTTCTGCCGCTTCTCTTCAGTCACTGCACCACACTGCACCGACATTATTAGATGATTCCTCTGTATGCAAGATCGTTATGTCCTATCAAATGATGGAGATGACATATCCAATAATCTTCCGTGACTTTGGGACCAAAGATATTTGTGCAAAGTATTAATGACTCTAGCATTGATCAGGAGCTATTACAAATGTAGCAGCATGAGGGGATGTCCTGCAAGAAAGCATGTGGAACGATGTATGGAGGATCCTACAATGTTTGCCGTAACCTATGAAGGCGACCATAATCACACAACTTCGTTACCCCCGTCCAACATGCTTGTTCAACTTTAACACCAAATGCCTTAATCACTCTATAGGAGACTTCTATTAGCGTTTGTATCGATAGTAACAACTATACTCGCAAGTGCAACTGTATATCTGCTTGGTGCTTGCTCTTTCAAGATGTTACATTGAATTCCATTTGTACTTAAAGTAGTAAATATGATACATTTTTCACTTCTTCTTCACCTTGGGATACACATGAATTTTCCTGCTTTCAGCTTTTTTCTCTAAGTAGTAACAACTCTTTCGTTGAAATTGTTAATTAAGTCTGTTCAACTCCAAATCCATGATTTAATGAGGCTTTGCAGACATTGAGACTCAAAAAAGAGTCGGAAACAATACCAGTGTTTGGATTTGGGCCCAGCAATCTCCTAATGGGAACGTAATGACCCTCTTCTTCACCACCATTCCCCCAATTCTCATCACTTTGAAACTTGTGGAACACATAAAAGTACGTAAGAATAACATTATGGTTTTTATTTCTAATTAAAGACACACTTCTCGTCAAAATTGCTTAACCCTCATTGTCTTATCTTCTTGTGGGGTTTCCACAACCATGAAATCTTCTATTTTCTTCAAGAATCTAATCATATACCCATATCGCTTGCCATTACAATCTACACTTAATAATGTGTGAAGAGAAACCAAAATTTACTCGATGCTTATTGAATAATATGTGGATGAATGAGTGGATCCATGACTTAAAAATGGGTAGAAACAATACAAGGTGTTTCGGTTTCCAACGCAAACCACCATCATGTGTTACTTCATCTCAGCCATTGGTGATGGCTTGTTTATGTTTATGCTTATGTGGTAGCCCCACATCGTGCATCACAGTGTTTAATCTTTTCGTGTTTATTAATGGTGTCGCATTTAGGTCATTGTCCATATCCATCATCGTTCGTGAAGGAAAAAAAATCATTAATTACTTTAATCAGATAGAAAAGTAATATTGAAATTATAATTTATACTATACTTAAAACAACCTTTCTCTTCTATTCACACTCAATTATCAAAGTTTCTAAAAGCATATTACAACTCATTCAACAGGAGAACAGTCTCATGGTCGAAGTTTGAATGCCGAATATAGTTTATGTGAAAGCGTAAAAGCTCTGATGAACAAGATATGGACGAGACCAGTCCAAGCTTAACGTCGCCAATTGTGGTTTAAACTGGATTATCATACACGCTTGAAAAGCAAGCAATAAGTAACAGGAACAAAGCTGATTAGCTTAACATTATAAAAAAAATAGTTATTTACTAAACAAAAGATTAATCTGCTTTAAAAGCAGATAAATGAGAAGCCTCCCCTCCTGAATACAAACAAAACTGATAAATAATAATTAGCATGCACCTAATTTTAAGGACCACATCATAAATTTTGATTTCTCAAAACCACCAGCCATCGTTGTACGTGGAAGATCCGCCAAAATATGAGGCCTTCCTCTGAGATCGAGACATTGGCTCTGCACGAAGGCTGGCGAATTAATTTAAACAGTAATCTCCAATCTTTTGAAGATATTGTCATAGATTCTCATTTATTGTTTGTAGCAAATAGCATTGCTTAGTTGGCTACCTAGACCTATCTTTTCTTCGTTCTAGTAAATATCAAATCTTCTGTTTGCTAGCCCTGAAGAGTGAAGACACATCAGTTACCCTTTTTCAATCCTATTTTATTAAATTTTATTCATATGTTTGTAGGGATTTATATAAATATATACATAAGATTTAATAAAGTATGATAGGCACAACAACGAATTTATACATTACTAATAGAAAATACCGGCAAAAATACTTGTATTCTATCGGTAAAATAAATTATCGACAGAATTTAACAACGGATAAAGGCGTCGTTAATACGAGCGCTGTAAATTTAACGACGAACTTTTCATGTGTCCGTTTGTCCGTAAAATTTACCAATAGACAGACATAATTGTCGGTAAAATTTTCCGACGGAAGACTATTTCCGTCGATAAATTTGTTGATGGAAAAAGAAAAACAGTCGTTAAATTGTGGTCCAGATAATCGCAAAATGATTCAATATTATCGACGGAAGAAGAAAAACCGTCAGTAAATATCATACAATTGACCGACAGTTTAATATATTCCGTCGATAAATATAGTGCTTTTTTGTGACGATCTTTTGTATTCCGTCGATAAATAAAGTTATAAATTTTTTTAAAAAAATCCTGATTTTAAATTTTATTTCATGATCTTATAATAAATGCATAATTTCAACAGTTATGAATTATCTATGCATAATAAATTTGTTGACCTATGTGCTTATGATGTGATTGATTGTTACATGTGCATACGTGCATAATAATGTGATTGATTGTGGCATATGCA
>JANZLF010000221.1:35417664-35430079 GCA_026546835.1 Erythroxylum foetidum
GGGGTTATTAAATAATTGATTAACTGAAATTAATACGAAAACAAATTAAATCAACTGAATTTAAAAATAACAAAGTTAAGATTACCAAACTCCGATTCAAGGGAAAGATATCATCTAATTGTAACATTGATCATTTGTTCAAAAAGAATATTTTCACGATTTAAGTAGTTAGTCTGAAACATCGTAGGATAGCCGCAATAAGTCTCAAATTTTCCTAAATTAATTTGTTTAAACCTAGCATCCACACTAAAACTTTTCATCTATTGACTAGGAGTGATAGCATTTCATATCGAATAAATGATAACAATAAGTTCCGTGAAAAGATTAAACCTTAAATTAAATAATCGAGATAGCTACATTTATTTAATTTAGTTTTCTTGTTTATCATTGGCTAAATAGGAAAATTCATAAATAACTTATTTGCTACTTGTACCAACCTTTCACAATAATTACAGGTCACTAAATTCCTAAATAGCAATAGAATAATCAATATTAAATTAAATTGTCATATTAATCGAATATCAATCATTCATGAAATATGATAACTCAAAACAAGAAATATTTGAATTAAAATGTGAATAAAAGTTTGAAACACAAAACCTCATAAAGTTACAATCAGAGTATTAAATCCCCTTGAATCAGAACGATTAAGTTTAACTACACATGACTTTTGCTCCAATAATAAAAATAGAAGAAAGACGAAGAATTGTGAAAAAATGTAAGAAGAGAGAACTCTTTTTCTGTTGTGAGTAACATCCCTTTTATAGGGTTTTCTAATCTAATCTTAATCTAACTCTAACTTATAAAGATGTCTATCTAAAATAAATTCAAAATCAAATGCCTTCATGATAAGGATAAGGCGATGTCTTCGAGTCGAATTCTAACTTTTCAAGTGATCAACCTTATCCACTGCATCAATTTCTTCACTTTATCCAAAATTTATCATTATCATCAATAAAGTCCCAATTTGATGCAATCTCAAATTCAAACGCTGTCATGATAAGGATAAGGCAATATCTTCTAGTCAAATTCTAACTTTCAAGTGATCAGTCTTATCCACTGCATCAATCTCTTCACTTTATCCAAAATTTGTCATTATCATCAGTAGAATCCCAATTTGATGCAATCTCTGCCTTTCATCTCCTAAAACAAAACAAACATTAATTTTAACATTTAAGCACAAAAATAAATTCAAAACAAAGGAGATAATATCAAATAATTATTCAAGATGAGATCTTATCAGTTTGCCCTTTTTACCTTTTTTATTTCATTATCCAATCTTCTAAAAAATTCAATTAAGTGATTAACCTTTTAAGAATAAAACATTGTCTCCATTAGTTTTTAAATACTATAGTGCACCCATTAAATCCCATATAGGTGTTTGTTAGTTAGTTACATAAGGGGGGAAAAATAGAGACAATATTTTGATATGAATTGTACTATATTTAAAAAGTTAGTCATTAAATTAAAAACTTTTAAAAGTTGGGCACTAAATTAATCTAAAAAAGTTAGTCACTTTTAAGTTTATTATCCCTTTAAGGTAAAGTGAAAATTTTAATTTAAGTGACTAACTCAACTTATTTAAGAATTTAATCTCATCAACTACTAAGATTACCTAACTCCATTGAGCAATTACTATCTATTTTTGTTCTAGTCTCATTGTTAATTTCTTTATTATTTATATTTGTTAAGAGAATAGGTAACATTCATTTTAATTTAAAAATTTGTTGATTTTCTTTATTTATTTAAAGAGTATAGGTACTATTTAATTAACAAAAAAACCTCTTTCTATTTGGCTTATGTGTTATGGATTTTAATATATAGAATATTGATATAATTAAAAATTAAAATTACAAAAGGACAATATTTAATAGAGACTAAATACTTGATGCAATAAGTTTAGGACAAATTAAAACTTCTCTATATAGTCATCATAGATAACCCTAAAACCTAATTAAAAGATTTAATTTGTTTATTTTATTTGAAGCTATATTTTATTTAAGTTTTTTACTCTTCCATTTGGAAATATATAACTTAATATAACGTGTAGTGAATATACAATTCTATAAAGACTGTTATCGTAAAAGGAAACGATGAATACCTTTATTAATTATTTCCTATATGAAATATTAATTATGTCCTAATTTTGAAAATGAAATAGTAACTACCTTATCTTGAAAAGCCTCCCAAACGATACGAGGACGAATCGAGCTAGAAAAGGGTTCATGGTGAAATTTTTGCAGTCTCAGTCATAATTACCAATTGAATTTACGACCTCGAGTGAAATTCCATACAACTTTGCCTTTCTTTTCCCTCACTCTTTTTGTAGTCGAATCATTCTACTTATTGAAGCATCATAATTTGAGATAAAGCCTGAGATTTTGTGTAGCTTAAAGGACATAATTACGAACAACCATGTTCCTCCCTTGAAAAGTCATCAGGTAAGAAATGAATACTTTTGACTTGTTATCTACTTTCACATTACCAAGAATAATGCTGTTATTAATCCCATCATTACTAATTATTCTCACATCATATTTTTCACAATGTTCATAAGATTTTTAATTACACTCGCTCTTCCTTTTTCTTTTTCACTAAAATTGCCAATGATGATAGTATTTTTTTTAATTGAAGAAGAATAGGTCAATGTTATGAACATTGTATTGGTATTGATACCAAATTTAATTTTGGTATGATAAAATACTGATTATGATAAAAATAGTACTTCATTCAATCTAAGATGAAATTTTGTCTTTAGTTCACATAGCACATAGCATATAACATATGAACCCAAAAAAGGAATCCTTAGCATTTACTCAATCTAACAAATACAGTAAAGTGATCAATTAGCATTTTTCAACCCAAATTTTCTCGCCAATTCACCATTCTCTGATTACAGGTATAATAGAATGGGACGAAAATTGAAAATACACATGAAAAATTGCGTTGATGAATGCTAAGAGTATTGAAGAAGGAAATAAAGGCAAAGAGGGGGAAAAAAAAAGAATATTAAAAGAGAAACAGAAAGCCCACGTATTTTTACAATTTATAGATAATAAGAAAGCAAGGCAGTACGGCTTTTGAATCGAACACAAGCAACTCACCGTTGTCTCCACTCAACGAGTCCAACCCGCGCCGTCCATCCAACAACGATTCGAGGGCCTTTTTCTTCGACACCCGACCAGCAATGACCCGACAAACCAACATTGCTCTCCTCCCTCGCCCACACCCAGCACTTTCATGAGCTCCCCCACTGCCGGAAAACGTACAAATCGCCGACCCCTTTCCGCCGGGGAACACCCACCTGCACCCGCCTGCTTCTTGTGCTCCACCGCCGGCGGCACCCAGACAGTGGAACCTCATCATCTCGTTCCCGTCCGCCATGCACCTCGCATTCTCCTCCCACGTTGACCCACCGGACAACCCGGCCCGTGACTTGACCTTCTCACGATACTCCTCGAATCGGGCCATAGTCCTGGACCCGTTTTGGACCTTGAAGATCATCTCGATGCGACCCGGAAAGGACTTATTGCTCCAGCTGGTGTGAAATATTATCTCCACCACGTTACGAGAAGGGTGGCCCTCGGGAAGTTCGGTGAGGGCGGGAAGGAGCTGGTCGAAACTACGAGTGGAGCGGGTACGAGGTTGTGGAGGTGGACGAATCGGGTCGGCTACGGGTTTATGGTGTCTGGGTTTCGAAGGTTTATGTCTGGCTGTAACGGTTGCTTCAATGACGTCTTTGATGCTTTGACCGCCTTTTTTACAGCTTGAGCTTGATATCAAGTTTCTTGGTGTTGGGTGCAAAACATCTTCAAAGGCTCTTGATTTGCACTGCAGGGACTTGACCCAGCCGCCTGTCATTTATCGGATCCCCTGAACAACTCGCTATCCGCAGCGTGCTAGCAACACAAATGAGTCTTCATTCTTTCTCTCTCAAGGGTTTGGCCTCCACCTCCAGTATTGGCCTCTCTGGTTTCTGATATTTGTGTGTGTTTGGTGGTCTCTCGTATGGCGCGATAATAAATGGAGTGTGGTCTATTTGACGACAATGCCCTCGATTGGTGGCAGATATCACATCCTGCCACGTGGATTATGTATTCTCTCTTTACCTAGCATCCAAAAAAGGTGAAGAAAAATAGAAAACTGTAGAATACCCAAAAGTGATATTTGAATCATTGTAATTTCATCGTTCTCTTGGTATGTATTTACTAAGGAAAAAGAAAAGATTTTAGACAGGAGTTTACTGATTTGAGGATATTATCGTCCGTTCAATTTTGTCTTTAAGGGTCGTAGAAACAGCTGATTTTGGCAGTTTACGAACATTATGAGCATACCAATCCAAAGCTCTGCAGGTTTGCGTCACATTGGTTGTCATCTTCTGAAGGCAAATCTATGACAGTTATGGAAGAAAATGATTAGATATCGTCGGATTTGATTTCTGGTTGATCAGGGAAAGATAAGAAGCCAAAAATTGGATTAGGTCACCGAACGCGACACCAGGAAAAAAAGAAATAAGTAGTTTGTCTGTCATAATTGACCAGTTCTCGCTTCACTGGAAAAAGGTCTTAATGTAGCCTTGTAATATGTTATTAATTAAAGAGCTTAACGGTTTTGAATTGCCGTTGTCACAAATTACGTAACGGCGAGGACATTTATCACAAGTTATTTCAATTTTAACTATATTTTTTATATATATTATTAATAATAACTCGCAAAACGCAAATATAAATTGCAATCGACAATTTAAAACTTTTTGAGTAGGCTATAATTCAAACATTGTTTGTTACCTTCTACAATGTTTCATTGGCAAGGCTCAAGTTCCATTACAAGGCACATGGTGTTCTCCTCTATGCATTACATTCAAGTTCCATTACAAGGCACACAGTGTGCTCCTCTATGCATTACATTCTTCTACGCGACATTCCTGCAACAAATTTTACATAGATACAGGATCTAAGAAAAGGTCTGTACTTTCCGTCTTGAAAGCTCATTTGAAGTACCCTTTTCTGAACCCAGATTGCTTAAACGGAATCTGAGTCTCCACAAACAATATTCCTTCTTCTGTTAATTGGGGCTTATCTACAACTGTCATCTTTTGCTTCATTATGGAACGTTCCATCGGTTTGTGGGCTATTTGTGTCAATCTACAGGCACTGATATCATATATTCATACATATAATAAAGGGAGATTACCAAGTGGTGGAATCTTTCATCGGAGTTTGAAGTGGAAGAGGTGGGCATAGAAGAATAAAAAGAGAATGGAAACTGGAGGAATGCATCTTCATATAAATTAAAGCACTGAAATCTGAACTAGTAAAGTAAAACGACAATTTATCCTCCACTTCTCTATTCTTTTTAGACTCCGTAGGTAAGCATAGGATTATTGAGTATAAGCCTTCCTTTTTCTTTTTTTGAACTGGCTCCATATACTACAGGTAGTGAGTCGCTATGCGTCCAACAAAGTTTGGTGCCCATTGGGATGATGACATTACAGTCATATTAGGAGCCGACAACATTGGTATGTGTAAACCCTAATCATAATTCGTGTTCTTTTCCATACCTCAATCAACACGAAATCTTGAGAATTGGTGACGACTCATTTAAATGCCTCCTTCATTCTTTCATAACAATCAAAATTAAGGCCGGTTGGTTGGTCATGAGAATCCGATATGGTGGTTTCGATTAAAAGAAGTGCTTTGGCTTAGCGTGAGAATGGTTGGTGGTGTGAGTGGGGTTTTGCCAGCCTTTGCTCTCACGCCTACACAATTTATGTATGAACCCCGGGAACTGCGTTGTACATACTTGGCGTGCTTTATATTAACAAACTCCCAAAAATTTTGGTTACTTTTCCACCACTTTTCCTCAGATGGGATTCCAAGTTCATGCTTATTTAGATTTACTCTACTTCTTGGTGTTAAATTTATACTAGTATTTTACAATAACGGGTAATTTCCCGAAAAACACAAAACAAATCAAAGCAAGGGACTGGCAAGGCATAGTTTAATGAGGGATGCGAATGACATAATTTGTTAAACTTCGAGCCATGAAATCATCAATGCAGTAATAAGACAAGGTGTGCAAAGCAACTTGAATGCGCAGATCTCGCCTTCGTTTACGCAATAAATGTTTCAATTTCTTATACTATATGTCGACCATGATCTACTTAGCCTGTCATTCAAAGCTAATTAATGAAGCTTCAGGACTTCCCTTTGGGTGCCTCCTTATCAACTAAACACGGTCCTTTTTTTCTTTAAATGGAGAATAGCATACAGACAGAAAGAAAAAGATACACCTCCAACTCTCCAAGCAAAAGCACGTCAGTCCTTATAACAGAAGTTGAACTTCTTTAGCTATGCAATTGACAGGTACACTAAGAAAAGAAAATGCGATCATTAGTCTTTGATGTGATGTTGGAAAATTAAGAAGTGTAAGCAAAAGACAAAAGTAAGTATAATTCATAATCTAATGTTCTCAGTTTTGAATTGAAATATGATTTAGTAAAGTTTAATTGTACTTAATATGAGGGGTTGGCATAAGTGATACATACCTTCGTCGTTTAACCAAGAGGTCGAGGGTTCGACTATTGGAGATGCAGCAAACTCCTGAGCCAGTGATAACCCTCCTTGATTTGAGATGTTCCTGCCGCGGAGAGATTAGTCCCCGGACTAATCCTTAAAAAAAGTTTAATTGGACTTGATTCGATTTTTCTTTAAATCCCTTCAAAATCTTTCATATTATGTAGTTCAAAGTTGAACCTAGGGAGAATAAGGTGATGTTAATAAAATTTGGCAAAGTTAGTTAGGCTAAATTTAAGCAGTTAGCATGAGGACCATTATGCACCTAAATGATGGTCCCTCCCTGCTTTTTTATGTCATTCTGAATCTTGGATAGTTCTCCGCCTTCTGGGCTGAGCACATATTTGAACAGTTGAGACAATCGTCATTAATGGCATGTCTGTAGATATGGACCCGCACTAACTCACCCATTATGTCCTTTTGTGTTTGGTAAGTGCAAGTTCAGTGGGTAAAGAAGTTTGATTTTATTACCGATGTTATTTGGTAGTTACAAATTCCTTTACCCGCTATGTTTGTTGTAGGTACAACGAGAGGCTTGCTTAGTGGTCGATGTTTTAGTTTTAGAGGAAATATAAGCCAAAGATAGTCCTTTCATCATTTTCAATTATTAAGTTGAAGAAAGTTTACAAACAACGAATACATCTTTAGCATTATTAACTTTTGATGTGGGAGAAAAAAAAGAAATTGCAAGTGCAGAACTGCAACGACTACCTCAGCCTCTAGTCACTGGGCTTTTTATCAACTAATTGGGCTACATCAACTAATCTGGCTTAAACAAAAGCCATGTTGTTTCTCTCCTCAACTGTCACAAACCACACTCCCCGTACACACCTGGCACCACCAGTACAACTCTCCTAACGACGAGTTCAAATCTTCTGTCTAATATAATCTTGTCTTATTTTATCTAGTTAAAAAATATCGTTGTTCTTCTTAAATTTTAAACACTGTTACTCTTCTCAAAATTTGTGACTTATGAGTCAAACCGACCTAGTCGACGTCTTCTGTCATTTTCTTTGTAACACTACAGAAGTCACCATCTCTTCTCTTCGCCACCTTCCTAGCCCTTGTAAGACCCAACCTAAATCCTTAACCACGTCAAATTATGTGACTTTTTTAGACGATTGCCTTCTGTAAATTTATCACAAAATTAGGGAGGACGATGGTGCATGAATGACGATGAAACATGGGCAGTGCCAACGTCCTCTGTCATTTTCTTTATAACACTACGGAAGTCGCCCTCTCACCGTCTCACTATGAATCTCTTCGTCACCGTCCTACATCTTGTAAAACCCAACCTAAATTCCCTAATCTCAACCACATCAAATTATGTGACATTTGAGGACAATTTCTTTCTGTAAATTTATCACAGAGTTAGGGACAAAAATGGAGCAGGAATGACGACGAAGCATTGAAATTGATTTACAAAAAGTTGATATTATAAATTTATAAGTATTCTTGAAAATTATTTCCTGAATTAGTGAGGATATAACAACCTAACTAAATTTATAAGACATTTTTATACAGATAAATTTACAGAAGGCACGATTGTATAAGTGCTTGTATGGCTGTGTAGACTAACTCACGGTTGTACAACACTTGTATGACCATGATAGCTAACTCACGACCGTGAGTTTATTTGGTTTATAGAAGAACAACTATTACATTTTGAATTAATTAATACAATTATACTACTAATGTAACGTTAACGTCAAATGTAACAATTGAAATTAAGGAATAAATGTAAAAAGAGTGGATATGAATGATAAATTTTTTTATATTTATTTATTTCTACATTAACGAATTAAAATGAAAATTGAAAAATTACAAAATAAAATATTAATATATTCATTACGACTAAGAGTACTGTAATGATGATGGTTGTAAACGATAATTGTGTGTCATTTCCAAAGCAATCTTTAACTAAGATTTCACGCCCATTTAACTTGTTTCCTTCTGCGCTTGTTTGTTATCCGATTTTCATATCTTTGAAAGCTTTTTTTTCCCTTCTCACAAAGCAAATTAATTTTGTTGGTAAAGAAGTAGAAGATCACACCAGGGGAAGAAAGATAATATTTTGACTAATTTCAAGTATCTTCTCACGTAAGTTTCATTTGTTTTCTCATCCATAGATTTTCTTACTTGTTTTTATTATCATTGCCTTTCTTTGTATCTCTTTCTTTAAGCAATTCTTGAGCTTACTTGTTTTTTATTATCATTCCTTCTCTCTGCATCTCTATCTCTAAGCAATTCTTGAGGAATGGCTCAGTCGACCCAACTTTTCGTGAATGCGCCATTTGATGTCTGCCTCTTTTGAAATTTGTATTATATGACTTTGTGTAATACATCATTCTGTTAATTTAATTTTATTATTAAATTTAAAGTGAAGATATATAAGGTACTTTAGTGGTTGCCTCTAGTGGTTCTTAAATTGAAGTAGTTCTTTATGTTTTCCTTAAAGTAAGTTTTGAAGATATTTTGATTGTTTTGAAGCATGGAAGTCATTCATTTCTAACTTTTTGTTTTTGTTTATAGTTTTTGTTTATACATCTACGTGAGTGATAATTAATGTATATTGTAAAGGTTGAGTTGCTTAATATTGAATTCTGGGTAAGAACTTCTAAAGCATTTTATTCATTTTATGGGAAGAGTTTACCATGAAACCTTTAATTCTCCAATCACTTTTTCTATTATAGGAATTAAATAAGGTATTTAGAGAAAACTAAAATACCTCTTATTATTTTCTGAACACTCCTTTTTCGTTGTATTAATAATTTTATCTAAAAACAAAGCAATAATGATACTTCATTTATGACTTTGATAGGTGTAGAAATGGAAGTTAGATCTACTCTATACCGTCCATTAGATTATGAAATTGAGAAGGAGCAGTATAAAGAATGATATTGGCATTGGCAATGAGAGTAGTAATATGAATTCAACTGATTTGGTGAGTTAATATCAATATTTAGCATGCAGTTCGAGACGGAAGAAGAAGCTTATCAATTTTATTTAATTTATGCCAAACATGTCGACTTTGGAATAAGAATAAGCAAAAGTCATAAAGATAAATATAGTAAATTGATTTGCAGACTTTTTTGTTGTAGTGCTGAAGGTAAAAGAATGCCTAATAAAAGAGATTTGTATGTAAGAGCTTCATGTTCAGAAATAAGATTTGGTTGTGAGGCAAGAATGAAAGTTAATAGTATGAAAACTGGAAAATTTCAAGTGATTCAATTTGTCAAGGATGAAATTCACTATCTTTCAAGTCCTAACAAAACACATTTGCATAGAAGTCACAGAAAGATATCTTCAGTTGCATCAATGCAAATTGAAATGGCCAATGATGTGGAAATTCCACTAAAAGCACCCCAAGATCTTACGGTGAGACAAATAGGTCAGAGAAATAATCTTGGCTTTATTATAGAGGATTACAAGAATTATTTAAGATCTAAAAGAACAAGAGACATAAAAAGGGGAGATACAAGTAGATGTGTTAGAATATTTGTATAAAATGCAGGTTGAAGATCCTAATTTCTTTTATGTCATTCAAGTGGATGAAGATGATCTGATAACTAATATATTTTGGTCAGACGCAATGATGAGGAATGATTACATAAACTTTGGTGATGTTATTTACTTCGATATTACTTACAAGAGGAATGGTGAGGGTCATCCACTTTCTTTGTTTGACGGTGTGAACTATCATAAGAAAACAAAAATTTTTGGTGTTGCACTCCTATATGATGAGACTACTCTTACATTTGAGTGGTTATTCAACACATTTGTTGAGAAAAAGCCTACAAATATTCTTACTAATCAAAATGCGGCAATGACAAAGGCATTAGTTTAAGATGGCTTAAAACTCATCATCAACTTTGTATATGACACATTTATAAAAATGCTACAACCTATTTGAGCGGTGTTTTTCTGAGTTTAAAGATATTTCGCTGGATTTCAGCTCATGCATTAATAAATTTAAAGAAGAAGAAGATTTTTCCAATGCATGGAATAAGATGTTGCAAAAATATGAACTTCAAGATAATGATTAGTTGAAATATATGTTCCATATAAAGTAAAAATGGGCTTTGGTTTGGACGTCAAATGTTTTATACCGACATGACCACTACTCAACGAAGAGAGAGCATGAATAGCATTGTAAAAAGGTACGTGAGTTATCAATATAACTTTTTACAATTTTTTATTCACTTCTAGAGGTTTGTTGATGATCATCGATTTGATGAGTTAAAAGCCGATTTTAGAAGTAATGTAAGCACTCCAACATTATCGACACCTGTTCAAATTTTAAAACATGCAGCTACTATCTACATGCCATAAGTGTTTAAATGTTTTCAAGATCAATGGAATCATTCTCATGATTCTAATTTTCGTCTTTACGGTGAAGATGATATAATTACAAAATATGAGATCACTCTTGTAGGGGAGAGCTACTCTAATATGGTCACTTGTGATTCATCAAATGATGAAGTCCATTGTAGCTGTTGGAAGTTTAAGTTTACTGGCATTTTATGTTCTTATTTTTTGAAGGTTTTTAACTTGAAAAATATTTTAAAAATACCGAATAAGTATATTTTGAAAAGATGGACACGAAAAACAAAATCGTGGTACCTTGATAGTAAAACTCCACTATTAATGAAAATGAAATGGATCTTAAAATTTTGTCAGGTATAAGGTATAACGAATTGTGTGAATTAAGCTTGCAATTGGTTATAAGAGCAGCAAAGAGGAGAGGAATTTGTAAAATTGTGAAAGATTAACTTCTTAACATGTTGAAGATGGTTGATGAGATATTGCAAGGTGAAGAAATAGTTGATGAAGAGAACCTAATATCATAATATAAAGAGTTGACACATCCATCAAATACTGAAATGAATATGATCAATCAACTTGATATTAATTTTCGTCAAAGGAGTAGCAGTAGAGGTGTAGCATCCCACTCTCATAGGACACATACCTGACATTCTAAACACTACAAGAAAAATGTAGATTAGCGACGGAAACTTAGCAACGGAAAAACTTACATCGGCAATTAGCGACAGAAATATGCTTTCCGTCGCTATAATTGAGTGAATTAGCGACGATGTTACTATTTGTCGCTAAATTTGGAGGGAATTTATCCCGAAAAAATTTGCAACGAACATTAGCGACGAAATAATATAGCTGTCGGTAATAAATTACCAACATAAAATATACCGTTAGAAATTAGCGACGGAAAGCATATTTTTGTCGCTAAAATTGAGTAATTTAGCGATGATACTAATACTCGTCGCTAAATTTGAAGAAAATTTATCGCGGTAAAATTAGCAACGGAATTTAGCGACGGTATATGTTCCGTCGCTAAAAATGGAGGAAATTTTTGGCGGAATAAAAAATTTTGAGTTTACCTACGGAAAATTTCATAGGTAAATTCCGTTGGTAAATGAATTTAGCGACGAAAATTTTCTTTCCGTCGGTAAAAAGGCGGGAATTATTGGCGGCATAATTTTTTTTTTGAATTAACCTACGAAAATTTTATCGGTAAATTCTTTTTAAATATAAACTCACCCGACATTTTCCTCCCACTTCTATCTTCTTTTTCCTTTCTTCTTTTTCCTCCTTCCTACATCTTCTCTTCGATTTTCTTGGTGCCCATTTCTCTGTTGTGGACTCCTTTTCTGCTCGACGACATTGTCTTCTCCGGCTATTGTCATCGTGTCCTTCAGTAGAGGTATTTTTGTAACTACTATCATGTGTTTTTTTCATATATTAGATGAAAGTTAATTTAGGTATTTATTACTTTCGTTTATTTGTGTATTTTATTATTGGGAAACAACTTTAAGGTATAA
>JANZLF010000221.1:35463185-35473321 GCA_026546835.1 Erythroxylum foetidum
CAATAAAAGGATAAAAGTAGTAGACTAATAATAATAATAATAATAATAATAATAATAATAATAATAATAATAATAATAATAATAATAATAATAAGATAATAGTGAAAATATTGATAATACAGAAGATAAAGTTAATAAATAAATAGAAGATAAAAAAAGATAATACTGCTAATATAATAGATAAAATTATAATAATAATACTGGGACCCGACACTAACACTTGTAATAATAATAAAAAATACTACTATTGATAAAAAAAGTTAGCGGCAGAATGTTTAGCAGTAGTGAACAATTAATGTAGGCCTGAAAGACAGAAACGTATAAGGGAAGGGGCACACAGGAAAATAATTAGAAGACTCAATGCCCATGCAAGTACCTTGGACCAATAGGAAAAGGAAATAACAACAAACTATGCTTGTAAAAGCTTTGCCTCCCAGAAAGCCTAAACCGTAGATTCTGCTTTAGAAGGCTTTTGCAACAAAAGTGGAAGAGTACATGAAAAGGGGGAAAAAAAAAGCCAAAGGATTGTCTTGTATAAAAAGCTGCTTAAGGTTTTAAGGTGGGCGACCAACAGTACTCAAAAGGAATACCACCTCTCTCTCACTGTAGCAAACTTGTCGGGCGGCTCAAGAAGGGTAATGGAGGGGACATTTGGGAAGATAGGTGCTATATGTCAGTGAAAGATGTTTGGCCAGAATGAGCAACGCTAGTTCCAACATTCCAACTTCGTCAAAAACTAGCCAAGAGCCTGTTTTTCAGGCCAACATTGATTCAAAAAAGGAGAACCCAATCCCCTTTTACAGAGGCTAGGAGTATATGGAACCAAATCTCTCAAGTGCTCGTGACAGCAAAAACTACGCCTACAATGGAAAACCCACAAGCTTCATCCCCCTCATCAACTTAAGAACATCCACCAGTAAATAACACAACTCCCGACTATAGAAATATACACCCAATACCAACACTAACTTACGGGTGTAACTAGCTTACGGGAGATGGCTTAAAAAGAAACAACTAACGAACCCAAAGAAACAGCTTAAGAAGCCCAAAGCGAAAGTACGCACCTGGAAACTGGGTGTTGGGGCTAAGAGCCGTGCCTATATTACCAAAACAATACAACTCCTATTACCTTCACCGAATGGAGGATCTTAGGGAATATGTATTGATGAGATGCTTTCGGTTGCTTTATTTTGCTCCAACATCCCTGAAAAATCTAAAAACATGCAAGAGACACCTTGAAGCAATCTAGGAATTTTACCAGTCGAAGGTTTAGGAAGCTCTTTCTTGCACACCATCGTCTTTGGGACTACACGAGTAAACTTGGAAGCTCTTCCATGAACGGCCCTGCGCTCTCTTTCTCTCTCTCCGTCTCTCTCTCCTTCTCTCTATGAATGTTTGGTGAGATGTCGACCTACTCATTGCGGATCGCCTCCACCTCGTCGGGCTAACTTGAAGGTTTTGCACCTATATGATCAATAAAGTTCATTTTTGGGTTTTATGTATTTATCTTATAAGGCACTGTGGTGTATACCTATATCATGTACCTAAGATGTTTTCCTTTGAAGAAAAATGCACTTGTAAGAGATAGATTTTCTAAGTGATTGTGCACCTAAGACAATTTTACTTTAAGGCAAAATGCATTTGTAAGATGTAAGTCTACTAAATAACCATGCACCTAAGATATTTTTTCTTTAAGGTAAGACTCACCTATAAGGTACAAGTCTATAAAGCTATCACACATATAAGACATTTTCTCTGCAAGGCAAAACTCATCTATAAATGTAGATCTACTAAGTGATCATGCATATAAAATGTTTTCACTTTGAGTTAAAATGCACTCGTAAGATGTAGATTTATTAAGAGATCATTATTTAGCATAGTTTTTCTATAAGATAAAATGCACCTATAAGTCAGATTTATTAATCAATTGTAAACATAACATGTTTTTGCTTTAAGACAAACTACACTTGAGAGACAAAAATTTGCTAAGCATAATATACCTAAGATGATTTACTTAATTGTATATCAACTAATTAAATTATCTCAAGTATCTAATAAATGTACTATTATTCTGGAAATAACAGTTGCCCACAAGTTTTGAGTTTAAAGAAATAAACGACATCCACACATACAAAGACTAAAAAAAATCATCCAATAAAAAATAAAAGCCATTTGCATTAATAAACCAAACAAAAAGGCCAAAAAGTATAAGGAACAAACAAATGAAATAATATTGTGCTTGTAATTAACTAGAGATACTTATAAACTCAAACATGAAAACTCATAAAATCACTTGAGGCAACTCCTAAAACATTCATCAATTACCTACAAATATTATTCAGCAAGCCATCTATTGATCCTTACTTATCTAAAAAATGATCACCAGCTTATTTTTGGGCCATCGTAGGATTGATATTGGAAGGGGATGGATGACCCTTATACCCTTACGCATTAGAATTCTTGCCCAATTCATTTAAAATATTAACAAAATTATCAAGGAAGACTTAAGATTAACAAAGGAAAGATTAGGGTAAGCAAGTTTTTAATGTTCAACTCATTGATAAGAATGTTTGGATTCTTAAAATTGATGAACTTATTTAATTTGTTAAATCCATCAATAAAGGGTGTGGTCGCGATGTTTTAATTCCATATCCTAAGATAGTTAGTCTTTAAAAGATCACAACACACATTCATCCTGCATTCTTTTTGTAAGGTATACTTAATTTGTTTTTAGGATTTAGACTCTAAACTTTTGTAGTTTGTTATTATGATTCAAATATTCCCTTTAAGAGCCTTTATGTCCTTAATATGTCCCTCCATCTCTTGCTTCAGGACTTTCATGATCTTGTTATGAGCACTGACTATCTTCATTTAATTCTAAGTAGGCCTCTTTCTCTAACTCTCACTCTTGAACCTCTAGATGTAGACTTAATTCTAAGTTATAAATTGTTAGCAAAGATAGTCCTAACCATGTAACATAATAGAGAGAAGCTAATTACCTTAACGATGTTAATCTCAATCTACTTATATAATGTATTTATGGAGTTCCTCTCTTTGAGATTCTAGTTCCTTTACAACATAAAGCTTTAACATAAATGTGGACTGACCATGGCCTCATAAAAAATTAAATCTTAGGATTAACATTTAACTAGGGACAAAAACCTCATAATTATGTTTCTTACCCTTGTCATTAATATTGTGCCCTTTAAAGTTATTGATAGGACACAGGTTCGTATGGGTACAAGAGCTTCTTGGTTTGATTCATCATTGGTCTTAATCTTGATGAAAGGGTTGGCCTCTCTTTGTAGTTTGCTCCAATACTTAGGGTGCCGCCATCTTCCTCTTCTTTGAGGCACTCTCCTTTTAGTGAACTGCAAATATAAGTTTGTGCTCATCCTTTCTTATACAATTAGAAGTCAACAATAACAGCCTATATGAAAATAACATAAGTATGGAATACCAAATTATAGATATGCTAATTGATAATGTCAGCCTCTGATAATAGCTCTTCCTCTACCAATAATTTATTAGGGGGAAGTGAATCTATAGAATCTAGCAAAGCTTGAGCATATGAGGCTAAAAGAGTATATGAAGTTGACTTACTACCAAACACGTTTCTTTTAGAACCCTAAGACAAAAATAATCAAAGAAAACCTTATCTCACAATTAAAAATATCATAGTAAAGGCTAACTTCTCCAAGTTTGACAAAGCAAACCTACCCAAACATACTAGGGAATCTTATGCTAATATAAATAGGGATACAACATTGTCCCTCATCCCCTTTAGACTACTTAACCTGAATTTTCCCTAATATCTATTCATTTTAAGCCTAATTATAAACTCAATTTGAGGGAAGATGATTCGCCAACCTCCATCATCAACTTTCCAAATCAATTTACTATTGTTAGACACCTTAAATCCCTTTGATTTATGCCTAAAAACACTAAAACCACAACTTGAACTCCCTGAACGAGACATGACACCCTAAAAAGAAATAAAGACTTAACAAAATATACTAATGAAAAGTTGATTGGGCTTAAGAGAGATGCGATGGAAAAATCGATAAAACCTTTTTGAAAAAACTCATAAGGGAGAAAAAATTCTATAAGAAATGAAGGAGAAGTTATTTATATGCTCTTTAAAGGTTCTGATTAATAATACAAAAACAATTAAGACTTAGGGAATTTCCACTTTCCCATGATGCAATAGTCTTTGACTTCTCTTTGTACTAAATAATTAGCGTTGATTAAAGGCGTGACAACTAGTTATAGTCTATTAAGAGTCGAAAGATTGCCTTTTAAAACGATCAAATGCACATCCTCAGGCCATCATAGAAAGAGATGTACATTGTGTTTTTTTTTTACAAATATATTTTCCTCTAATGACCCTTCACTGATCTGATCTCAAGTGATTTATACCTTATTCTTACTTGAGGCCTTGGGGTTCATCCCTTCACAGTGATAAATTTGTCAGAAATATTTAACGTCCATCACCTGATTTTTTAAGAATTTAATGTTTGGAGCATTGTTGAGATTTCAAGTGTGAGTGAGAATCTCAGATTGAAAAGAGGTGAAATTAATGAGAGGCATATAAGTGAAAATAACTCATAAACCTAACGCCTTAAAGTTTTAGGTTGGAGTGTGGTGTCAAGACTTATAAGTATGTTCCTTCACGAGGCTCATCATCAAGATCTCCCAAGAAAGTAGACCCCCTAATGCTAAAAAGTGGTATCAAAGTCGATGGTTCAGCAAAAGACGAGTATAAAAATGGTAGACGGATCCCATAGTTGCCATCCCTCGTGGAAGAGCAAAGAAACTCCTAGTGGGTGCAGATCAGTGGAGTAAAAGGGCTCTTAGTGACGCCATATATGCAAGTTGCTAAGAAAAAGACTTTCGCTCAAGAGGGAGCCCAAACTCAATGTGAAACTTCACACATAAAGAGAAGATTGTTGGGATTTCAAGTATGAGTTAGAATTTTACATTGAAAAGAGATGAAATTAGTTAGAGACATATAGGTGAAAAAAACTCATAAATCTAATGTCTTAAGATTTTGGGTTAGAATGTGATGTCAAGACCCAAAAACATGTTCCTTTACTAGGCTCATCATAAAGATCTTCCGTAAAAGAATGTTCTCTAGGGCCAACAAGCATAAAGTTTAAACACATAAATAATGATTCAGCAGTCACATTCTCTGCACATTTCTAAGTAAATATAAATATGAATGGGATAAAAGGTAAAAAGGGAAGACACTTAAACATTGGTCAAAGTTCTCTTTTATTCTTCTTTTAACTTCTTTACTTAAAATTGATTTTGTCATTGAAGTGCTAATATCGAAACATTAAATTCAAACAATTTTATAATTGAAATATCACTAAAAGCATAGACAACAAGTCTGTTCTCAATATTGATTGTACTTTTATAGTCTTTCAATTTTAGTCTTAACCGAAAGGCGGAGAAAGGTTTTAGTTTTATAGTGGTATTAGGCTGTATATACGCATAGTTAAAGCATGACAACTTAGAAAGCAGTTCGAAGCTCAATAATATAAACGACATTTGCTGCTTAAAATCAATGATAAGCTCCATCCGATAAGGTAATGTTGATCGAAAGATTGATTGATTCTGATGTGATGTGTTCCTTCAAGTCAATATTAGGGAAAAGAAACTGCAGCTAGATTAGCGCTGAAACGATTGCTTTATGCTTGCCAGTAACATGCATATATTCTTGGATAGTGGAGGCCCCGACACTTCCCTCTGTTTAGGTTGAAGATCTTGGGCCGGCACCTTGTAGTAAGCAACAAATGAAGATCAACCAAAGCATGAAGCTTAAACAACGTCCTTTCTAGACTGACTTGTCTTGTCTAAGTTCGCTTTTTCACCATTGTTTCTTTTGTTCACTTCTAGATGGCATTTGTCAAAAAAGAATTTATTGATTTTGTGGCAATGCTCATTGGAGATGTAAAGATCATACTGTTGTTGGATGGTTTCGGAGACCTGTTAGATCTATGAATTAATGATGGAGCTTATCCACTCGTGGAACAGCTGTTTCACGTTACTTTTCATACGTCACGTTCTATGATACTGCTTTCTTAGTGGTAACCCTGTGGTCTTTTTGACGAGTTGATTCAGGCAGAAGCAGGCAATCATCAACACTTTCAGTGAGATTTGACTATGTGTCGGTGTTGCACGGGATTCAAGTGGATTGACAAGAGACTTGATTTCTTTTTAAGTTCATTTGTTACTTATATCTAGCATTTTTACTCGTACCCGCTGAGTCACTTTCACACATAATGAGATATAAATAATCATGGCTTTCAAGTCAACTTAAGAAACTGCAAGACCAGCCGTTAGTCATTGAACATATGGAATTTGGAATATTACACGCATCGGTTATTATATTTCATGGGTAGTAAATCAAGTTTGAAATATAATCACATGTTTTAAATAAATTATACCATTTTGAAACAGGACTTATATTTAGAGGTTTACTGAAGCAACGAATTATTACCTAAATGTGGCTTTCGGAGTATATTCTATCGCTCATCTGACATAATAATATATATACAATAGGGGAAGACAACTTCAGGTTTCATTATTAATCTTCTAAACTCATATTGCTGTGTTGATAATTGGGTCTAATTTATAGCCCAAATGGTACTTCCTCGTCCTTTTGTAACATGGATCAAGTTTTGGTTCACATCTTTTCTTAGTTGCCACATACAGGTACACTGAGTTTCTATACGGTTTATTGAGGATTCCAAATATCTGTGGACTGGCCGATCGAAATGAAAATAAAACTGTCTCTGAACCTGAGCTTTGTTGATCAATCCATAGACCGACCTACCAGCCCTGATTGTCCAAAATGTTAGAACTTAGACCAGTCAAGATGTGCATTAATGATGTGCATCCGAACTTGGCACAAAGTTGAGCAGGATAAAGCCAGGGCATAGATAACACAGAATCCATGAGCTACTGTCATTATTTCTCAGCTCCAAGCTTGTGAGTGCAACCTCAAGAAAGTGAAGCGATCATGTGAATCTAACTGGGTTCTTCGTAGTTTGCGTAAAAGTTGATTTCCTGGGAGTCTGTGGCACTGCAATATTGGTCGTGGGCAATTGTTTTTTAGTATTGCTTTCAGTTTATTGGACAGATACCAATAAGTCCAGAGATGGGTATCTTCCCCTTCTCCGAAAACCTATGGGACCACTGCGAACCGAACTTAATACCCGAGTCTTGATCATTTGGGTTGGCTTTAATAAACTGCTTTTGAGCTTTCCTTTCTATCACACAATCACTCTTTACTTTTGCTTTCTGATGCAAACTTTATTCACCTTTCACCTCACTTGATGATCAGTGATGATAATCACTGTCAGCAAACGAAAGACCTGGGCAGGGAGATTCAGTCATTCAGAGGTGAAAAGACTGACACAAATTAGAAGATAAAATGTTGGAAGAGTTTGGAGAGAGACAGTACATCGTTTGCAGGACCCTCCTAAATCTATGACCGAGATGACTGTTTTTTGTTTTTTTTGTTTTTTTATTTGTGTTCTTGGTTGATGCCTGTTTATGCAGCACATGTACGTCACTGACAAGGGTTATATTAACTACCACCTCTGATATTACATAAGAAAACTTGAAACTAATAAAAAAGATGGAATCAACTTTTTGGAGTTTTAATTGCTATTGCTATTTCAGAGCTTATTAGTCCACCTAAGTTGTAGTGTCATAATTCTGATTGTTGGGAAGCTTGAATAATTGAAGTTCTAGTACTGGAACATAAATGAGGCACTAAATCTGTTGACGTTGAGGCAGAGTAAATGCTAATGAAGATGTGATTAGGTTTGGAGTTGTGCAGGATAATCAACGAGAGTCGACGACTAGCATTAATTGTTGACAGTAATATTTGATAGATGATAGGTAAATAAAAGTTGAGGATTCATGAATGCTTATTCGGTCTACCAACACAATATTCAAAGAATGCTTGCTTTTGCTTTTGCTTTTGGGATTCCACGTTCTGATTTGCTTACTCCATCAAGAGTAGTGGGTTTGTTTACTTGGCTCAATTGCATAAGCCACTGTTACAAGCAAACTGGAATCTTAAAGAGCTACAAGATTTTGATTACTCACCGAAGATAGCAAGTTTATAGAATTAATCAACTAATATTATTTGGTTAATCATGCCTTTGGCTTGGTTCAATTTGAAGAGTTCATGGGAAAAAGTTGGTCTTTAGTCCATGTCAGCCTCCAACCCTAAGCTGCTAGCTAGAGATGATGACAAATGCTTAATCATTAATTTGGAAAGCGAATGATGGCAAATCTGCAAAGCGTGTAGTATCAGGCTAGGATGTGAACAAGTTACAACCTTTTCCTGTATAATTCACTGGCTGGAAGGTCAACACTTGGTCTATGTAATAGCATAAAGACAGTTCCTTGGCGGTGTTAAGTCAAAGATTTGTTCTATCCTCGTTGGAAAATTCAACCAAATCTACAAATCATATCTCATGATGCTATAGATCTTGAAATTATGCTCCACTAAACGGAAGAAAATGAATGTAGAACCAGAATGTTCATCTATGGACTCCATTAATGGTCAACTACCTCTAGCTTTTCCAACTTCTTACAGGAGACAGGACCACTCTTTATCTCATTCTTTTCTGTAGTACAATTGAATTGAAGGGCTGTGCAAAACCATAATTATTGTAGTTTGGAAAAAGCTCTAGCTTAACGCAAACAACTATATTCATCTTCCCGTGCTCTCTTGAATCAGAAATGATTCATGAAAGGGGAAAAATAATTGTATCCAGCTCGATTTGCCTTTCACGTAAGGGAAAAAATTTGAACTCAACAATAGGGATCTGTGCATAACTTATTCTCATGCATCATTCAAGCTATGACTGACATTACCAAAAATCTTGAGGAGTGGGACTCACAAATCCTCGTCAAACGTGATGTGTTGGATTTATTCCTCAAGTAAATTTCCTCATAATTTCGTAAGGAAAATTTCAATTGTTACTATGTATTTTAATTGAAACGTGATGCATTGCACACACACACACAAAACTATGTACCTGTGACCCCTGCAATGCTTAATTGGACCACCAAAGATTCCTCTAGCTTGCTGCCTTGAACGGCTTAAAACTAGCAATTAGTTATAGCTAGTAGACATCAACGTCAACATACGCTGTGTATATATACAAAGTTTATATATACAAAGTTTAAAAGAGAAGGCCAAGATATTATATATACATGACAACCTCCAGTTCTTGCCGCAGCTGAAACGTGATGAGAGGTACATGTTCTGCTGGTGAGACACAGATTTAATTTGATATGAAATAGTTGTTTGGTACAAGAAATTTAATTTGATTGAAATGTAATGGGGGGGTACAAGTATTGTTCCCATGTATACAAGACATTTGGAGCTGTGGAGGGACCAGCTGGTACTGCACTGGTGAGTGAGTTGTTTCCTAACTGGAAGTTTGTTACCTTCCTGGGAAATATTTGGTTGTAACTTAAGAAACATGGATTTGATTTCGACCCACCTAGCTCCATTTAACCAGAAATTTACCATGTATATATGGTTAGCTTCAGTTTCAAACACGAATTCAGAAGCTACCTATCTGTTATATCCCCACATATATAGCTAACTCCAAAAAAATCGCAAAGTTGGGTGCTTGCTACTGGTCAAGCTCGTGCAAGTATCTTCTACAACTGTATATGGAATGGAAGTAGCCTGGCTCCACTGCTGCATCTCTATAGTGAATCATATTTACGTAAATCAACAACACGAAAGAGTGTCCTCCACTTTGGGAGGTACATATGCTTGGAACACATCAGGTGTTACACATACATTTATCCATCCGGCAACTTTTTATATATGTATATATATATAAAACTAACATTTCAGTGATATATATTCAACTTCACAAATTTGGTTTAAAACAAGAACTCCTTCCTTACCTAACTCATTATAAATATGTCTTCGTCGCCTTACATTCAAGTAGACCTGGCAAACGGGCGGGTGGTCTGGATATGAGTATGGGTCACACGGGTACGAGTTCACGAGTAAATTTATAGAAACGGGTAATGATTTTGAAAATCCATACCCTGCCCAGCGGGTATGGGTAGACCCGCGGGTTACC
>JANZLF010000221.1:35485822-35498611 GCA_026546835.1 Erythroxylum foetidum
ATTATACTTATTAAATAATTATTATTACTTTTACTTTTTATTATATGTATTATTATAAAGCAATTGATATTGATTTAGTTTTTTTTATAATTTTTCAAGAAAAGTGTTACATAAGAAGTTGAGAAGAAGTAATAAAAAGTTGTAATACAAAAATAAAAATATAATATGTTTTTAAATAGTTTATATAATTAATGTTTATAAAAATAAAAAATAATACATTTTGTAATAACCCAAGATAGCCCAACTACATATGTAATAACACAGTGTTATTATAATCTAACTTTTCTATAACAATTAACAACCTTTCTACCTATAACTATATTACCTATTACTTTGTAGATGTTTCCTTTTATGATAAAACAACTAAGACCAAAAGGAAACATCTACAAAGTAATAGGTGTCATCAGCATAATTTTTTATGCCAAAAAGCATATGAATGAGATAGCAGGCTAAAAGTTTGAATCATCTTCTTATCTATTAGAATTTAAATATATTAAAATACATAAGATGCAATATTTGCTCCATATGAAAGAAAAGGTTTCAAATAATTTGCATTCAAAGTACACAGAGAACACGTGTACTCTTTGATGGAAAAGACTTAACATAACAGAAACTTTGTCCTTAACATTATCCTATACAATTTTTAATTATATATAAATATAAAAAATAGGAAGAAAATATTTTTACCATTTTAAGATTTCCTCAAATTTCTAAATTAGTTAACGGCTTCTGAAGATTTATGAAAGAAAAAATCGATATAAAACAAAATTGGCATTTAGCTAATTTTCTCAATTTATATAATAAATTGAGCCAATCGAGTACAGTGGCCTTTAGCTAAATATATTTGTGCCATTGCTATATCACAATTGGCAAACAAATACTAATTATTTAATTAAAACAACTATATATTTGCTTGCATACTTATGGTTGTTTCTTATGAATTTATACAATAAGTTGACGTATAGTTTTTTAAATTAGAAAGCATATCTAATCAGATGTTTAATTCACAATTTTATTCCCGATTTCTTAATCGTGGTTTCGTAATACACCTTCTCAATTGTCCAAGTCTCTAAACGTTCAGACGCAAAAGGAAGTTGAATTGTTTGTATTGCAATTACAATTAAGAAAAGAGTTTCAATTTCCAAATACTATAGCTCCGATAATTATCAAATTTAATAATTGGTCAGAAATTAAGATTTAAAGATGAAAAATTTTATTCTTATTTTAGGAATTGAGATTAAATATATCTATTGTCTTTTAATTGAATGAAGATTTAAAATTTAAGCTCCATACTACACGCAATTTGAATTACAATTCTAAGGATTTTAAAAGTAAACTACCCTAAGTGAAACGAAATATATAGTAAACCCATTACAACTTTTTAATTATTTGTTTGGGAACAACGAATAAAAATGGTAAAAGATATGATGATAATGAAACAAAACAGATCATATCCTCACATGACCATGTTCGTCTCATTAGATAGGTACCCTTTATGAGCTATTTCCATGAAGCTTCCGGCAACAACTAAGGTTCATTGTAACATGTAAAAATGAAGTAAATGACAGTATTCTCCGCCAAACTTTTATATTTTCTTAAGTATTTTTTAAAGAGTCAAGTTTTGGATCATAGCGAAGGACGAGACATATTTAATTAAGACAGTTTCCTTTGTTAATGTAATAATTCTAAAGATATTTAAATTTCATCCATAATAATAGCTTATAAATAATATTTCATAAGTGAAATCCATGAATTAAAAGTGGAATGTTCGTAAGGCATAACATCCCACCACACTCTGGACTTGATTGAAGTTCTGAATGAGATTTATAAACTATTGAAACAGATTGTATATGGCAATCACCATAACATGATAGTAGCCTTCGATTTGTTGTCAATAGTTCCCAAAAGTAATGATTCGCTTGAAGATTGTAAATGATTAAAATTGCAATATGAAATGAGTAATTGCTCAGATGGATTGCTGAATTGCAAGCAAGATAAGCATTATTAGGTTTTCTTTGTTGGGTTGTCGAGAAAGATTGCATCCAACTACTAAAATGGATAGACAAATAAATGCCAACTCTAAAAAATTATAAGAAATAAAACTGTTATGGTAAGATTAAAAACTAAATGTATATATATTAAATATTTTAAATAGGATAACAATTTTTGTTCAAATTGTACGTATGTGACATAAATAAAAACGGCCTCCAACATATAATTCACGAAACTATGTCATAAAAATTTCAGAATTTTGTCTTTTGATTTGACGCGGTACCTACTTCTCTAACTTGTGTAAGCAATGGGGGTTGAAAATGGCATCGATCTCAATCCTACAGATCTCACAAGTTCGAAGAATTGGGTTGAAAAAATAGCATGGTGAGATTTATAATCAATGGCTTAGAAGAGATTAAGCAATGAATACACTGAATATTGTTTTGAACGTCCATGTCAACAAAACAAATCTAGGAATTCTTACGGATGATTTATGGTAGTGAATCGTACGTAAAATGCACCGAATATTGTTTTGAGAATTTCCCTAAGTTGGTACATAACAAAAGTTGCTCCAACTGGTATACTATCTACGTAGTTTCTTGACTTATTACATATTGTACAACTAAACCTAAGAAAGAGATTATATGGCATTATTGCATATTTTACGGCTCCAAGCATGTCTCGCCGAGAAAAATCAACATACATGTGCCAACTAAATTAGGGATCGAAATGGGTTGGCCATGGGCTAACTCCAACAATTTTTTAAAAATATTTCTTTAAAATTAAAAATAAAGAGTAACTTATTTTTTAAATTAGGTTTATTAGACCTAGGCTTATCTAAGACTTAACTCTTCTAAAATAAAATAATTTTGTTTTGCTTAAAATAATTGGATCTCGAGTTAGTATGGACCTGAACCTGACTCATAGACCGACCTATTAAAAATAACTAAATTTAGGTTCATGTGCAAAAATTACCATCTCTAAACCAAATAATAAAATGTGCATCCTATTCTCTTTAACATAATCAAGTTTGTAGTATGACCTTTATTTAAATAATTATATTATATTTAAATTAAATTAAATCAAATACAATTTATTATTAAAATAATTTGTATCCACACAATTAGTTATATCCAATTGTTCCAATTTTTTGTACAAATTAAAATTATTAAAATTACTTTATATTATAAAAATTAAAATTTACGTGTATAAAAAAGTATGATTATATTATGAGATTTTTTAATAATAACTGATAATGAACTAACATAAATAAAATATAAGTAAAGGGAAATATATAGAATAAAATAATTATATAAAAACAACAACAACACTTAGTAAAAATCTCGCTAAAATGCGGAGTTTAGGAAGGTACAATAATACGAAATCTTACCCCTTAATGGTAAAGAGACTATTTCTGAAAAACTCGTATGTAGTGTAAAAAGACTCGTATGTAGTGTAAATTAATAATAATACAAAATATCAATAAACATGTATAGCTAAACATATAAAATTATGTAATACAATACATCTAGATTATGGTAAATATTAACATTACAAGATAAAATATGTAAATAAATATACAAGACAAGTACAAAAATAAATTAAACTAGCTACTACAAAAAAAAGTAAATAGACTAAATAATTAGGAGAAAAGTACTACTTAATTAAAATATAAGGCTATTTATACAACAAATGACTTGAAGGAAAAAGTTTAGAGGACTTAATAGAACAATAAATAACACTTTCTATGAGATCCTTTATCTGTATCCTAGTACGTCAAGTTTTCTATTGCGGGTCATATTCTTAGTAAGTTCCAACAAATTTATATCATTCTTGATTATTTCACCTCAGTTCTTCTTAGGCTGCCCTTTTTTTTTCATTTTACAGTCTTTAAGTACTATTTTCTCATACCTTCTCAATGGAATGTCAGGGTGTCTCCTTTTAATATGTCTAAACTACCTAAGTCTTGTCTCTCTCAATTTATCATCAATACTGGCCACCTTTAATTAGTCTCTTACAAATACATTCTTGACCTTGTCTCTTCTAGTAAAGTTACACATCCAATAGAGCATTCTCGTCTCTGCCACCATTAACGTATGATTATACACTTGTTTGATGGGCCAACACTCCATCTCATATAAGATAGCCAGCCTAATCGCTAAATAATAAAATTTATCTTTAAGCTTGAGTGGTATCTTCTTGTCATGCAAAATTCCTGATGCACTTCTCTATTTAAGCCATCTTGATCTAGTATAGTGGACTATATCTTCGTCGATCTCTTCATTGCTTTAAATGATAAACCCTAGGAATTTAAAACACTCTTTTCATAATATAAATTCTGAAAAAAATTTAACCTTTACATCGAGATCCACCCTTTGGCCTGAAAATATATACTCTAAGTACTCAGTCTTAATTATGTTCAATTTAAAACCCCTTGACTCTGACATATCCTTCTAATGTTTTAGCTTGACATTGATACCCTCTTTTGTCTCATCTACTAAGACAATAATATCAACAAACAACATACACTAAGGCACATCCCCTGGCATATTCTTAGTGAGCTTATTCATCATTACCACAAACAGAAAAGAACTCAATAGAGAGCCTTGGTTTAGACCAATATCAATAGAAAATTTTTTTAATATCTCCTTTTATCGTCGTTACACTAGTCTTTATCCCTTCACACATATCCCTAATAACTTGTATATAAGACAAAGGGATTCCTTTAGCCTTTGAACACTTCCATAAGATTTTCCTAGGTATCCCGTCATATACATTCTTTAAATCAATAAAAACCAACTATAAATTACTCTATCTTTCCCTGTGATATTCTATTAATCTTCTTAAGAGATGCAATGATTCTATCATGACCATTCTTGGTATGAAGCTAAACTAGTTCTCCAAAATAGAAATCTCCTTTCTCACTCTCTTACCTTCTCCCAAAACTTCATGATGTAACTAAGTAGTTTGATGTCTCTATAGTTGTCACAATTTTGAATGTACCTTTTGTTCTTGTATAGAGGAATTAATGTACTTAGTCTCCACTCATCCAACATTTTGTAGTCTTAAGGATCTAATTAAAGAGCTTGGTTAGCTAAGTAAAACCCTCTTCACCTAGGCTCCTTCCCATCTCAATGGGTATCTTGTCAAGCCCTACTTCCCTTTCGTTCTTTATCTCCCTCAAAGTTCTCTTAATTTCTTCCCTTGTAATCTATTGACAAGAAGTCAAGTTACGAAACCTCTCGAACATACTAAGGTCACCTAAAGGTAAGTTTTCCTCTATGCATTCATTAAGAAGGCTATAGAAAGACCTCTATCATCTTTTCTTGATGTCATTTTCAATCATAAGCACCAATCCCGCTTCATCTCCTATATAATGAACTTGATCTAAGTCTCTCATTTTCCTTTCCTTGGCTCTTGCCAACTTAAATATGCCTTTTCTCCAACTATAGTATCTAATATTTGGTATAGTTTCTCGTATGCTCTATTTTTAGCTATTGAGATTGTCTTCTTTGCCTCTTTCTTAGCTAGTTTGTACGTTACTCTAATGACTATTCTCTCCACCTCTGTGGTGCTATCCAATATCTCTTTAAATGTAACCTTACTGATCTTAATCTTTTCTTGTACATCTTCATTCTACCACCAAGACTCCATCTTACAACCCTAGGTCTTTTAGAAATCCCTAAGACCTCTTTAGTTGTATTCCTTAAAAGTGTTGCTACTCTCTTCCAACTAGAATAAAATAATTATATAATAAAGATTATATTAGTAAAATAATAATCATATTTCAATTTAAATTTATGTTTAAATGAAACAATAACAAATTTTGAATTAAAAGTTATTACCTTTTCATATATTTAAAATATACATCTTTAGTAAATCGTTGGTCTATTATTTCAAAAATTTTTATCAACCTTTCTTGTAACAATTCACTTAAAAATCGTAAAAAAAGTGAATCAACATTAATTACCTTTTTGATAGTATATATTTAAGTATAGCATGAACTTTAAAAAGTAACAATAAAATATTCAAACATTACTTTTTTGTAATATCAGCCCAATGTTAGACTCTTTTTTAACTATGTCGATGGGATTACCACATTAGCTGTAATGAGTTTCATGTGAATGTAAAGTATAATTAAAATTTCACATCCGAAAATATTGTAATTAATTTAATTAATATGAAAAATAATATTATATTACTTATAGGCAACTTCCCATAGAGTGTCCAAATTCTAGCTTACTCTTATGTACTAACTCTCCCCTTTTCCTTTTCTGGGATGAATCTATACTCCTGCCAAACATTTGTTCAAAAATAAAACCAAAATATAAAAAAAAATTTACTATGTATTGGAAAAGTGATTCAAATATCGTGTAAGGTTAAATTAGTCTATTTCCTTATAGTTGAATAAGTCATGATTTAGTTTAGATAGAGTCCAGATTTGTTGGTACAAAGTGAGGATATAGTGTTAGTTTGTTGCGTCTGTAGCCTATAAAAGGCACTGTTTCTAAGTTGAATAAAGTATCTCTTGCAATGTCTTATTTCGTCCTCTATTGTTCATGAGTTTCCCTTTTATATTTGTTCTTTCCTCTGCTCAAAACCAACACTGCCGCATATAGCAAACAGAGAAGAATGTCCATGACAGTCCCAAAGTTAATAACAGTCGAAATAGTTAGAAAAATTATCATGTTAGGTAACTAAATTTTTATTTCTTAATTTACGAAATCCTAGTTATTGAACTTTACTTGTTGTGAGACTTTTATTCTTTATTTCAATCGATTTATTAATTAAGTATTAATTATTTTTTTGAGTCATTATTTGATTGTTTAATTTGACAGCTAGGTGTGCAACTAGTTTGTGATTTTATTCAATCAATCGCTAGATTAAACAGTTTGACGTTCAATTCTTTTAATCAAAAGTAGTGACTAGAATTTTTGTCTACTACGTTAGGGACACGATTATAAGAAAAATAATTATCTAGGATAAATATACATGTTATGTATATTGTCTAGTTCGTCGATTTTCTTTATTCGTAAAGCTATTAATTAATTAAATATGAGATCCTATTTAGGTTGTTAATTAATAAGGGTTAATTCAAATACATGTTTTGATTAACTAAACATAAAAGAAAATAGGTAAAGAATTTTACCACGACGAATGCTGAACTAATAATTTCGTTATTTTTAGTGTCGATGATCAACGCAAGTTCAATAACGAAGAGATCGGAAACTAAGATTTGTTTATATTGATTGTTAAATTCTCATTATTTTGTTTTTAGTTATTTTTTTAATTTTAATTTCCAATTAAATTTTGTTTAATTCACAATTACAAAACCCTCCTTTTATTGCGTAACTACTAACATCTAAATTTCTGAGAACGATTCCTACTTTTTACTATTATATTAATTTGTGTTATAAAATATTTTATTTTTTTATATTTAATTATAGGCGACAACATTGACCAGTATGGTTGCTGATAAACCGCATACAATGGCGGCATTTGCTGTAGAATAGTCCAGGTTATTTATTCAACTACGTAAGTATAGTGGACAAGACAAGGAAGTGTATGAAGCCTGAAGGTGACAACCGTTGTCTCTTAAGTCTTATTTGGCTGGTGTTTCTTGACAAGCTAGTGGGTGAAACTGAGAATCGTCGTTTCTTGACAAGTCTTATTTGGTTGATGTTTCTTGGTCAGCTGTGAGTGTAATTGGATACCTACTATAATTAGCTAGCTTGATATTTGATATTTGATCAATCTCAATATTACTCATTAAAGTTTAATCAAAATTAAATTTAATCTCAAAATCGTTGTTTCTTGACAAGTCTTATTTGGTTGATGTTTCAGACAGCTTTGTTGTTTTGTCCTTGATCAACCAATGAGAGTGAGATACATGTCACAATCTTGCTCTTTAGTTATCTTTGTTTTCATTCTCAGCCATTGATGTAAGATGGCACAAAATGTGTGAGAGCTAATATGAAAAAGTTTCATATCACTTTTCATGTATGTAGCAGTTGTAGAAATATATATAAAAAAACCTCCTTCATCTGTTTTTGAGAAATCCTTGCTTTTAATTTCTGTTGTTCTTCTTCAGTAGTTTTAGAGTTGTTTTGGAGTTGTGCTGAGTGAGTTGTGCTGAAAAACAATACTATAGTATACCAGCTGGGTTTCTAACTTCGGTGAAGAAAGAAGAGAAGCAATAGAAGAAGAAGAGAGCGCAGAAGAAGGAGCGAGAATGAAGTAATAGAGAATATTATATTGATTTTTTGTTATGTCCTGTGTAGGATAAGTGTGTCAACATATATTCTCATGTTCATTGTAACTGTAGAACTAAGATAAAATAAATGAAAACGATTACAGAAACAAAATGATGCTTGAAACGTCCGTCCTTGTATTCTTTAATGGGCCTCCAGTCTTGTAATTGATTTCTTAAGTCCAGTCTCATAATGGGTTCATAACAAATACTTGGAGTGAAAAAAACTAAACTTTTAAAGTCAAAAATTCCATTTATAAAGAGTTAGCATAATTTCATTGTTACAATCTGAACCAAAACTCTTACAAACACTTGTGAGGAATATACATTAATTATTACAGAGACAATTACTACATGACACAGAGAATACAATCAGTTTATTAAAAGGAAATGTCAGTTTATTAAAAGGAAATGTTGATCTTCTGCAATTTCTCTCTTCCTTGGAGGAAAAGCATTTAGTTCAGAAGCTGCTGCTGGAGAGTACCAACGAGAGTCACCCTCGAGCTTGAGATTTGTGTGGAGAAGAAAGTGCTGTTCTACCTTGCTAGAAGAACCATCTGGCAGTTATAACCCCTAGTATTTTTCTGTGTTATAGTAGCAGTGACCTGTAATTAAACTTCATTCTCTTTTCTTTTAGTTGTTGACAAGTACCTAGCTAGCAAGAAATCCAGAGTTGGTGCGACTTATTATATTTTTGTTGTAGCCAGAAAGCCAAAAAAAAATGTAAATACATAAATATCATGAACACATTGTTAGAATTATGCCCATGACCCAATCGTTATGTAATGATTGAACAATTTAGTTTTGTAATTATTAACTTTGTTTAATAACATGACAAATATTTTTATCATATTATGTTTATTGTTTTTATTCTAATATGATAAGTTCTTGATTAAATTTATAAACTTGTCATCATAATGGTGATTATGATAATGAGAGTTAAGTCTTTAGGATTTAATCTAAAAATGTTCTTGATCATAGGATCATCAAATAAGGACTTTAATGATCCGATTATATCAATATATATGTAATAGTATCTATTGGATAGATATTAGTAGATCTCATTTATTGAGTTACATATATAGATGATGCATATGGAGATATGATCATTAAACTGACCAAAATGAGAATTCTCAATGGTTAATATTACCTATGAACTCTCAAGTGAAATATTCTCATAAGGATTTAAATGTATATTTTTCCTTTGACCTGAGATCATCATAGTAATCAATAGGTGACTTATTATGTTTTGATGTCGGATACCTAGTATGTAAAAATGCTAGTTGAATGATCATTGGATGTAATTAATTACCTATCTGATTAGTGGTGAGTCAAGATGGGATCCATCGACTCTAGGTAATGAGTTTGAACTCTATGTTGTCATTTATCTTAATGATTGTTTCAAGACCTTGACCAGGGCAATTGAATGAGTGAGAAAAGGAGTTTTTTAAGTCATTCATCAATCATTAATGATCGACATGTAACATAGTTAGTTATCTGATAAGATTTGACAATTAAACCATACCTTAAGATAATCCGAAGTTGTAATGATGGAAGATAATTATACATTATCCTTAACTAGGTTCCGTCTTTGTAAGGTTGTTACTTCATACTATCCGGTCGTTGAGGAGTGTTGCTAGACGCCAACCTTGATTAATAATTAATTAGATTAATTACTACCGGCTTAGTGATAAACCTATGTGGTCACACACTTACGAGTGTAATATTTTTCGCTTATGATTATTTATTTTATTATAAGATAATTTATTAAATAATTTATATGGCATATTATTATATCTTATGCTAGAACATAAAATATAATTAATATTGAAAATTCTTTTGCATAAAATAAATGAATAAAATAAAATTGTTTTATTTTATTTCATTTATAAATAATTATTATTATTTATTATTGTTTTTTTTTTAAATTATCAGATGGAGGTCCCAGGTTCGATTCCATGCTAACCTCTCTTGTAAGAGTCTGGGGCAACCAGAGTTTTACCTGTAGATGAAGAACTAGTTGGGCTCTCAATGATGAGGTACGCCGCTTGGTCCGCCTGTGGGGTGGTGCGCCAAATGGACCCTTAAAGAGGTATGCTCGCTTGACCCGCCTACGAGGTTTCCTCGAATCCAAAAAAAAAAAACAATAAACCTTGTAATGGTTACAAAAAGATGTGTCCTTTACTCCTTTATGAATAAAAGTTGTTGACGCTGGTTTTAGAAGGACATATATATATATATATATATATATATATAGATATATACATAAAAAGTGGACGTACATGACTTTTTATCGTTAACCAAAACAATAAAGCTTGTAACGGTTACAAAAAGATGTGTCCTTTACTCCTTTATGAATAAAAGTTGTTGACGCTGTACATGACTTAAAACGTGTGACTGGGTTTTCGTTTTTTTGGTGGACGTTACTACAAACAAAAAGACAAGGTGCGTCAAGATACGATACATAGGAGAGTTAAAAGAGAGGAGATTCTTGGCGTTCGTTTTTATACAGTGATACAAAAGGAGAGTTTTTTGTGTGACAAGATATATTAAACAACACACTGCAAAATATATATATTGATATATACGTTGTTTTGGTTTTGTATATAAAAATTATATACACAAACACAGAGAAAAGAAGAGAAAATTGTTTTCTTAAATTTTGAATAAAGAGTTCTTCAAAATTTATCTAAACTTATATTAAGTATTGAAAATGGGATATATTTTTTTGGTGTAGAGCATAAAGAGATTTCGTAGTTTTGAAGTTCAGTATTAATTAATCCTCACAAATTTCAGGTATTTATTGTATATCTATTCTTACTATTAGTATATTGTTAAACACAATAAATAATATATGATTGTAATTTTTATTTATGCTGCATATTACTATCCTTCAATTAGTATAGAAGTTTGCGTTTACATCATAAGTGTTCATGTGCATGAGAATATGTTGGTTCCAGTGACGGAGCTATGTTGTCATAGAGAGGGCCATGGTCCTCCCTTTCAATTTTTTTTAAATTACTTATATAATTAATATTTTTAAAATTATAAATATAAGTGACCCCCTTTAAGAAAAATTTTTGCATTTAAATGTTAGCCCCCGGCTCTCCTTATAGTCGAGTCTGACTCCGTCCTTGTTGGGTTCGTTGAAATTGTTTTTTTATGAAACCGAAAATTTTCATTTGATGTTGTTTATGCATATAAACATTACAAGGAACAAGAGTGCATCCGTAAGCAATAGACAACAGAGATAAATGTGGAATATCCACTATGCAAAACGATAAACTCATTCAAAACATTTGTCCATGTGCACGGTATCCATGTGCACGGTACATGCATTAAATGCTTGTAAAAGGTGTTGTAAGCATGGGCAATGCAAGGGTTTGTTTTGCTTTGACAGATGTTGAGCATTGGAAAAACATGCAGCACACAGGTATTTGGACCATAAGCATGGTTTTTGTTATAGCGTGTACAGTGGACAATAGGCTGCACTGTGAAATTGGTTTCACAGAATGTATTTATTACCTGTACAAATCCATTTGTCTGTGTGCGTAATCTTTCTAGATAGTTATTGCATGTATGCTTTATTACGGACGCCTCATTTCTAGCGGCAGTGTGAGAATTAGAGCTGTTAGAAAACTTGGGGGCTGATGAGAACCTGATGCTGAGTAGAGGGAAGCCAGTGATCAATTATCAGTTGAACAATTTAGAGTGTGTGAAGACTCCTTGTGCGCAGAAGTGTACAGGCTACGTAGGAACCTGAGAGATCTTGACGTTCCAAATTTACATCCTCTAAGCTCTTGAGATGAGGTCGTAAGGGCTTAAAATTAGTTTGGCTAAGCCAAGATACCTAATGTAATAAAAAAAAAAAAGGAATGTAATAACCTCATTTAATGCGTTTATTAGTTGCTGTGTTTTTTTTTAATGAAAATCATTTAATGCATCTATGTACATTCATATTCAAGGCACCGAATAATGTAATAGAAAGTTGTTAAATGAATTTGGTTAAAAGGGTTTTAACCGATGATGAACGTATACACAGCGTAATAGAAAGTTTTTTTTAATTAAAAAAAATGTTTGGTTTAAAAGTTTGTTTAACCATATGTTATGTACACGGTAAACGTGTTAAATATAATTGGAATAGTACAGTGTTAAATATTATTTTTTTAAAAAATTGATATGATCATTAATGCTATTAAAATTGTTTTAATAACATAAAATCTTGACCTTTAAAATTATAGAGTTTATTTTGATATAATATATGATATTTTATCAAAAAGAAATTTTCCACTCAAATAGATAATAATATTTATTTTTGTTTACAAGGAATGACCTGATAACCAGGTAACTTGTAGTTCAGAGATAAATAATATTTTCTATTGCATATGATGCAGGTGTGAGGAAAAATTATTTAAATTTTATATTTTTGGCCTAGACAACCTAGGGAGTATAGAATTAATTAATTTTTCTGTCACTTGGATGGATAAATTAAATTATACAAATAGGAACGACCTGACAACCAGGGGACTATTTAGTATTGAGCCTAC
>JANZLF010000221.1:35503674-35530661 GCA_026546835.1 Erythroxylum foetidum
AATCACCAGTTTCTTCAACGCTTCAACACTATCAACTTGTCCATTAAAAACAAGATTATTGCGGCTTTTCCATATTTTCCAGACCGCAGTAGCAAAGAGAATGTCCCAGGGAACACCAAAAACCTGCACAGAAAATAATTTTAAGTTGGAGAGTATCCAACTCTTAATGTCCGTCAATTCATAAAAAACGTCATTCACCCCAGAAGCATCTAACTCCTCCCACAATCTCTTCATAAGCTCACAATCACGCAAAAGATGAAGAACAGCTTCTGGTTGGGTGTGACAACGAGCACATAGATCCATATCAATAAAACCTCTCCTCTTACGCTCCACATTACACATAATACGATCATGTGCAACTTCCCATAAGAACAACCGTATTCTTTGAGTAGAACGAGCCTTCCAAATCCACCTCCACACCTGGTGTTCCACTCCTACTCCTCTCATAAAAATACAGTCATAACCCGAAGAAACAGAATATTCACCATGGGTATTAAACTTCCAAGCAAAATTATCGAAATAAATGTCATCATCCATTAATAATAAAGTCCCCATCCGATTTAACACCTTTACAGGAACCAAACCATGAAGCCTCTTCCAATTCCACCCCTCACCAGGTACCCAGAAATGGGAAACAGGAAGAGATTTATCACTCTCATCCACCTCCGCCAACGCCAAATCAATCAAGGGACCATCACCTAGCCAATTATCTAACCAGAAATTGGTCCCCTTACCATTATAAACATCCATAAACACCCCTTTATGTAGGATTTGGAATCCTTTAACAATGGACTTCCATATCAAAGAAGACTGAGCCTTCACACCATTATTCCAGGACAACTGTCCAGCCATATACTTCTGAATAATACATTGAGCCCACAAAGCAGAAGATTCCTTATGAAGACGCCAACTCAACTTTCCAACCAAGGAATAATTCATCTCTCGAACGCCCCTGATGCCTAAGCCTCCTCTATTCTTCGGTGCTGTAACTATTTGCCAATTGAGCAAATGGCATCTCCTCTCCGCCTTCGTACCATGCCATAAAAAATCACGACACACTTTTTCAATTTCTTGACAAACAGAAACTGGTAATAAAAATACCTGCATCGGGTAGATGGGAATCGAATTAAGCACCGATTGTACTAAGGTTACTCTACCTGCCATAGACAAATTCTTCGCTCGCCACCCCTCCAACCTTCTCCTCATCTTGTCTAAAAGAAACTTATACCCAGATGCATTCATTCTGCCATGGACTGAAGGGACCCCCAAATAACGGCCGAGATCGGCAACAAGAGGAATACCAGCAAAATTAGCTAGCTCAGAAGCTACTTTAGCACTTACATTGGGCGAAACAAATAAACATGATTTACCACTATTAACTCGTTGCCCAGAAGCCTGACTAAAAACTTCTAAAATGCCTAAAATGTTACGCATTTGCTCAACAGAAGCTTCCGCAAAAAGAATCATCTCATCCGCGAACATTAAATGAGAAATCATAGGGCCCCTCCTCGAAAGTTTGACAGGTTTCCATAGCCCCACATTAACCGATTCTCGAATAAGATGAGCCAAATGTTCAATGCAAAGCACAAAGAGAAAAGGGGAAATAGAATCTCCCTGTCTGACCCCTCTGGTTGGATGAAAACTTTCCAAACGCTGACCATTCCATAGGACAGACATCGATGAGGATCTAATACATTTCATAATATTCTCCACCCATCCCTTTAGAAAATTAGCATTTACAAGAGTCCACTCAAGAAAATCCCAGTTAAGCCTATCATACGCCTTTTCCAAATCGATTTTAATCGCCATATAGCCCACCTTCCCCTTATCAATCTTCATCGAATGTAAAGCTTCCTGATAAACAACTATATTATCCACAATTTGTCTTCCGGGGACAAAACCAGCTTGCTCAGGGCCAACTAAATCTGATAACACATGCTTCAGTCTATTCATCATAGTCTTGGTAATGAGTTTATATAAAACATTACATAAACTAATTGGCCGAAATTGTGAAACCAATTCCGGATGCTCAACTTTAGGTATTAAAACTAGCAAAGTATCATTCAAATCGGCTGGCAGCGGTGCTCCCTTCAAAACATCAAGTACAAAACCACTAACACGGTCGCCAAGAATTCCCCAGAAGCGTTGATAGAACACTGGTTGAAAACCATCAAGATCCGCTGCCTTAAACGGGCTCATCCCAACAAGAGCTTCATGAACTTCCTCTTTGGAAAACGGCTTATTTAAAATTTCCAAAGAATCTTCCGAAAGCATAGGAAAAGGAATAATAGGTAAAACACTAGCATTCATAGCAGCATCACAAGTATAAAGGTTTTGGAAGAAATTTCTTACTAACACTTGTAACTCCGCCTCCTCAGAAACAAGAACACCATCCATATCTTTCAGAGCTCCGATTTTAACTCTTTTATGCTTAGTCAGGGTAGCTAAATGATAGTACCGCGTATTCCGATCCCCAGAGACAATCCACTCTTCCTTCGCCCTTTGGAACCAAAAGAGCTCTTCTTGAGAAAGAATTTCTTCCAACTCCTTTCTTAATTTACGCTCCAGCTTAACAAGATTTGCCAATCTTCATTTTCCCATCTTGCGTTGAACACCTTCTATTCGTCGTATCAGCCTCTGCTTCTTATAAAAAATATTACCAAACACATTTTTATTCCAATGACCCAGATCATCAGCAACCAGTTTAAGAGATTGAGTAATATCACTTGATTTCTGCCAACTTTCTCGAATTACATGCGCCAAACCATCATGTCTCAACCACGGAACCTGAAAACGAAAGCTTTTATCACCACTCTGACCATCTTCCTCTAGAGTAAGAACAAGAGGACAATGATCAGAATAAAGACGAACTGGATGAAGAACACTAGCATTAGGAAACAAAACTCTCCATTCTTCTGAACACAAACCCCTATCTAGCCTCGACATCTTTAAATTCTGAGTATCCACCCCTTTCTGCCATGTAAAAGGAACCCCTCGATACCCCAGATCAAGCAAAGCATTCTCAAAAATCCAACTATTAAAATCACGAGATCCCGGTGAATTAAACGTTGAATACCCCCACTGCTCTTCTTGTGATATCAAAGAATTAAAGTCTCCCAACACAACCCACCTCGGATCACTACCAAAAACATCCCGACGAAGGTCCCTCCATAAACGCCTTCTAGAGTCAACCTGTGGGCTAGCGTACACACAACTAAAAAACCACTCCTCTCCCGATATCATAGAAATTTTACAAGAAATAAACTGAGGATGAGATTCCACCAAATGAACAGAAAATCCATTGTCACTCCACAACACCCAAATACCTCCACTATACCCTACGGCCTCTACCCGAATCCAATTATCATAACCCAACCTACTACAAATTAAATTTGCTTGTGTTCCACTAACTCGCGGTTCAAGAAGACAGACAATATCAGGAGAGAACAATCTCTTATATTCCTTAAAAGCCTGTCGAAAACCTGAAGAAGCAGCTCCAAAACAATTCCAGGAAATAATAATCATAATAAAAATAATAAAGTAAACAAGGCCAAACCCCGAAAGGAACACCATAAAAATCAAACACCGCCACGCCCACTCCCTGTGGGATTCACAAATTCCTCACTCATCACAGGTACACCAGCCTTTCTCGCCGCATCAATAAAAGTCTGTGTCTCAAGCAATAAAGCATCATCATTATCTGGTGTGTCCATAACCATTTCTTGATCCGAGGAAGACACAATAATATTTGGTGCAGAAGGATAAGGAATATTAGGATCATTAAAATGATTCAAAGACCCAGAATTGCCTTGTCCTTCAGCCCAAGAAGTACTCCTTGAAACATTATTGTCAACCACTTGCGATTGCCCATTAACATTCCTCTGATTTCCAATAACCAGTACATGATCCCCCGCCTCAGCTGCTCTTCTGGACCCAGCGATATCCACCAATGAGTGCTCTTTTCTCCCGCACAACTGATCTCCACCGGACCTCTCATTAACTTCCCGAACTCTCCCTTTTTGTCCAACCTGTTCCCGAGGCTTAGAAACACTACTCTTATTCTTCGCACCACCTCCAGACCCTCTTCCACCCGCAGAAGAAATATTCACTACAGGGTTAATCTCTACCACAGTGGGATTACCAGGTACATCATTAATTTTCGCCTCCTGCTCCTCTACCAGCACCTGAAAACGATTCCCTTCTCCATTGAAAGGGGGTCTATCCTTCCTACTATTCCGCCCATTAACTTCAGTACCACCACCAGAACCCCCAGAATTACCATTCTTTCTCGATTGTCTATTCCTACCCTTCTGAACCAGCATCCATGACCCAAAGTCTTCCAAAACAGCCGGATGAACCGGAACCTCTTCCTCTGTCCTGTTCACCACCTTCTCTCCTTGAGCTACATTGTTATCGAGTCCCTCAGCATTCATTTTACAATGATTGACATCATGCCCATATATTCCACAATTAAAACAAATAAGATGGAGTCCCTCATATTCAATACGTCGGACTCGTCTTCTCACCTTAAACTTTCTAAGCAAAGGCTTAGACATATCAATCTCAACACACATTCGCGCAAAATGTCCTCGGGAAACCAAGCTAGTGTTATTATCAATTCGGATTGGTTTACCAATTTTCTTCCCAACTCGAAGCAAGAAATCTTCATCAAAATATTCAATTGGTAAACATGGAAATCGTACCCAGACAGTGAGTTTCTCAATTTCCGCACTATATGGGTCAAACTCTGGACACCATCGCCGAACAGTAAGATAATGATCAGCAATCATCCAAGGTCCCTCTAAAAGAGCATGATCAAAGTCCTGTTCGTTGGTAAACTTCACAAGGAAGTAACCATTATCCATAGCAATAATTTCTATTGGGGATAGTGGTCTCCAAATCTCCTTTACCCTCCTACAAAAATAGTTATAACCAATCGTTCTCCCCAATAATTTCACAATCAGTGTCCTCCTCCAGGGCCTATACAAGCGTTCTCTCTCACCTTTCGATAAGCGAATGGTGGGGCAAAGATCATCATCTGCATCATCATTCTCGGAATCACCACCATCATCAAACATATCCTCAGCCTGTCCACCCCCAATGACACACTGATTACCCTGCATAAGAGTGTCCTTAAAAGTCCTTCTTCCCACAACATCCTTCTCAACATCCTCCTCCGAAGAGGCAGCCTCCTCAACCTCCTCCTCTATTTCCTTCCGTTTCCTTCTATTGCTACGCTACAATTGATCATCTTCTTCCATGGAATCTCCATGATCATAAATATTGTCGTTAGGGTTTCCACTAGGGTTTCCACCAGAGCGCGGCATAATTATTTTCCTTCCCAAGAAATGGGCTAGACTTTAGTTTAATTTAATTAATTATATTAATTATATTAAAACAAAATTCTTAAAGAAATGAAAGGGAATTTCAGTTTTTAATGTTTGAATGTGCCGCTACACATTTATCATTGAATTGCTAAATAAAGATGGCATTTATCATGCCTTATCATTATTAAATGGAGTAATGATCTTACCATTAAATGGTATAATGGTTATCTTTTAATGATGGCGTGTAATGTAATTTTTTTAGCATTCATTTGATTAAAGACGAAAGAGGTGTATTTGTTGAATGATCTTCCTTCTTTCATCATTAAAAATTGAAATTGACATGTCATTTTAGGTTATTGATCTTTTCATATAGTCATCTTAAAACAAATGAGAAGAGTCTCATTTAATGGCTTTTTTTATGTTTGATTAAAGAAAGGATTGATGCATCGGATGCTCCTCTCTTCTTTCTTTTCATGTATAACTAAAATTGATGAGGTGAAAGAGAGGTGCTCTTGCATTTCTGGACTCTCTCTCCTTTCATGCATGTGTTACCCGAGATTTGTATGAGAAGGTGTCTCATCTTTGGCTTTTTTCTTCTAAGAAAATCTCCTCCAAAGTTTTCTTCTCCTTTCCCACCAAAGGATCTTCTTAACCTAGTTGTCCAAGAATAACAAGTGGTAGATCGCATTGGTTGAGGATACAATATCGAGAAGAGGAAACAATAACAAGAAAAAGAGGATACATCACCTTGGAGAGGATACATTGTCGAGGATAGGATAGCACAACAAGGAGTTAAAGCTGTAGCAAAGGAGTCAGTAATATTTCTACCATATTGTTCTTATGTTGAATATTATCTTTACACCGTATCATGTATGGATTGACATGTTGATTTGGTTATCTTTCTTCCGTTGTGTTATGATTTCTAAAAAAGTTTTGAAATCTACCGTTTAACCAAATCTTTAATGTTTTCTTTTCCAATCCAACAGTTCCTGTATAATTTGTTGGTGAAAGTTTTAGAGGGATGTCTCACCTAAACAACCTTATCTTCATTGCTAGGAATAAATTGGGAAGAAAGAAATTAAAGAAAGGTTCACAACTTCTACTATTGCAACATCGATCACTTCCATTGATGAGCAATTTGACTTTGGTATTTTCAAGATAAAAGCAATTTAACTTTTGATAATTAGGAATGAGGTAAAAAGGACCTATCTCTCTCCAATTATCAAAACATAACTATATATTATCTCCAATTCCAATCCTAACTTTGATGTAGGATTTTTAAGTTATCCCTCATTTTCAGCAGCCACAACATTATTCATGATGAATCTTTCTTAGGCTTAAGAATCCAAAAATTCTCCTCCACTCCAAAAATTCTTATCCACTAGATAATGTCCATAAAGCTATTTTACCTACAATGACTCTTTATTATATATTAAGGATTCTTTGCAATCACGTTGCAAGCAAAACTTTATTCACCTTTAGGAAAAAGTGAATCTGTCACACTTTAGCAAGCAAATATCCTTCTAACTAACTTTAGCACACATGTTATGATCACTTAAGGATAGAAATAAATTTTAAGTAAAAAATAATATTAGTTTTAAGACTTATATTTCTCATCAAATTTGATAAATTCTTTTAGTAATTAAACCTTTAAATGTTAGGACATTTACTCACATGACAATTTTTTGCATAATAAACCCCTAGGTCATATTTTCATTAAAAGAGCATAACATATGCTAAACTATTTATTAGGCTCCATTATCACAAAAAGAGAACTCCTAATCCTTCGTAAGTCGAAAAGAAAGCATTATATAATCCACATCCTCTAACTAAACCTAAAAATACATATAAGTTATACTCTTCAAGGTCTTTCTCATATGGTAATAGCACTTTCAATTCTCATCCAAATTTAAAGCTCTCTTTTATATTTTATTTGCTATCAAACTAAGATTTAAATGGTCACTCAAACATAGATTAAAGTAAATAAAAATTTAGAATAGTTTTAATTTCAAGAAGATAAAAAGTTAAGAGTCACAAAGTTAATGACAAGGCATACATATTTCATCTCAATTTTCTCACTAACTATTTCTATCATTCATGTAAACATGAAATAATAATCAAATTGGTCTAACTACATTTTGAATTATCACACCTTTAGCCTTATTTTAACAAAGAAAAGTGATAGGGTTCAAAATTTGGTTATTTAGTGGTTAATGTAATCAAGGTAGGTGTTTTAAGAACTCAAAATCGTAACCTAAATTCCTTTGTCATTTTAATTCATGAACTCAGTAACATGATTTCAGTATGCATAACAAAGCAAGTAATAAAAATGATGAAACCATGTTTGATAATCACTTAATAAAACATAAATGAAGCAAAAAAAATGACAAATTGCTTATTATCTCATCAACTAATATAGAAATTTAATTTGTATCAATTCTTACACACTTATCATTTGAAAATCAACTATAAAGAAAATAAGACACATTTTAGAAATAAAAAAATCAATCGTTCATACTTGCATCGCATCTTAATTCAATAATTTGACAACTCAAAAATCTTTAAAAGGCAATTTTCAAAAACGGTTAAAGATTTTAAAAGAAACATCAAGAAGTAAAAACCAAAGTATACCAAAACAAATTCAAATAATAAAGTAAAAGATGATTATTAATTTTCTTCCTTATACCTAAACCATACATTAATCCCAATATTTACAAAAAGAAAGAACAAGTCACGAAATAAAAGAAAAATAGGGAGTATAATTCAACTAATAAAACAACTTTTCTATAAACTAATGAACCATTAAAAGAAACATTCCATATTATAAATGATATTAGAAACCTTTTATAGAACTTTTATCGAACACTTGCTACGCTATTGAAATTCATCCCTAGTTTGTTTCAAAACTATTGTCTTATTCCATTATTCACCAATATAACCACACAATAACAAACAACGACCCATTAATAACCCAAATAAACCCTCGCAACTTAATCCACAGTAACACCAAGACATCAACATACAATGGTTCACATACAAAAATTAAAGAAAAAAACCCAAAAGTATTAAGTGGAAAACCATCATTGAGACAGAAAACCTAAGACAATGGAAGCAGTTGGTAGAAGAATGAAAAAAGATGAGCATATGGAAGAACTGAAGAAGACAATGCGCAGAGGAGACCGAAGAAGAAAAAAATTGAACGACGATGACAGGGGGCTTTGGGTGTTTAAGTTTATTAAAAATAAAACAATTTCGCTTTACTTTTAATTTAAACAACAATACCAATGTCGTTTGCATTTAGAAATGGAATGATAAGTTCGTTCCGTCGGTAAACTCAGTCATTTATTTTTATCGCCAACCATTGTCACTATTTTTACAAAGACTTTTACTATTTCATTGCTAAATTTCGTCGGCAAAGCTTTGCGAGTAAATTCCCTCTAACTTTACCGATGAATTTTTGTTCCATTGCAATATACCGTTTTTCTTGATAAGTTTACCAACGAAATTAAATTTTTCATCACTAATTTACTATGGAATTTTGTCCTTTGATAATTTTTAATTTTGATGTAGGGCTCATTGTTCTAATTACATCTGCACTCATTTTAATGATGACTAAGTCAGTGACATGATTAACATTCAAGACTGGATTTATCATACCTCCTTTTACCTCGACCAGGAAATCGTCTGTTGTTTACGCGATGGCTAAAATATGATTTCTCATAGTCAGTCTCCTCATTACAGTCACCTCTATCGTTGTTTTGAACTTCATGTCCCTTGTAACGACGGCCACTACGTCCTCGTCCTCCATCGGTCGTACTGAATTATTTATCGGGCTACTGTAGAGGACTGAGAACTAAACAAGCCTTTGATTCTACACTTTCATCGGATAACTTATGGACACCAAATTTAATGCCAGAGTTAAAGCTTGGGATATAGGCTCTTATACCACTGATAAGCATCAAAAAGAAGAGAAAAGATATTCAAAGTGTTGGTTTATGCCCCACAATCAATCGCTTTAGTTGTTATTTAGTGACAAATTATTTAAAAGCATTCTTTATCTTGTACATGTTTAGATGTACATGATAAAATTCATGGGATGATTGAACATTACAAATGAAATTATAATGTGAATATTATTATAAGATTCATATTGCATTTATGCATTATTCCTAACTATTTCTAATCAATGTTCTATTAAGATTGGACATTAATAGAACTTAAAAAGATTAGCACATGTTTTGTTTTTCCTTATGAAGGAAGTAGTCGATCTCATAGGCTAAAGTATAGAGATATTTAAACAAATGTGTGGGTGCTTGCTAGAGAACAAGTTCACTAAACAGACTCAATATAAGAAATCCATTTGGAACATTACTTATATGCCTATGGAATTCTCATTGTGATGATTGTATAAGTGATCCTTTGACTTAAGGTCATCAAAGTTATTTTGCATGTGGATGCTATGTTTTGATACTACTTATGATCTATTTAATCATAAGTCGTTTAATCGGTAGTCATTGGATGTAGCATGAACTATATGGAGATAGTTAAATGATCAAAATATGATTCATCATCCTAAAATAATTAGGAAGAATGTTTCGTTGTTCCTGATTAGTGTTAATTCAAGAAATCCTTGGCCAAGATGAAATGATGTTTTGTAAATAGTTTACAAATGTCATTAATTGAATCGATAGCCAATGGTGGAGAACTAATATGATTATATTCAAAATAGAATATACATTAATTCTATGTTTTATATCTAATCGGAACATTATATGATGAAATGATGCACAGAAAGGTTAGTCAAAACTACTTTGACATTTCTAAATATTTGGGTGGTCATAATGCGTTGCTAGATGCCAATCTTGATCTATGATTATAAATTATTTAATTGGAAAATTAAAGATAAATTAAAAGGAGTTTTAATTTATCTAATTTTAATTATAAATTAAAGTTAGATTTTATAATCATTGCCAACATATTTGAAAACTTAATGAGTCTCACATATAAAATGTGTTAAATAGAACAAAGTTAATTTAATTAAGTTGGACTTGATTGTAAAGTTTGAAAAACTTTATGATTAAATATAAGATATTTAATAAATAAGAATCAGTATGAGATATTGAATCTTTCATGGGCATAATTGGTATTTATTTAGAATTATTTGTAATGCTAATTAAAGTTTAATTAAAATTAAAATTTAATTTCAATTAAATTACTAAAACATCCAAAGCATATTATAAATAGGCTTAAGCTCTATGGAGCTAGCACCTCATGCTTAACCCTCTATGTAAGAGTTACAAAGTTCTCTCAATCTGTTCTGTAGATACTGTAGAGGCCGGACACTTGTGCGGCTACAATAGTTGAGACGGATCAGTTTCGAAAATGGTTCGAGGGATACAACAAGATAAAGATCAAGCTTTGAAATAAGATACGAATTAAATTTTCGCTTTATTATGATTTATGTTACTTGATAGAAAAAAATGTGAATGAAAGATCCCAATCACTGAGCTAGTCGAAAATCAAAGTTTATCCGAAAATCATTTTATAGAATTAAATAGATTTTGATTTTCGAAAAATAAAAGTTACGAAAAAATTTGTGATTATTCCACTACGATCGGAATCGAATCTCAACCCAGTTTTCTAACAAAGAGGACAAAAATTGTCTCGTGCACTTCATTCAGCGGAAAACTTGTTTACATATAGTGGGACTCATCAACTGCAACTTCTAGTTTTTAAGTCACGTTAAAGAATCACTATTAACATACTCGCTAGGAATTTGGTCAACTAAACTTATCCTTCGACTCCACTAAACCATGCAAACAAAAATATAACAAAGAAAGTCCATCTGGTGAATTGGATCACAGTGTGTACATCCAAATCTGCAGGGGGTCTAGGCCTCAAGCGGATTCGCTCTTCTAACAATGCGGCCCTGGCTAAACTCGGTTGGGCCCTCTTAACCAAACCAAATACGCTGTGGGTTCAGATCCTCCGCGCCAAGTATCGTCTGGATACTACTCATATCCCTCTACCGTTGGACCGGCATCAAGCTTCTTCGACCTGGCGGGGGATCGCTGCAACTTGGCCTCTAGTGAGGAACGAGGCGACTTGGAAGCTAGGGGACGGGCGTCGGATTCTCTTCTGGCTTGACAATTGGTTTGAAGATTTATGTCCCTTGCACTTATTAGCCACCATCGAGGTAGAGTCTAACGTCCTTACTGATACAGTGGTCGACTACCTCACCGAGTCTGGAGATTGGCATTGGCAGCGGTTCCACCATTATCTCCCCTCTTCTGTTTGTCTGTTGTTTGCTGCTCTCCGCCCGCTCCCCACTGGTCGGGGCCCCGACCTATTAGTCTGTGGACCCACTTTCCCCCGTGATTTCACCGTGGCCTCCGCCTATGCCCTTCTTGAGCAAGCCGGGGCGACTGAGCGGCACCGACTTTGGGATAACATCTGGAAATGGCCTAGTCCGCAACGCATTCGGGCCTTTCTCTGGCTTCTGGCCAAACAAAAATGACTGACGAACCAGCAACAGGTGAAACGATCCCTTACTCTGAACGGTAGTTGCCACATTTGTGGTCATGAGGAGTATACCCTCCACGCCCTTCGGGACTGCCCCTGAGTGCAAATTTTCTGGCAGCAATTCCCTCCTCACATTCTCTTTGGAGTTGCCTGCTGGTTTCCTTGGAAGTGGAGAAACGTGAGCATTTTCGACCTCGATTTTTCTTGACCGCTCGACAGCGTTCGCATTATCTTAGAGTGTAGCTCTTGGATCATCTGAGCTCACTCGCTCGCTACCCGTGTTTTTCTGAACCAGAGCCTTCCTCACGGTACCCCGGTAAGATAAGTCAGATGGGTCAAACTCAACACCGATGGCACTGCCAGTGTTAGGTCCCTCCGGATTGCCGCTGGTGGACTTTTGAGGAATAACCTCTGCCATTGGTGTGGCGGCTTCCTTCAACATATTGGCCGCGGTACCCCCTGGAGCCGGAACTGTGGGGGTTTCACATTGACCTTAGTGTGGCATGGGAGCTTGACTTTCGTCATGTGATTGTCGAGGTGGACTCTCTCGAAGTAATCAATATCCTATCCCCTTCCTCTACCAGTTTAACTGACAGCTCTCCTTTGTTGACAGGTCTCTAGGAGTTATTACAACGGTCGTGAGAGGTCCGGTTCCAGCATATGCATCGCGAGGGTAATCGGTGTGTTGATCTTCTTGCCTCTCTAGCGGCTGTTTCTCGGCCCGGGTTTCAGTCCATACAGGATCCACCGTTGTATCTTCGCGACGCTTTACTTTACGATGCGACTAGGGTGGCTCGCCCCCGTGGGCTGCATTCCGCTGTATCCGACATTGTGTCGTTTTTATAACTTTTTGATGTTCTAGTTTTCCATTGTAAAAAAAAAACTTCAAAAAAGAACGTTTTTACCCAACCAGCTAATTAAGTTTGTTAACCCAACAATTGTCCCTCACTAAAAAGAAGGTAACAAGATTAGAAAGATTTGATAAACCTGAAGGAATGTTCCTTCGAAGATAATTGTATTCTAAAACCAATGCCTTGAGATAGGCCAACTTTGAGAAGTTTTCAGGAATTAGACCGGTAATATGCTGCCTTTCAGTTTCAGTAATGTGCAATGTCTCCAAGAAAGAAAAGCTGCCTGGAGAAGGCTACAGTACGCCAACCATGTAATATTTACTGTCTCTTACATCTCCTTACCAACAAATATCAAACTATTCAATGTTCATTATTTTTAAAATATATTGACGTATATTATTTTACATTTTTAGATATATTTAATAATTAAAAAATATATAATTTAAATAAGTTACTTAACAAATAAAAAATTTATGTTAATATTAATAAATTTACTTTTTTTACTTAATTACATTATCAATTATCATGATTGAAAATATAAATTCTTACAAGAATATTCAATAAAATATTAAGATATAATACGTATATATATATATATATATAAATTATACACTTACAAATTATTTTATATATAAATAACTAATTTTATTACATATTTTTAATAAAAAGCTGATATTATTCTGGTTAAATAACCAGGCGTTGCCGTTGCCGTTGCCTATCGATTTTATTAATTAATTTGCTATACTTGCTACAATATTTTAATTTATTAAAACAAAAACTGTAAGAAGACTCTCACGTTGTTTCAGCAAAAAGAAAGAAGGGAAAAAAACTTGCATTAATATAAAAAAAGGAGGATGAAAGAACAAGGCTTTTGCATTTAACTCGACTTGGATTCAACGTCACGTATAATTAAATTACCTTTATGCCACCATCGACCTTCACCCTCTCAATCTCAACTTCTTCCCCTTCAGCCTCGCGCGCGCGTGTATTTATATAACTTCGGTGGAGAGGAGAATCGACACAATCTAAATATATTTCCATAAACAAGTGACAGACGAGCGTGTTACAGCTTCCCCATCTCTATCTTATTAATATTTTTGTTGTATATATTGCATTTTAGATTTAGAAATCGTAAAGATAACAGAAGAGAGGGGAAAAAAAAAAAAAAGACGACGCTTTTTTCCTCATAAATTTCAGAGCTTATTGGGTTCGCCTAGAAAGAAGAGAACTTTGGTTATTTCCTCAAGACCTTCTTCGTTTAACATTCTGGGATTTTCTGGGTTATCGGTTTTCTTCTTACGGGAGGTTTTCTGTTGGGAAATTTAATGGAAAATTAAAAAATTGATCGACTCTCTCTCTGCTTCGTCTTTACTTGCATGGTTATTTGAAAATGAGAGTCAAAGAAATCCACCCATTGTGTTGCATCTCGCTGGAGGGTACAGGAATGGGCGACCAGTCGCCGGACATGTCGCTGAACAGAACAAGGTCGTTGCCGGGGCCGTTTTCCCGTGGATCTGACGCCAGGCTGACGCCACTGGGAGCGGAGGCAACCGTCGCCGGGGTTCTCTACAAGTGGACGAATTACGGAAAAGGGTGGAGATCCCGGTGGTTTTCGCTGAAAAACGGCGTGCTTTCTTACTCGAAGATTCGCCGGTCGGAGAATCACAATACTTTAACACCGAACGACGAAGTTCGACTGATCGGTGATATCTCCTCAGGTCGGCTTTCGCGAATGGACAGTAGAAGTCACAGAAGGAAACATCAGAAAGCTGTTGGCATTGTCCATTTAAAGGTATCAATAACATTAATGTGAAAGTTTCCTTGTATTCAATTTAGTTTCCATTTTTATGGGTCTATGTTGCTTTTTATTGATGTTATAGACTGGGGGAGAAAGTTTTGCTAATAAAGGACAAATTTTGGTTAAAAAATACAACTCGTAGTCTGCCTAATTGGGTCACTTTTCTGTTTCTAGTTTACTTGTTTTTGGCTTTCTGGTTTCTGTCAAAACAAACAAGAAACGTCGAGAAAGGGAAAATGGCTTGGTGGATTTTGGGTATGAAGCAAAGGTTACTTGCATTGTTGGTCGTGTAAATTGTAAATGGTCAAAAAGTGAGTTTATGGGCTTTAGTTCATTTTTCGCTTTATTATCAATTTCCTTCGTGGGTTTTTGTGAATCTTCAAGATAGATTTTACGCTTTTTCGACCTTCAACTCTGGTCTTTCGGAGTTTAACTGGTTGTTGCTGCTGCTGAGGTATGGTGGGTCACATCGGCCAGGTGGGTCCGTGGCTACGATAGGATACGTGTCGGTCTAGGTACTTCTTCTGTGGTCACATCAATGAGTGTCCACTGTCCCCTCGAAACAAGCGGATGGTAGATAATCGTTGTTTGCCCTTATCGTCACTGAAAAAGAAAAACAAGCACCTCTTTCTCTTAACTTTAGGTCTTCACCTGTGCTTACTTGAATCTCGCTTTCTTTTTATGTTTTTGTGAATTCACTGGGTCTGTAAGTGAAGGTCTCTGAATTTGAATCGTACAGCTTGGCCAAGATAAGTTCTTGGTTTCTTTATGAGATCTTCACGCTATTGGTCTTCTTAAGCAACTAGTACTTCCACACGGGGTATGTCTTGGTTACGAGGTTTTACTCCCACTTGGACAACGTTGGTTTAGCTGGATGACATTCAAGTCCAAGTTTGATGATTCTGCTTTTGGATATTTCTCTTGTGTGAGGGTGCTAAATTCTTGCTCCTCTTTTGGAAGCTTTTAGGATAAGTTGTGACTTTTCCACTTCCTGGCTTAAAGTGACGCAGGACAAGTAGAAGAAATATCAACAAGTAGCTACAACTCAGAAAACTAGAAAATGTTGACTGCTGAGTGTTGTTAGGCTGTTAAAAATTCTCATTTCAGGTCTGGATTTCCGGCTTAGGCTTCTGGAATTTCAGGTTTGGTATAGCTAAATTTTTAGGGTTTTGGTTGCTGAAAATAAGTAAAAAGTTATTGGAATTTAGTGAAACATAATGGAAGATAAGAAACTAGGAATCACTCTCGTCTAAGAAAACTTGACTTTAAAGATCCACACATATACTAAAAAAAGTTCTTAGAAGTAAGACAAAGGTTTTTTAACTAAAATATCCAAAATAAAATAAAATAAAATTAATAATATAAGTACAGTTAGGATAATATCCAACTTACTGCTCTTAAAGCCTATCATAAACTAAATCTTTGTCTTTGATGTCACCAAAACTTATACTTGTTGTCCAACCAATCTAAAAATTGTGGTTAACTAATTTGTCCTCTTTATAAATTCTAAGCTCTATTGCATGATTAAGTCATTTCTTTATTATTTGTTTATTATGGTAAATGTAAAGAGAGGTTTGGCAAATGATTTCATGTTGAAAATGTCATCTGATTTTTTGTGGTAGATTTTGTCATTTCGTGAGAGCAAGTCGGATGATAGACGATTTTACATATTTACAGCTACAAAGACGCTTCATTTGAGAACTGATTCAAAGACAGATAGGGTGGCTTGGATGGAAGCTTTGGACTCGGCTTGTAGTCTCTTTCCATCAACATCACTAAATCGTAGTCTCTCCCTTGTACCTGAAGATTTGTCTGTCTCAACTGCTAGGCTTAAAAAACGCTTACTTGAAGATGGAATTAATGAGAATCTTGTTGAGGATTGTGAACAGATCATGCTATCGGAGTTTTCTGGAGTACAAGACCAACTTAAACTTCTTTGTGAACAGCGGTCCAATTTGCTTGACACAATAAGGCAGTTGGAGGTAACTTATTTGGTACCACAAATGTTTTTTTGTTTTTCCTTTTAATATGTTGGAAAATCACTGTAATGAACTGCCTCAAGTTATAAATGTTCATAATGTAATCAATTTTCTCATATGTTACCCCCCAAGAATTCAATTACTTCTCCTGTTATTTATGAAGGCAGCTAACATTGAGACGGAAACCTCTGTAATCCCCGCAAGTGAATATCAATTGAGCAAGCATGAATTTTCAAGCTTAGGACGTGGAAAATATAGTGGTAACATCATAACTTACTCAAGTTTCTTACTATTTACGCATTTTTCACTTCACTGTTTATTTATTCAATAACAGCTTTACCACATTCTTTTTGTTTTTAATTGGTCTATGCAAGTAGAAAAATTTTATCATGTTTACTTGGAGTTGGAATGATTCGAATGCTTATAGTGACCATGCCCAATTCGTTTCAGAGGTTTATTATCTCTAATTCACACCTTAGGTCTTAATGATCATCTAACTAAAGATGCTTTGTCAACAGTGCTGCATTGACTCTCAATGTTTGTTCTGCATTTCAGAATGGAGCACCACTGAATCTTCTGATGATATTGAGAAGCATGACATTGGAGAAGCTTCAGATGAAGATGAAACCTTCTTTTATGACACTAGAGAGTATTTTATTGAAACTACAGTCACTGATGGATTAACGAATGAAGCTCATGATCATTTGGAGAAACCCAATGAATTTGATAATGAGAAGAAAATGCATGCACCACTGCAGGTTTGTAATTCTGAATATGTAGAAATTCAGAGGCGTCAAAAGCTTCCTGATCCTGTTGAGAAAGAGAAAGGGGTAAGCCTATGGTCACTGATTAAAGACAATGTGGGGAAGGATCTAACACGCGTTTGTCTCCCTGTTTACTTTAATGAGCCAATATCATCCCTCCAGAAGTGTTTTGAAGACTTGGAGTATTCTTACCTCTTGGACCAGGCCTATGAGTACGGAAAATCAGTAAGGAACATGTACTTATCATTATCTTCTATTTCTTGTTCTATAGTCTTGACGTAAGTTCCTGCTCTTTTATTAATGGCAAACATGTAACATAAAACTCTTATCTGATTCCTAGTTAATTATGCTTGTATCTGTGAGATTTTCTACAGGGGAATGGTCTCTTGAGAATCCTAAATGTTGCTGCTTTTGCTGTGTCTGGATATGCCTCTTCTGAAGGCCGACACTGTAAACCCTTCAATCCTTTGCTGGGAGAAACTTATGAAGCTGACTATCCTGAAAAAGGTGTTCGCTTTTTCTCTGAGAAGGTCAGTGATCATCTTGGCTCATGATGACTTGAATTACAGCATTTACATTAAAATAAAAGAAACGTTGGTCTCATAGTTAATACTTCAGTTATGAATGTGTAATCAATAGAAATACATGTAAAGCCTTTGAGAAATTTATAACTTCATGATACACCTGTAGATAACAAAAGGACAAGTGTTTCCAGACATTACTTATTGGGGGGCATAGAAATGCCCTAACAATAACTAGAAAATGGTAAGTGTTTCTAAGAAAAGAGACCCAGATGGAAAGCATCGAAATTTCTTTGGAAATAGAAGATTTTCCAAGAATTTGCGATTGTTCTTCTAAGTAATAAAGTTGGGGAATAGCCTGCTGGTTTGAAGACATTTGGCGAATTGTGGAATGAGGGAACAATAATTGCAGTTTTGTAACAGTAAAAGAATAATATGATAAGATTGAGTCATTTTGTTGTATGTTTCAATCACACTTTGCATTGAAACAGGTAAGTCATCATCCAACCATTATTGCTTGCCACTGTGAAGGCAGAGGCTGGAGATTCTGGGGTGATAGCAACCTTCGCTCAAAATTTTGGGGACGATCAATTCAGCTTGACCCTGTTGGAGTTCTGACACTAGAGTTTGATGATGGTGAAATATTCCAGTGGAGCAAGGTGTGCATGTAATAATGATTATCTTATTCAGAACATGAATGAACAGTTCCGTGAAATCATCCGGCATCCTTTATGAGTTTCTAGTGTACATTGAGATTAACAAAGGTTTGGTTACTCATTAGGTTACAACAAGCATTTACAATCTCATCCTTGGTAAGCTTTATTGTGATCATCACGGGACTATGCATATACGTGGAAATAGAGAGTATTCATGCGAACTGAAATTCAAGGAGCAATCTATTCTTGACCGTAATCCTCACCAGGTTATTAGTCCTACTCCTGCAAGTGTTTCAATTATGTTTGGTTGCCTAATATAGAGACTTGTTTGACCTTTTATCTATATAATTGCCATGAACTAGCATGTTGTGCTACTTCTTAATTGAATTCATTGGGATAGAATGCTGTTTGTGAAATCTATGGGTTGGATTCTGTTGTGTTGGCCATTCATGCAATGTCTGTTATAAATGTTCAGGTTAATGGGTTTGTTGAAGATGTATCAGGCAATAAAGTTGCCTCATTGTTTGGGAAATGGAATGAAAGTGTGTACTTCACTTATGGTGATGGGATTGCCAAGCCAAAGAATAATATCTCCTCATCTAATCCCAATTTTCTTTGGAGAAGTAGTAAGGCACATCCTAATCTCACCCGGTACAACTTAACAGCCTTTGCAATCTCACTAAATGAAATAACGCCAGGACTGCAGGTAGATATTGTGTTTTCTCAATTTTGTAGTGTGCATTTCCAGTTCCTGTTATGCATCTCTAATTGTTTATATAGTTGTGTCTGATCCTGAGTATTTGATCATGGATTAAGGAGAAGCTCCCACCTACAGATTCTAGGCTTAGACCAGACCAACGACATCTGGAGAATGGAGAATATGAGAAGGCAAATGCAGAGAAACAACGGCTAGAGAAGAGGCAAAGAATGGTATGCTTGATAACTATTTTGATTTCCTATGAGCCTGTTTAGAAAAGGTTACTGATGTCCTAAAATCAGGATATTGACATTTATTTGTTCCAAAGAGTGGATTATTACAATTGCTTAATGTTTCATCATCATGTGTCACATATCCTCTGCAGTCAAGAAAGTTGCAAGAACATGGATGGAAGCCCAGGTGGTTCCAAAAACAGTCCGAAAATGGAACTTTCCGGTATGTGGGAGGATATTGGGAAGCACGAGAGCAGAGAAACTGGGATGGATGCCTAGATATATTTGGTGAATTTAATGAAGACGTCCTGGAAACCTCACATGCATCTTAAATCTGATCAGGTATACACAACTCTTCTTCGTAGCAGCATTATGCTAATCATACAAGTGATCTTTTCGTAGAACCTAATTATATGTAAGCTTTTTTGCAGCGCAGCGAGGGCTATCAGAGACTTGGTCTGCCTGTTTCATAGTCTGGACACTTGCTAGATTATAGTGAATACAGTAGCTTACTTTAATGTCTACAGGCGATGATAACTAGGATTGAGCCTGTTCTACTATTTTAAGCATTCCTAAATTGTTTGCCATCGGGAGATGACATCTGAGATTTTGTGTAGCCATTGGCATTGGCTGGCAAGCTTTTTTTGGTATATTTTTTGTACTTCTTTGTGAAGAATACATGGAAAAGAAAGTGTACCATTCCCTTCCTACAGAGGTGGGCTGCAGCTATACAAAAGATAGTTGCCTTTCTGTGTTGCTTTGTTTCGCTTCCTTTTATTTTATGCTTTGATCTTTCAGGCTACTATAAAAGGCTGACTAGAAAAATACTCACCTGAATAAACATTTAATGGGTTTGGAGTGAAATGAGAGACGATACATAAGGGGAACTACATTAGAAACTATACACCGAAGGATTACATTGGTGAAGGGTGGAATGCGTAATATTGAGGATGTTTTCGTATAAATTTATGCAAAATCAAATAATGTAATTGTATGCACATTTTATGGCACCGGACGCTTTACATCAATTTGTAGGAAAAGCTTACATAAAATTTGAAGAATAATATTTATTTTCCATATAATTACTTTTACCAATATAATTATATGATATTTTGTTTAATATATATGTTTTAATTTGTGTAAGGCCTTTGGTAATTGATCATCTATAATTATTAAGAACCTACATGAAATTAGTTAATATGTACTAGTTTTATTTTTAGTATTTTATATTTTATAGTTAAGCTTTAATATACATTTGTATATATATAATGAACAAAAAAATATTATTGTATTCGTGTATACATAATTATTCATTTATAAAAAGATAATCAATATCATACCTTGATTTTGTATGTAAATTTATTCCAAATAAATGTACAAAATGAATTAAACATAATTATTGTAGATACTATGCTTGTATATGTTCATTTATTCCGAATAATATTATATATAATTACTCTAAAGTAAAAATGATATGAATGATATCATAATTTTTTAAAGGTCTAATTAAAATATTCAAAAGATAGAGATAATTTATCATGTATCTTTTGAATCTCTAAATGCATTTATTCATTTTAATTTATAACATGCCTAAATTTTTGGAAAATATTTATTTTGAAAATTTAAACAAATTCAATTCTAATTTTGATCAACTACAATACTGAATTTTAAAACTGTTAAAGATTAGTTTTCTTTTTAATATTTAATATTTTGTAATTTTTATTTAAGCTGGCAATATATTTCATTATCAATAATTATGTTTATATATATATATATTAGAAGTAAAATAATTATAGTTAGCGAAAAAAATGAAAATAGTTATTGTTATATGCCTCAATATATAATCTTTATGTTAATAAATAACCACAATTTTTTATTGTTAAATGAATTTATTTATATAGAAAAACAAATTAAATTTATGTTGCACTTAAATTTTTATATGAATTTATCTAAAATAATGATATTATGACTTGATTTTATAAATGCATTCATTCTATAGGTATATAAATGAATTATATATAATTCTTATCTATTAAAGAATGAATATGCTATGTGATTAATTACACAAAATTTTTAAAAAGATAAATGTATCATATATCATGTATATTTAAAGATAATTAATGAATACAATAACAAGATATAGATAATTTTATGTTGCACTTCTGTCTAGAATGAGTGCTCTTTATTCTCTCTGTCCGGATTCAACATAAGCAATCACATCTACATAATCATTCAATAGTCATATAATATAAAATTTCAAATAAGGAACAATAAAGTGAGACCATCTCGGTCTACTCACAGTACACTCCATATTAGCATTTGCCTTCAAATTCTGGGAACGTCTGAATGCGGACACTTGACCTGCGCAACTCATTTATGCAAGACACACATTACACACTCATCAATAATTGAACACATATAAATATTTATTTATACACAATTGTATAAATGGACTATGTACAATGCATGCTCAATGATAATCCCGAACATATGTTCTCGAACACATATTATGCTCATATTGAACATATCGTGGGACAATTGCTATAACTTTCTATAGAGATATCAGATTTATGTTTTATTTAGATGGTTCAAAAGAGGACTTGAAGAGATACAACTTTCATGAAGAACTAGAAGACAAATTCTTTTTTGTGAAGGATAAAAAATGGAATAGAAGATATAAGATGAACAGTAACCCAGAAGAAGTTTATGAATAATAACACAGAAGATGTTTTACAATTATCATAACTTTCTCTAAAGATATTGGTTTTAGGTTTTCTTTGGATGGTTTGAGAGCTACAACTTTTATGAAGATTCGAAGGTAAATTCCATCTTCTGAAGGATAAAAAATGGAACAGAAGATGTAAGATGAACAGTAACCTAGAAGAAGTTTATGAACAGTAACACAGAAGATGTTTTACAATTAGCATAACATTCTCCACAGATATCAGATTTAGGTTTTATTTAGATTTTTTGAAAGAGGACTTCAAGATCTACAACTTTCATGAAGACTTTAAAGACAAATTCCATATTCTGAAGGATTAAAAATGGAACAGAAGATGTAAGATGAACAGTAACCCAGAAGAAGTTTATGAACAGTAACATAGAAGATGTCTTACAATTAGCATAACTTTTCTACAGATATCAGATTTAGGTGTTCTTTAGTTGGTTTGAAAGAGGAATTCAGGATACACAAATTTCATGAAGACATAGAAGACAAATTCTATCTTCTGAAGGATCAAAAATAGAAAAGAAGATTTAAGATGAACAATAACCCAGAAGAAGTTTATGAACAGTAACACAGAAAATGTTTTACAATTGTCATAACTTTCTCTACAGATATTGGATTTAGGTGTTCTTTAGATGGTTTTAAAGAGGACTTTAAGATATACAATGTTAATGAAGATAACTTTGCCAAAATATGTCTAGATCAATCCCAAAATGTCCTTTAAACTCTGAAGACGAATTTTACATTCATCCACTAAAGTACTACACCTAGTTCTCATTTCATGACAAATTTTGAGACTCTTAGAGACAGAATTGAAATCTGATATCTTCATAAGAAATGTAGCCATATGTTTCTAATTTATTCCAAATAAATAATCTTCTCATTTGGATAACTAGAGAAAAAGTTATGGCTAACAGACCAAAGCACACTCAATGAACATTTTCTAGATCAACCACCACTTTTGTTTCCAAATCTTTCCTTATCACAACTCATACTAAGATCACTCTTTCAACTCCCTCTACTTCTCATTTTCAAAAAAATCACATTTAAATCAATCATACCCTGAATTTGTCATGAATGCATGTACAATAAGTTTTATATGTGCAAAGATTCAAATTCACATACATCTATGTTGACATGCTGCTGGGCATGAAATGCAAATTTTTTTTCCAAACTCTCACATTGCTATTCTCTCCATTTGAAATCTGGGTTCTAACCTTTAATATGGGGACGAGATGTTACAATTCTCCCCCTTAATAAATTTTGTCCCTGAAATTCTCATCTGATTGATCAATATGGTAGAGATATTAATTCCTCCCATGCTTCTCCATTTCCTATATACTTCATCAGATACCCTTCCAAATGACCACAGCTGATAACTCAATTGGTCCTTCAATCACTGATTTAGCTATCACACTATCTTGACTATTTCATCGGTATATTTCTGATTACTCACCAACTTTTATCTCGTATGTTGTCAATCTATCTCTATTGATCATATCATTATTTCTTAACCTATTCATATATCACATATTATAAATCTAAAATGTCTTTCACCAGTAACACTAACTCATAATAATTTTCATACAGACCAATTCATAATAGCTTAACTTATCCTTTCTCTAAATCTGAGCACACCTTGCTAAGGTCGTACTCACAAAAACACTTCATCTCTCCTTTGACAATTCACTTTTCTTTAGTGTTAAGACATTCAACTCTTATGTTCATTTCATTATATTCCGCAAATATGATGTTGATTGTAGGACCTCGGCCTCTCGGGCCTCGCGCCCACCCGCTTGTAGATATTGTCCGCTTTGGGCCTCGACCTCTAGGGCCTCACACCCTCACGGTTTTACTTTTCCACAGGACTTCCCAGGAAGTCACCCATCCTGGTACTGCTTTGGCCCTAGCATGTTTAACTTCGGAGTTCTTATGGGATGCGGTGCGTTAGGACATGAAAAACTCGTCTGCAAGGAAGAGGTTTCCACATCCTTATAAGGCATGCTTTGTTCTCCTCTCCAGTCGATATGGGATACCCCTAAGTATCCACCCCCGTCGGGAGGCCCATCGTCTGCGCTGGCATATCGGTCGAGTCCTGTCTCTGATACCAATCTTCCTCAGCCAAAATTCACATTTTGAAAACTTCACATACAACTGTCTTTCGCGAAGTATTTATAGCATAGTCTAGAGATGTCTAGCATGCTCATCTTCATCCTTAGAGTAAATCCGAAGATCATCAATGAAGACTATGATAAACTAATCCAAAAAAAGAGGGAACACCCTATTCATGAAATCCATAGATACTGCGGGTGCATTTATCAATCTGAATGACATCACTAAAAATTCATAATGTCTGTACCTTGTCCGAAAAGCAGTCTTGTGCACATCTTTCTCATCAATCTTCATCTGATGGTACCTAAATCTCAAATCTATCTTTGAGAATACTGTAGCTCCTCTTAACTGATCAAATAAATCGTCAACCCTGGGAAGTCGATATTTATTCTTGATGGTAACCCTGTTTAACTGTCGATAATCAACACACAAGTGTAGGGTCCCATCCTTCTTTTAAACAAATAATACTGGTTCTCCCCATGGTGAATGACTTGGTCTGATGAAGCCATTGTTTAATAACTCTTGTAGATGAATCTTTAACTCTTTCAATTCTGCCGATGCCATATGATAAGGTGGTATAGATATTGGCGTTGTCCCTAGGACCAAGTCAATAGTGAAATCAACTTCCCGATCAAATGGCAATCTAAGTCACTCCTCTACAAAAACATCAGGGAGCTCGCGTACAATAGGGACATCACTCAGTTTAACCCTTTATGCCAAAGTGTCAATCACATGTGCAATGAATGCCTGGCATCTATGATGAATCACCCTTTTAGCCTTGATCATCGATATCAAATAACTCGTTAATACTCATCGTTCACTAGTAAATTTAATCAGGACTCTATTATGGGGTATTTAATCGGGACTCCATCATGGGGTTCAAACTTCACCTCTTTCTTAAAATAGTCAACCCTGGCGCGATACCTTTCTAACTAGTCAATCCTCAATATCACCTTAAAATCCCAGAAATCAAAGGGAATAAGATCTAACTCTAACCAGTATCATCGATCTTTATCTCACAAGTTGTATATACTTAATCACGAGCCACTTTTTCTCCAAGAGGAGTGACTACATTGAGAGGGGATCTAACGACTTTCAGGGATGACTAATATCCTCGGTAAAGGTCACGTTGACAAATGACCTTTGCGCGCTAATGTCGATCAAAACTTTGGCATCTCTATCGAGAACACACATAACACATGTAGCACCTTATAACACTATGCGTTAATAGCTCATTCTATTTGCAAGTTTAACTACATTGAACATGCATCACAATAGTCGCAAAGGTCCAACCTTGTCACAACTTTGCCTTCCTCGTCCAACCATGCTATCATTATAAAATCAAAGAAAAGACATTGTTTAATTAAAATAAATTTGGCTAAGCCTAACTTATCTAATATCCCAAACATCCAAAAGAATGTTGACAAGTACTCTGGCCGAGGTTGAACCAGCCAACCGTTAAGGACTTCAACTTAACGATCCGATACTCAACTTCTCAACCAAAGGCTTTCGACACCCATACTCGACTCCTAAGGCTCATGAACTTTTTGAAAATGGAGATAACACTTTTGAAAATGTAATAACTTGGCTATGATACCAATTTAATTTTCACGACCCGATACTACATCAGGCCTATGACAACCGCCGCATAACCGGGCTAAGGATACTAATGGTATCCTTAATCTGACTATGCAAGGCTAATCGAATATCCTTTTGTTTTTAAAAAAATTTGGGCAGAATAACGATTGTATTTTTAAAAATCCCAAAATTTGCAACGATTTCAAACACACTTCAATATGCATATCCAACCACAACTTCAGGACTCTCTAGTCCGCTCAAGGTAGTCTCAACTCTAGGCAATCTCAACAACAATATCAATAGTTCATACATAAAATCTTTTACAAAAACCAAGTCAATGAAAAGTTAACTCACAAAATCATAAAGCGTATCTACATAAACACAGTTCATGAGCCACTAGGTCCACTCAGAGTTTTAAAATCACTAAATTAACTTGCATGGTTGAAAAGCAGCGGGGGATGAGTACACTAGGTACTCAGTGAGCAGAAAAAAAAACACAAATAGAATTTGATCATACCAAGACAGTGTAGATAACCTATGAAGTAAATATACATGACATAAAAACACATAGGCCTAACCTATGCCTCATCATATAATAGTTAGGAACCATATAGGCGCAACCTATTAATCACCCATCCAGTGAACATAAGTTCCAGTTCCAGCATAAAAATGCATAAAAACATCAGATATATAAATCAAATATTGTCAGAAAATAAATATCAAAATAAGCCAAAAACAATCATGTGTGACACCACTAGTTGACCAAACTAATATGCACACCTACCGATTATCGATGTTGGCTCGACTTTCATCCGTGGTGAGTCCGGACTACAGTCGATAAGAAAATCATGACCCTAGGTGATGACCTCGTCGGTGTCCAGACCCTAGGTGTGGAATCACCCGCATGTCCCATAGAAAAGTTTCGATACGACAACTTGACTTTTATGTACCAGCGTCAATGGTACGGGGGTTGCTTAATCATAATCAGTTGTGCCTAGCACACAATTGGCCAATCGTTTCCTCACCAATCACAAAAATCATATACAACATTTAATTATCAAAAATTAAGTAAAGCATTATACCTTTATTTATCAATCCAACCAATAAAATGAAACCTTGTTGTGGCTCTAAGCCAAAAGAGAAAACGTACACGTAGCATATATGACTCATTTATGCATAAGTAAGTTCGAAAACATTATTTCATGTCATAAAAGTCATCTTTTG
>JANZLF010000221.1:35536105-35547033 GCA_026546835.1 Erythroxylum foetidum
TGTTTAGTTAATTATGTCATAAATATTGATTGGTTGTAGGGTATACACTAACATATTATAACTATAAAATCATGAAAGTAAGATGTTTCCTGTCTTTTACATGCAAGAAACAAATATATTTTACACTTTCAACTAAATATAACGCGTTAATACAGGATAAAATTCTAGTGTTAGAGCAGAAAGATCTTTATTCTTTAAAATAGATATGTGTTAGCTAAGCTGAAGCATAAAACACTCCCAGTGTCACTTTTTTTATAAGAAACATCATTCAATTCGCATTATCAATGGCTTGGTCATGTACAGTTTGCCAGAGTAGGCTGAAAAACACATGTAGCAGCGATTCTTGTGCACTTAAAGCAGTAACGATCAAAGTCATAACTCATCACAACTTTTTGAGGTACTTTTATCAAACTCAAACGATGAGGAATTACCTTCCATGTCTTCTTTGGTTCAACATCCTTAGGAATGTAAATTGACTTTCGAATATCTTGAATCATACCCATGGGAGAGTCATATCTATTTCCTGAAACAAAAAACATTTGGGACACTTTTAAGCAGCTTAAGTGGAGCATCCTACACAGTCTGGACAATCGTTAAAGCCAACCATGAAAGCATGCTTAAGAAACTCTTTGCTCTTCTTGATGTTTAAGTCATTTGTAAAAGCAATTGAATATTCAATATCTATGTTAGGATAATTTTTTGAGTTGATCCTTTTTTCTTTATCTTGGTCAACTTACCCCTACAACAATCGATACATGTTTCTAAATCACTGAAGTCCAGAGTTAGGAGAATGTTATCCTTTATCAATCTCTCAACCTTCACCCTGGAAATGTGGCCAAGACGTTTATGCCACAATATGTATGATGTTTCCTTTATGAAGGCTCTCTTTTGAGTAACAAGTTCGGCAACATAAGAAGAGATCTACATTTCGTTAAGAGTAAGACACATTCTATATAATTCATAATATAAGAAGGCAATTCTTATATATCTTGTATTGATAGAAATATTTACAACCGAAGTATCAAATACAAAATGATAGTCATCTTTATCCAAAACTGATATAGGGATCAAATTCTGTTTAAAAGACAGTATATAAAATGTTTTACGTAAAACTAATACAAAACCCAGATCAAAATTCAAACCTACATCTCCTACATACAAAACATCCACCTCCTCATTGTTGTCGACTATCAGCTTCTCCTCTCCTTTAGTCAACCTTCTCCTAGATCTGAACCCTTGTATTATAGAAGTAACATGTTAGAAGGTCTACCATCTAACCACTAAAAACTTGATGTGGTTATAGCTACATTAGATTCATAAATCATATAGGCCGAGGAGTTACTTAACAATTCTTGTTTAACCTTTCACAACTTGTACTTCTGGCAATCGGCCTTCCTATGCCCCTTCTTCTTACGAAAGAAGCACCTTATACCCTTTAGGTCATGTGGCTCCTTAGCAATGCTGGACTGTCCAGTCTAAATCTTCGGAGAGGGTTTGGGTTTTTTACCTTTACCCTTAAACTGTTAGGGCTTAGCCTTCCAATTGCCTTTGGCAGTTGTAAAAATGGTTGTATGAGGAGAACTCTTAATCTTCTCCTTTGTTACAACACACTAGAAAATCAAGGCATTGATGTCCCAGGCCTTATCCTAAGAGATGCAGGAGGTAGCCAACATCTTAAACTCTCAAAGGAGAGTATTTAGTGCCTAATGCACTATGAGGTTATCAGGGATTGTTACATCAAGTGCCTTCAGCCTAGTCTGAAAGTGAACCATCTTGATAATGTACTCTCGAGTGTCTCCTTCTCCTATATACTTCTTAGAGAATAGTTTCTTAATCAAGTGGCTCTGCTCTGCATTAGAAGACGCCTTGTATCTCTTGAAAATGCCATTTATAAACTCCTTCTCTATGGTTGTATGTCAGCAAATGATCTGTGATTGACCTATTGATGGTTAAATAAAAGATCCTATTTGACCACTCCCAGATCGCCATAGCTGTTTTATCAACTTCTGAGCTGATATTAGTAAGTGAAGAAGGTTTCTCGATGTGTATAGCCATATTGATGTCAACCATCTCCAAGGCAAACTCCACATCCTTCTTCCACTTCTTGAAATTAAAACCATTAAGATCTCAATCCTGACAACATTGTTGTTTACAAAAAAGGTGACTGTAAGATAGAAAAGACAATGTAAAATTTAGTTTAAATACAGGACAACAACAATAATAGTATTTATACAGAGAATCTGATTGCACATATTATGAAATACCTATGGGCTCAATACATAATATATGTAATTAGACCTCTACATAAAAGCGATCAGAGTGCAAAACCATCAACTTTCATGACACTACCACCTATGGGTGTTGACCCCTAAATTTTTTTTCTTGATAAATAAGCATAATTAGATTATTTTGGGTCTTGCTAAATTAATTTATGTTGGAATTAATTAACACGTTAATGTGAATGAGATTAGGTGACACAAGTTAAGGGAATTAAAGTGTTAAGGTGATAACTTATGCACGAGGGGTAGTTTAGGAAGATCACTTAAGGGGGAAAACCTTAAGGCTTTGAAGGAAGGGAAAATTGGACATTGTGCATTCATTAAAGGTATAAAAGGGAGGAGAAGATGGCTTGTCTTACATGGGAAGAGAGGGAAAACGAAAATTAATGGAGAGAAGAGGGAGAGAGTGTTGTATAAGGAGAAAAAGAGAGGGAAAAAGGAGTTGAGCTAGGTTTCAAGATTTCTTAACCTTCAAGAGGGATTTTGGGATTGAGCAATAAGGGAAAAAGAAAGAGGAAGATTAGAGCTTCCATTAGAGCAAAGGTAATCCATTGTTTGGTGGAGATTCAAGGTAAGTTTGTGATTTGATATTTGGATTTTGGAAGGGGTTTTGGTTTAAAGAGCTTAGGAAATGCATAGGTCTAAGTATTCTGGGGTCAATTTTATGAATATATTTATATGGGTTGTCCAATTTGAATTCCTTCTGATTTGGGGATTTTTTTTGTCAATGTTGAAGAGAATCAAGAGAGGCAAGAGGAGAAAGAGTAGGGACATTTTTGAGCAAGGATTTCATGCAAGGAAATTAAGGTGGGTGACTTTTTTATAATTGAGTCAATAAGCTATCAAATGTTCTTCAAATAAATGCAATTAATTGATTTTTCAACTACCTTGTAAAAGTGCATTTATTGTTCTTTAAATGCTTGAGAAATTGCCACATGCTTTTTGTATATGATTTTTGTGAATGAATTTTGAGTGATATGGTAATGATTTCAAATTGCTCTATAAATGTTGTATTTGTGGCTTTTGAATGATTTGGAAAATGGTTATATGCTTGGTATAGAATTTTTGATGGTGGAATTGTGAAATACTTTTGAAAGAATAGCAAGTATATGAAATAGTTCATGCTCATGAAAGACAAGATTTCAAAATGTGCCATTTGGGCAAATGGTTTGCAAGTTATGAGATGCATGATTATATGGGTTTGTAATGGTCCCCTAAGTATGTCAAGTGCACTTGTCTAAAGGCTTCTCCCACCTACCCGCTAGTGGCATGGAGCTCCCTCGTGGACCATAAGTTCACGGCTACGCAAGACCATTTTGTGGGATTGCTATAGTACGTTCTGTTCACGGTTACACATGACCCATATGAGAATTATGTAGTACGTTCTGTTCCGGATCCACCCAAACCATTACGATGTGTTTATGTGTTTACATTTGTTGACAAGTTTGATGATTGTTTGACTTATGTGAATCGTGAATTGATTGGATAATTTTGAGAAATGAATGCTTTTTGGATTTTAATGAGGTTTTGCTATGATCATGAAAGTTTCAAATGGTTTTCGCTTATTACCGTTTATAAAATTGTTACTCATGAGCTTTAAGCTCACCCCCTTCCATTCTGTCCCATCTTCAGGTGAGGAGCACGAGATTGAGTGATTGAGCATAAAGGCATTACTCCGGAATTGGCTTATTTTGCATTTTAAGATAGTTTTTGTAAAACAATATTTTAGTCGCATTTCGAGTGATTCTAGTTTTTGTAAAATTTGTATTTTTGGATTATCATGTAAGTGGCTTGAAATGCCCACTAAAGCGATGTAAAACTCTTATTGGTTTTGATGTTAATGAAATACTTATGCATTATGTTTTGCTCATGATTCTCTAAGTCTTTATGTTGCATTTTCTAGTTTTTCATAGTGTAAGAATTGTATTCTGAATTCAGGAGGAAAACTGTATTGATATAGGTATATTTTGACCAAGTTGTCTTCAAGAAAGTTGTAGATGATCCCTCTAGCTTTCCAACGACATAAAGTTTGTAATTTTTATATATCGGAGTGGAAAGTTATGTTCATTGCAAGTTATGATGTTGTATAGGAATTAAGAACATGATAGCTATAGTGAATGATGAGAGTTGGTGTTTGTGGTGAGTCATTTGAGTTGAATTTTGGGTGTTTAATGCACTCAAATTGGTAATTGAATGTTTTATGAGTGTTATTGCATTAGAAGAAGTGAAATTGAGAAGATTATGAGTGAATATGATGTTAGAATGGAGGTAGGAAGCATTGGAGGGGCTTGGAGGAGTTTAAGAAATCCCTAAAAAAGACCCCCATCTTTGCCCATGCCCATTAAACAGACTTGTAGGTCTGTTTAACGGACCTTCTTGGGTGAAAATGGCTCCCAACCCCAACAATGTCCATTAAACGAACATGGATGTCCATTAAACGGACATTCACAGGATAGCTACAGTAAATTGCGATTTTTAGCCCTTATAGAGGCAGAATCTCACTTTGTGGTATGCATGAAAGTTGTGGATCTGGAAGTTTACTTTCAAATGGTCTAAGAACAAACTCAATCAGACATTTGTAGAGAAATTTATGGAAATTGCTCCAAGAGAGGTACGGAATGATTAAGGACATAAACATGTTGGTTTCTTTTGGCCATAACTCCCTCATCCGACCTCCGAATGAAGTAATTCTTGAAGAGATAGTTTCATAACTCATGAAATGTATCTCTCCATAAAAATTAGGATCTTTTGGAGTTTATTTGAGAAAGTTTGATGAAAAGTAAGTGAGAGGTCGGTTGGGAGAGCATGATTGAGGTACGAACATACTTTGGTTTTTCAAGCATAACTTCTCGTATAGAGTTCAATTTGAGATAGTTCTTGCTTCAAATTAAACTAGCGACCTAAAGCTACCATTTTGTGAAGAAGTCAAATTATGATTTAGGTGATTGGCTAGTGTGGGCTCACCACTCTTGTGAGATGACGACCAAAGAGGGTTCTTTGGAATGACCCTATAGGTTTACAAGCTCAGGGTTTATGACTCCGAATGTTGGGTTCCAGAAATGGGGTCCAACAATGGGAGAGTAGATCATTTAAGTAATAACTTTCCTCCATATAATTCTTTTATATACATCTCAAAATTTCTTATAAGGTCAACACTTATGGGTAGAATAATCAAACATGAGACTAGAGACATCCCCCATCATGCACGGGATTCAATCCAAATATTGACTTGGAAGGCCACTGTGGTGACTACAATCTTATCAGTACCTAAAAAGATCACAAATACAAGGGATATATCTTTATGTCATCCTCACATTCTATATGGGCAAAATTTATGAGAAAATTAGTTATAAATGCAAAAAACCAAATACATAGTCAAATAATCACATACTAGTACTGAAAACATTATCTATAAACTTTATTTGAGACTTTTATTTAAAAATTCTCAATGAGAGTGACTATCGTACTTTTTTGAATAGTGAACCTATCACACGAGATATAAAACCTTACGTGTCTCATTTATGTGTAGTTCAGAGCAAAAGAATGCACTCAAAATCACCTTAAAAAGCTTTGAAAACTTTACTAGAAACCAATTACCAATGTAATAAATATAGAAAATTTGAAAAATCACTTTAAAAACTCCCTCAACCCGGAAACTAACCTAAAAGGGACCCAATGCATCCTTGCTAAAATTTTGAAATTTTATTTTTTTTAGGTGCTGATGTCAGCATCACTGTAACGCTAACATTGTTAGCCGACGTCACCCTAGGCATCGCCACGGGGTGCGAATGCGTTGCAAGCATGTTTGTTGACACAAGCCAGATGCATCTGGATCGTGTCCCGCATGCACTGCCCATGTGCATATGTGGTTGTACTGTACAACACGTGCACTAACACATCTCCTCATCCCGTCCGTCTACGTGACGGGCACATGTATCGCATGCGCCAACCCATCTCTCTTCTACTAGGTATTGGGCTAAGCAAGGTGCGAGCAAAGCACACACCACATGCGTTCGTCTCCTCATGGAGACATGTGGTTGGACATAATTGGTGCATGTGCATATGCCAACCATAACCACCTAATGGCCATAATGTAGCACCGTCGGTTCTGACAGGGAAGGCAATTTTCGGTGATCCCTGAATTCGTTTTTGCCCCTTTTGGCTCATTTTTGAACTTTTTTTATAGCTAGTATTATGTATACCACTTTTACATAATCATATACGTAAAAAAACTAAAAAACAAATAAAAAATAGATGAAATCCATAATGGATGAAAACTAAAAAACTTTCATTTCCAACAACCCGATCACATAATCGTTCTGATACCACATATAACATGTGGGATAATCTTTATTATATGTCCTGGATTGTTCATGAAAGGGTTTAAAATAAAAGAAATGCAGAATACTCGATTTTGGTTCCATCTGAACATCTGAAGTAGTTTTTGAGACCAAAGCGAGCTTCAATCTCCCGAGACCTTTACGGAAAACTTCTGAATAAGAAAATGGAGTATCACAAAATATAAATCAATTTATGCACAAGAAACAAATAGATTTTCCATATAACACGTGAATATATGATAAATTCTAGTTGTAATTCTCATAGTATCCTCATCAATCAAAGTTATAGTTGAAACATCTTTATTCTTTACAATAGATATGTTCTAGCTAAACTAAACATAAAACACTCCCAGTGTCACTTATTTTATAAGAAACATGATCCAATTCTCATTATCAATGGCTTGGTCATGTACAGTTTGCTAGAGGTAGGCTGAAAAACACGTGTAGCAACGATTCTTGTGCGCTTAAAGAAGTAACGATCAAAGTCATAGCTTATCTAGAACTTTTTGAGGTACTTTTACAGAACTCGACGGATGAGGAATTAACTTCTGTGTCTTCTTTGGTTCAACATCCGGAGGAACGTAAATAGACTTTTGAATATCTTGAATCATACTCGTGGGAGAGTCATATCTATTTCCTGAAACAAAAAACATCTGGAACACTTTTAAGAAGCTTAAGTGCAGCAGCCTGCATGGTCTGGACAAATCGTCAAAACCGCCCATTAAAGCATGCTTGAGAAACTCTTTGGTCTTCTTCACGATTATGTCGTTTGTAAAAGCAATTGAATCTTCAATATCCATGTTCGGATTTTGTTTCGAGTGAAGTGTAACAAAGTTTATTTTCCCATCTTTTTGTTCCTTCTGTTGTTATACAATACATAATACATATACATATTCAATCATTTCGTTGCGAATGCATATAGTAGAAGAAAATTGAAAAACTTGAAGAACTAGCAAGCTCTTTAATTACCTCATAACTTTGTGTATCATTCAATAAGCGAGGAATAAGCATGAGAAGCCTAGTGATAGTTTCATACTTGGGTGGGCTGAATTTGTGAGTCGTCATACTTGACTGAAGGAAACAAGAAGCTGGAAGTACAAGGGTGTGCGTGGCAATTGATATCATGCCGGTTTCGAGGTAGTCTCCCATTAATGGAATGCAGCCACTTCTACTTTGGGTTGCTTCAGTTAACCAGGACAGAAATGTTTCACGCCACTGAAAAGAAGAAAAAAGATCAGTTGATAGCTATAGCCTTTTCGATTCAAAGAAAAGGTCAACAATTAACTACATTGTTACTTAACTATATTTCGAACATAGTTTGTTATTTCAGTCATTCCATGTCTTTGAAAGTGTTTCGTTGCTATTTCTCGTACAAGACTTTCAAGGACTTCAAAGATTGTCTTACTATGACCGGTTAAGCCTTTACCATCCCATCTGGGAAATGCGTAAAAAGAGAGTAAACAAATATATGAGTTATTGTTCCCACATCTTAAGTAATTCTATAAAATTATGAGCTCAGTGCATTGATGTACCTTTGAACAGCACTTGTGAGCTTTCTCAACTCATCTAGAGAACCTTCAATGTCATAAAAATCATCAGCAATTGTAACAACTATAGCACTCTTGGAAATTATCATTCGAAGATCACAGTCCCAAGGCAGTGAAGTGCTCGAAGCTATGGCAAAATAACAATAGGCAGATTTCTCTCGACAAAATCTCATCTGAGGAAGGCCCCAGTGATTCGACCATCTACCGTACAAGTACAAAGAGTGATTTGAGAATGAAGCAAGTCAATTTAGAGGACAAGGCATGTTAGAATATAACTAGCTTCAAGACCATAAAATATATTCCGAAGAATGATTATGTATCGAATATTGTAAATTTTATTTGTGGACCTTTTCAACTCCTCCAATTCTTTCTTGTAAATTGACTGGCGGAACACATAGTTTTGCAAGGCAAGCAGGACTAATTTTTGATTAAGATGGCTTGATAACCTGAAACCAAAGGAGTTGTTAGATAATTATGACCATATAGCATGCGAAAATTTCCCCTTGAATGCATGTGGAGTGTTGTGTAGTGGTACAATAGGACATAATTGGCGGTACCTGTGGTAGGAGGTTTTCCCCATCCACAAGGCATTATTGTTTTCATGTTCGATCCAAGTCCTGTAGTCCAGCTGATCCATCCGAGCGATCCAAGGAAATTCCAGCTCACGCTCAATCTACATATTTCAAATGTTGTGGTTGAAAACATAGAATTAATTAAATTAGGTGATTTTATGTTTACGTCAATAGTTCTATTAAAATGTTGTTGTTTCTGTTCTTTCCAAAGTTTTTTGTCATTTTTATACATCGATTATTTTTATAAATTTTGAATTAAAAATTAATTTTGGAATTCTTTTTCTTTCAGTAGTGGTATTTATGTCTTTTTGATTGGGTGCCACTACCAATGATTAAAAAAGGTACACTGAATTACCGCCGCATGAAAATTAGGATACAGAACATGATCTTGTCCTTTTGATCTCCCTAATATTATCTTCTCAAGCAACTTTTTCGAAAATGACCTAGCAGCCTCAAGTTCATATTCCCCAGGAAACATGAGGTCCGTGGCTCTGTAAACATTGAGCATCACACTTGAGAAGTGTTCGTAGTCATTTCCTATCCTTTTTTCAACTTCCTTAGCCTGTAAAAACCAACAAAAAGTCCCTACGAAGGTTTCCAATTTCGTCAGCTAAGCTATCATGAAAGTAACACCTCTTTTAATATCAATTTGGTGTTTCTTTTGCTTGTTGTGCTAAGATTAGGAAAAATAGTATTTATAACCATACATACCTGGGGAAACTCTAAAACCATACAGTCGAAGGAGATAGAAGGCCAACGAATCTTTGTATAACTTCAATGCAAGTGGTGAATCGTTTGGTTCTACCCATGATTCTCTGGTCACATAACTCCTGATACAAATTAAAATTGGCTAATAAAATCACTACAACAATTTACATGCAATCACTTGCATAAAGATATTCACGTGGGGACCTTATTAGAACAATAATGATGGAGAAATCATGTTCGTCACTTTCTAAACTACCACTTTTAGCCCATACACAATGATAAAAGGATAGGAAATAACTTAGGTACAATGTAATTTGATCTCTCTTTAAACTATTGTGGTTTTTGCATATAAAACCAATTCTTATCATTTCTGAAATGCTTTTTATATTTCCTTACTCGTAAACTTGCTCAAGAACTTTTTCAATCTCTTCGTTGAAATATTCCGCAAGACCCAATCTCTGTAACTGGTTGACCATACAAAGGTTTATCAGCTCTTCATCCAAGGGATATGTTTGAGGTACTGTCTCACAAACCACATAAAGTTAGTTCGAACTTCACTAAGGTAAGTTATAAAAAAATCTAATAATTTATATTGACTTGCAAATGCAATATTTAAAGGGAACTTTCTAACCTCCTCCATTGGCGAACTTTTTAGTGAGCAATTGAAGGTAACGTAGGCAATCTTTGTTGCCTGTAGCCATGAAAACACTTGCAGTAGCAGAAGGAGATTTGGACAACGACCCATCACTGTCCATGTGTTTAAGTATATGTTCCTCGCCATCAATATAATGCGGTGGCAACACCTCGTGGTACAATAGCAGTGGATGATAATGACCCTTTGCCTTCTCCCTACATTCATTAGAAGTAATAGAATTTAATTTGTAAGTATTATAAGATACCTGAGCAAATGGGAGAAAGTGTCTAAATAATGTACTTGTCGAGAATTTGTTTCCCTTTATGAATTATGTTTGTCACCGATGCCATTAATTGGTCTGAAAAATCAATTTCTATTGAAAGTTTGTCTGCAAGCTGAACCACTGCCGGAAAAACAATAGCGAACCACCGAGGGCAATAGTGGTCGATGTCGGCAAGAAAGTTCTCAGAATTTGCCCGAATAAATGACAAACCTGGCAAAATTAGGATAGACTAATAAAAATGTTCATAATTGTTAAAGCTAATGGAAAAGGCACTTCAACTCCATCTAATTAAAAGTAAAGATGAAGAGTACGCCAAGTAATAATCCATTACTAAAGCTGGTTGGTCGAATTCCCTACATTTAGAAAGTTTAAACAGTAAAAATTCAATTGGACGGTATCAAATAGATTAGAGCACCACTGGAAAATTAAGTACTATTAATTAACGTACAATCAATTTTTAAAATATTTACTAAGTTGACGCTCCACTCTTACACTTTTAAATTTCCCTAATTGCATGCAACAATTAGTAAAATGTAATATTCAACGTAATCCTATAAACTTTAGC
>JANZLF010000221.1:35547171-35557564 GCA_026546835.1 Erythroxylum foetidum
GCTACCATGCAGGCAACAGTTGCAGGAAGAGACTCAAGAGTTGGTAGGCCATGGGAATCACATTCTCCCCAAAACCCGGCTTCTGTCTGGTTGTTGAGCACCCAATCCAAGCAATTCTTGAACATGGGTCGAACTGGTTCGTCGGTTGATGGAACCATGGCTACAAATGCAGTGTCGTAGGCAGAAGGAGCAATGAACGATTGTGAGTTGATGTCTTTGCAGATCTCTTCCTTGATCTTTTCAACTAAAGCTTGAATGGAACGGTGTGAAGATTCGAATTCCATTACAAGTGCTTAAGCAGAGAAAAAGGATAGAAAACACTACGAAACTATGCTTTGTCTGTTTCCTTCTAGCTTGGAGTATCCATCAACACGCAAGTCCTCCATTTATAAGAGTCCTGATGATAAGGCTAATTTAGCTGTTGGTTACGGGAAAAAAGTGAAATTGTTGGGCGGAATTATTTGGCCTATGTTCACACTTGTGCTCCATTTATAGAAGCCCTGCTCAACAGACTATTTTTGACGTTGGGGACGGGGGAAACGTGCATTTGTAGGGAGCAACTACTTTGCACAGTTAGATATAGGATTCGTAGCAGGCACCTTAAAAAAAACTATAATTCTTAATGACTTTTTAAGAAATTAACGAATTCATCACTAAAAGCCATGAAAGGCATTGAAAGAGGGATTACAAGGTGGTGCCCAACCGTCTGAAAGTATACAACAAAAACCACAAAAATCATACTATTTTTAGAAAGCTAGTAACATGATAAATTAAAGATTCCATCTTATTCAGGCAGAAAGTGTCTCACTGATGCTAGAAGAACGATAAATTTAAGATTCAGTGGACCCTAAGCAAGTCAAAAATGTCGTCAAACCTCTACATCCATAATAAAGATGAGATTTCAAAATAATCAAAGTCATACTGATAATATTCAAACAATTCTAACAATATATAATACTTAATGTGCTACAACTTTGGGATAGTTAATACAAGAAAATTTTCAATATATACAAGACTATTACAGCTGTAGAATCAAAGGTCACCAATAAACATACATCAAGTTGCCAAAAGGGAAGAGGACTGGCGGAGTACCTTGTTAAAGGAGATTTGTAACGAAGATCCAAAAATATAATTGAGCAGAGTCAAACCTCACTAAGTGAATTAATACTATGGTTATGTTTTGCACTCCTAAAGATTTCAAATGATACATATATATGTATATATTTATAATTCATTACATCCTTAAATACAAATTTCATAACATAATGATTTTGTTCGTAAACATACATGCATTTTTCATATCAATATCATGTCACATAACCATCACAATCACAAATCACAAATCACAAATAATAATTGAGAACTGACGAATGAGTCTGTGATATATCCCTTACCCATAGACTATAGCATAAGGATTCTCTTGTTCCACATGGATCACTTGGTCTAAATTTAGTGGACTATCGTCCAAGAGTCACATTCAACCAAATTGTCACAGCCTTACTACAATATGATTGTCATTCGAGAGCATGCTAGACTGAACTACTACAGTTACGCTACCATATCATGTACCATATATTTGTTGGTATCTGAGAGCAAGCTCAATTGAATCGCCATAATCACGCCACCATATCATGTACTATATCAGTTGGCATCTGAGAGCAAGCTCGACTAAACCACACAAACTGTCTCATATCTCAATCAATAGATTCATCAATTGATCAATTACTAACCTAAATCCATACTTGACTAGTTGGCTCATTGTACATACAGCCTAGTGACACCCACTAGGTAGCGCATACCACAACAATCCTCCACATCATCACATATCAAGGTAAGCATAACATTGTAGAATAAAAATATGTATACATGTGTCCATTCATGTGTATAAATATCATGTGTGCATATGATAATAATGAAGATTTTTACGATGAATATGAGAATGGGTTCTAATGCATGTTCGTAACCATAAATATTAAATCATAGGAAGAATTAACTCCTTCGTGTAGAACTAATTATCTCGAAGTGTAAGGTTCTACTCTCGATTGATCTATAGAAAGAAAAATAGGAATGACTATTAAGATTTTAAACCTAAATCAAATTTAGATACAACAAGAATAAGATCATGACTCAATACTAAGGAGCTCTGTTTTCTATTTTTAAAAAACGACAATGTCATGTTTTACGATGATAACAAAAATTTATATATATAGAGAGAGAGAGATACACACATGTACATACATATATAAACACATTAACACTTTCTTTTTTTATTTCTTGTCTTTGTATAAAAAATTGGGTAAGTTATTTTTAATATTTTAAAAGAATAAAACTAGATTGTATTCATTAGTTTGAAAATAGAATTTATAGTATTTGAGACACAAATACGACAACGTTATTGCTCTTTAATAATAAATTGTTCTTTGAGCCGCGGCTAAGATGTATACTTCAATAGGAAAATTTTCTAAATTCACGACTTATCAGAGACAAAAATTTACTAATTTTTTAAAGTTGATGTTGTTATTAAATTTAAATTAATTTTTTTTTGAACCTGCTATACAAACTAGAAATAAATGTGCTCGCTTTTTCAAATTATAAAGTAGAAGGTGATCAATACATAGAATGGTTCATATTTAAGTATCTCTAACATATATGTTCATCCTCCATTTCAGTAATGAATCATAGACAAAAATTCTTTGTGATTGTTAGGAGGCAATTACAGGTCTTAAATGTAAGGCTCTCTACTTGATCTCTTTCATTAGACTGACAAAAATACTCGGATGGGGTTATACTCTTGCTACTTGTTAGTTTATGTCGTTGTAATTAATTGTAATTTTATATATAATAATAGTATTTTCATTAATTCTTTATCTTTATTTGTTATATTAATTACATTAAATCTTTTAATATTAAAGATAAAATCTCTAAAAAGTTATTGTATAATTGAAATCATGATGAGATTATAATTATGATATTCAATTATATTTATGTATTATTCCTAAATTGTTTCTAGTTGTAGTTTTATCGAGATGAGATATTGATAAAACGGTAAAACTAGCACACGTTATACTTCTTTCTTATGAAGAAAGCATTTAATCTTATGAATAAAAGTATGAAGGTATTTAAACAAATGTGTAAGTGTTTATTAAAGAATAAGTTACTAAACTAATTCAAATATGATGATCTCGTATGAAATATTACTTACGCGTTTGTGAAATTTTTTTAGTAATTTTTGTATAATTGATTCTTAAACTTAAGATTATCAAGATATCTCATATAAAAATTACTATCTTTTGATGCTACTTATAACATATCCTATTTATGGTAACTCGATCAGTGGTATTTGGATATAATATAAACCATATAGAGATATTATAGTAAGTTAATAAAATATTTGTTATTATAAAATAATTAGAGATAATGGTCCACTATTTATGATTAATAGTGATTTAAAGTATTCTCTTGCTAGAGTCAATTGCCATTTGAAAAGATATTTTTAAATATTAAATATAAATTAATTACCAATTAAGATGATTGGATTTGATAAAAGTAGACAATATATATGTCCTTTAGGTCTAATTATACCATTAAATGATGAAAAAATTAAATTATACATTATAACCGTACATGGATATGCTGAGTTAAACTATTGCTAGGCGTTAATTATAATATATAATTATAAAATATTTAATTGAAGAATTACAAATAAATTAAGAAGTGCTTTAATTTATCCAATTTTAATTTTAATTCTAATTATGAATTATAATTATAATTTATAATTAGGAACCTAATTAGTCACACATAAAGAGCTGTTAGAAAATCAATTCAATTTAAGTTAGATTTAATTGTAAAGTTTAAGAAACCTTAAGGATCAAATACGAGATAATTAATTTTATTAAAATTAAATTAAATTATAATTAACATATAAAGAGCAGTCAAAAAATCAATTTAATGTAAGTTGAATTTAATTGTAAAATTTAAGAAATCTTAGAGACCAAATGTGAGACAGTGTAATTTCAATTGCTAGGCTAACTAACTCGTGATCTAAATGCTAATTCTTTTAAATATAAAAGTATAAAGTTCATACGTCCATCAATCCTAAAATTTATCTAGAATATAGAAATATCTTAGGCGTATTAAGCTCTACAATTCAATTAATAATATACCAACTATGTATCCAACGGAAAAAATGTGCAAGTCTGAATTTGATTTATGTAGAATTGTCTCGAAGTAGACCTAAATCTTACACTTTAAACAAACAAGATACCCAATATTATCAAACAAACACGTTTTAGGATACATATACATAAAAACCAAAGGATACAATATATGTTAAACGTATTATGCCCATACACTGGAGACCATACACTGGAGAAGGAATATAATGTCAAATATATTTGCCGTCGATGTTGAAGTCCAGCAAATAGCGACAACGTCGTTATTATCTCGCGTGGGCTATGGTTATATTCGACAGTTGTGGCCGGAAAGCTGACACCTGAATTTCAGTTTTGTGACGTTCTTGGCACATACACCAGCGTGTTCCATGAATGTCACGGGGCATGGTTGGGATCGTTTGAGTCACAAAATGCACAGAGTAACGGGTACACGAAATCAACGAGTGCTTAGCTGTTATGATATTGACAGGATGTGACCTGCAGATGACATTTTATTGGAGTGTATTCAAACTTAAAAATAAAAGAAGAAAAATTATGAATATGGTATAGAATTTGTCATAAAAATATAAATAAGTTAAGTAACACCAATCCTTATTTATAAAATATAAGAAATAATAAGGAAAAATATTAAATAATGAAAAGAGTATAATTATATTTTAAATAGAGTTACTTTGTATATGTCTTAATTTAATTTATAAGAATTAAAAAATAAGCTTACGAGTCTTATAGATTTAATTGATTTATATATTTATTAGATATAAATAATAATTTTTTAAAAAATAATAAGGATTGATAATTAATTCATCATAAATTATAACTATTTTTCATTTTTCCATCTATTTAGACTTTACTTTTAAATTAATTTATATTGAATCGTTTTCAAGTATAGCCAAGGATGTTAAAACCGGACCGGACCGACCAGTCCGACCGAAAATCGTCTGGACCAGCAATGTGCCCGGTTCGGTTATAGTTATTAACCCTGAAATATTAAAACCGGCCGGTTTATCTGAGAACCGGCCGGTTTATCCAAGAACCGGTTATTTGATAACCGGATGAAAAGTTCAAAAGAATCGAAACCTAAACATTTCTCATCGTCTTCTCCTTCTCTCTTCTCAGCCTCCATCGCACCTTTCTCTCTTCTCTCTTCTCAGATGCCTCCATCGCACCTTTCTCTCTTCTCAGATGCCAGGTGCTTGCCGGAGGAGCTAGGGTTGCTTTCAGATCTGGCCTTCTCTCTTAGATCTGCGCTTTTTATTATCTTCTTTCTCTCTTCTTAGATGTCGGGTGCTTGTCGGAGGAGCCAGGGTTGCTTTCAGATCTGGCCTTCTCTCTTAGATCTGCGCTTTTTATTATCTTCTTGCCTTCTACGGAGCTTCTTCACTCGTCTTGTGCCTCTCACCCAACTCGCATTCACTCGGCGATTGTAATCCTCTGTTGTTTGTGCATGCATTTTCTAAAATTTCATTGTCCTTGCGTTGGTTTTGAGTCATCAGGGAAATGGTCAATTTCCTGATGGTTTGTAACGAGCTCAGGTGACTGACTCAATTTGCTGGGGTGGAGCTCCGTTGGAGAAGATGTTCCGGTCGGCTAGATGGAGGAGCGAAAAGAACAAGATCAAAGCTGTTTTCAAGTTACAATTTCACGCAACTCAGGTAGTCCTCAATTTTTGTACTTTGGATATTTCTGGTTTAGAAACAGAATGTGTTGATCTTCTCAACCCTTTCTGTGTAAGCTTTTAAAGACATTGTGGGAAACTGGAGAATTTCTAATTTTAGTCAATAAACTAGAAAGACTGGAGCTTTTTGTGACAATCACAACAGGGAAACATCAGTTTGTTTTCATATTACTGTTCTTGGGGCTAATGAAGAGTTTAATGAAGGGTTATTGGCATGAATTCGGAGTCTGTTATTGCAATTTGTTGAGGTGGGCTCGAGGATTAGGGGGTGAGTAAGTTTACACAGCATCGGGTGAGTATTATTCCTGATAGTTGTTCTGATTTCTGAATGATGCATTTTTTGTATTGTACTCAAAGTCTTTCTTGAAATTTAAATGTTATTTTGGGTAGGCAAATATTGGCTCCGATGCTCCAACGAAAGCTGGGATCTTGAAAAGCTTGTTGCAAAAGTTCAACAGTTGCTGGGCAAATTGCCCAACTTAATTGGTGGCATGATCAGCTTGGAATTGTTTGCCTAATAGGCCACTTCAGAGATTTCGGAGTTGTGGAGCTCTCTGTTATGAGATAAGGATAAGAATAAGGGAGTGATTGTTATGTGTTATTGTTTCAAATTTCAATATGTTAAGTTATTAACAGATAAGGAGATAAGGATCAGTAGCATTGATTAATTAGTTTTCTGAAATAAGTAGAACTCCAATTCACTTCAATCTCTAGTTTTGATAGTTCGGTTATATATACTGTATTTGGCATTGTTGTATACTTCTGTAGCCTTCATCTCCATTAATTCAAAGACACCTTATTGTTGGCTTCTGTGATCTTTTTTGTTGACTCAAGGTAGCTGAGAGGTATTTGTTGTGTTTTTACGTTTTAGTTTTTACTGTCTACTCTTGGTTTGTTTCTGTAATGGTATTTGTTTCTGTTATTACTTATGGTATTTCATATTTGTTTCTGCTATGGATTTGTCTTCAGTGGGTGAGTTATTTTGTTCAAAATTCAGCTTTGATTTGTTTCTTTGATTCAATTCTTTCGGGTGTGGTGGCAGTGAAAGGATAGGGATTGTATGGTCATGTTGATTGTATTTAATAATTGTTTAAGACATGGCAAAGCTAAAGATGGACATTGTTTAAGACATGGCAACTAAAATTCACCTGTTGCAGCAGTGGTTTTACTTGTTAGTTTCTATGACAAGGACAGATTCAACCATTAATTTTTAGCTAGCAACTTCTTGTATGCAAATACCACTTGACTGGTTAACGAAACACGTTTCCAAGAATACGATGTGGAGTACTCATCTAGGATTTTGTGTGAAAGAAAACAACCTTTAACTCAAATGCATGTATTACTAAACACATAGAACGTTATTTAATAGGAAGCATGAATAAGGATATATGTGTGTAGATGGAGATGAATTAAGACAAAGACATGGGAAGGTTTCCTTGTGTGGGGGCATATATATATGGGACCATAGCTTGTCTAGCGTGCGCTATCCTGTTGGGCGTGCTTTCTTTCTCACAAATTTTACAATCTTCTTCATAAATCTTAGCTTGACATGTCTTCTTAGTGCCACACATCACCTAATAAACTGAGAGGCATGAGGAGTTTAGTAGTTCTTTAACAAATTCCGAAAGGGTTTTGCATGATAATTATATATTATTCATATCTATGTCCAAACGATTCCTGCACAGACATTTGTTTGCTTCCTAAGTGTATGTTTGTGCCCCAAAAAGAAAAGAATACTTCATTGGACAAGCAGTTACATTTGTGTCAGTATCTTTTTTACACACTATAGGTGGACCAAACGGTCCAAATTTAACACTTAATATGGGTCCAACGTTGCTAATTCTTGGCATGTTCTCTATGTCTGTGTCGATACAGTTGACTATGACTCCATATTGTTATTTCTTGTGCAATTAATTGTTGATAACAACACAACAAATTCAAGTGTTTCACAATTTTAAAAAAAATCATGGATTGAAATCCTTTTTTTTATTGTGAGACTGTACAATTTATCAACTATCCAATGATCTAGTGGAAAAATTATATATCATTACACATTTGCTATATATCATTATTGTTGTAATATTGACATTATATTCTGCTTCAATGTTATAATTACGTTTATATTATCAATAATTAGGTTTGTCACAATAGTCCAATGTAATCCCTAATTTGCTATTTAAAACTTTGCATAACAGTTATCAATTGCATATGGTAGATTAGATGAAACAACAAAGCAACTGTGGCATCTAATACAGGTGTGTTTCATTTGTTAGTGGTGGCATGTATATCTATCTTGCCGACACAACATAGAAAGTTTAAGGTGTTACCAATGATCCCATTTATCAGCTTCTATTGAAAAGAAGCTTTAATTATTTGGAATCGATATGAGAATCCTCTGATGGATGCCCTAGTCCTTTCCTTGGACCAAATTGAAGTAAACCTGTCAGCATTATGAGCTGTTGGTGATCAGTGTCAAATGATGAAGATTTACAGTGAATTTTTTTTTAGAAATTAAAAAGAAAAAGAATATGAGGAGAAGTTTCAATTTGAGATAACCTCATGCTGGAAATCACAATGATTCTTCAAATATCACTTTTCCACCTAAACGTTTTTTTTAGTGTCAAATATATTGTCCTAATCATGCCAATTGTTCTTTTTGATGAAGATTAAGGTAAGGTTAGATTTATTTGTACGTTTTTAAGCCAGTGAATATTAACAAGATACATGTATCCACAACCTTAACTAGATAATTAATGTGTTTTCTGTTTTAAAAAAATATATAAATTATTTGTACTTGGACTTTAACAAACACGTCTGTGTTCCAACCTCCTAGTAGTTGATATGGAAAGTTATATTTTCTGATGATTGAGAGTCCTAAACAATCCTCCTGAATTCATACCGTAGCATTTTCATTTGATAATACATGTTACCTTACAACAGCATCTGGTTTAATGACTCGCTGACCCAGCGTCCCTTATCACCAATCAGTTGCCTTTCATTAGGAATGATTGTGGCACTTCAATCTCCATAATTCTAATGCTAGCTACTACTACTGTTCATTGTTAATGGTGTCTGAGACTCTGAGGTGATTGATAATCAACTCAAATAGACCCTGCACCAACAAGTAATCACTACTATCACCTTCAACGCCATAATTCAATATTCCCTCAAGATTAGTCCACAAGATTGATGACTACCTTAGACTCTGTGCAACACTAACCCTCTCTACAGATAAAGAGTTTCTGGTCTTTTTCACGTTGAGAAAATGTGAAGAACTTTTGGAATTGGACCTTTTCATTAGGTGACCCCGCCAAAAAGAAATGTCCACCTCAAGATACTTGTGCAGGACGAGAAGGCTGCCAGGGTGTGGACCAATCAGGTTCCATCGAATGAGTGCCAATGAAACTTTGTTTGACTGATCACAGATCCCGAAAAGAATGTCTGTTCATCGTGATTCTTACATTCTCTGAAAATGTACATGCTTTGTGAACACATGGTGTCTGAGGCCTGGTCGGAGATGGTGGCGTGTGTAATATAAAATGCTTATGGGCCAACCGAGAGCATCCACGTTGAGGAGATAATGGAGGAATATGGACATGAATATAGTAATTAGTGTGATGGTTGACTGAAACCAAAAGAAGGTTTGGCCTGTTTGGAGTTTACAATGATGTAAATGATGGCACGCAGCATAGGAACTAGAACCCCACACTTGATGAGCTTTTTATGCAAGGATAAGGTGTAATACTTTTTAACAGGGAACAGTTATGCCGTTTCTTATCCTTAATGCTCGTAAATACGTTGCAAGAAATGCATCAAATTCCCTCGTGTAAACCTTCACAGATCAAGAAAGGGCGCGACAGTTAATAATTGATAAGCTAGTTGGTTTTTATGTGCATATGGAATGGTTAAATTGCCTTTGGATAATATTATAGTTATGATTTTGAGCAATTTCTAGTTTATTGCAATTAATTTTATTGGGCAAGAATGGTGTCCTAATTAAGATGGAAGCTCAAGTTAGAAGAAAAATAATTAAATAATTAATTGTAGAAGTAGATAATTATTGCATCCATGATCATTATGTTGTTGGTTTATGCCTTACAGCCAGTTCATTTGGTTATAGTTTAGTGACAAATTATTTAAAAAGCATTCTTTATCTTGTACATGTTTAGTACATGTTTAGATGTATATGATAAAATCCATAGAATAATTGTACATTGCAAATGAAATTATAATGAGATTATAATTATGAGATTCATATTGAACATTTATGAATATGAATCTCGTAATTATAATCTCATTATAATTTTATTTGCAATGTACAATTATTCTATAGATTTTATCATACACATCTAAACATGTACAAGATAAAGAATGCCTTTTAAATAATTTGTTACTAAACTATAACCAAAGGGATTGGTTGTAGGGCATAAACTAACAATCTCTCACTTGCACTAAGCCAATCGTTTAAGTATCTTATACTATATCAACATATGATGATTGTTCTACTACTGGCTTAATGAGAGAATTCTACATGATTCTCTATAGT
>JANZLF010000221.1:35557664-35572735 GCA_026546835.1 Erythroxylum foetidum
CTTAGGTAGAGGACGTAGGTCTTAACACCGAACTTCTATAAAAACAGTGTTTGCTCTTCTTCCTTATTCTCTGCATTTAAATTTGTTTAATTTATTTTTGTGTGGAATTAACTTTGCAAAAAGCTTTAAAGATCTATTCAACTCCCCTTCTAGCTCGTTTACACATGAAATTAAAACAAACAATCACAACACCCAAATGCATTAAAAAAACTAGATTAACATTAAATCAAGAAGAAATCCCCACAGAAAATTTAGAACATCTTTAGCTCAAGATTCATCATCATCAATCCCATCTCATACATCAAATATATGAAATAAAAGATGGAAAGAAAGAAAGTAACTTAGAGGTTGAAGCAACTGAAGCTCCACCTTCTTCTTTCTCTTCTTCTCTCCCTTCTTTTTTCCTCTTCCTTGGATCTTTCCCAATGTGGCAAAATGAAGGCACGAAAATTTGGGTCCTCCTTTGTCCGTTAAAGTCTTTTCTATTTGGGATAAAAACTAAGTCTTACCTGTGCCCAAAAAATCTGAAATAACTGCAAAATTGAGTTTTAGAAGCCGGTCCGCATTTGTTGTCGCATAAGCCACGATCGTGGCATTTGGGATTTGCTTCTGCCACAATCATAGCTAACGAGGCTATGATCGTAGCATGTGTATTTTGCTTTTGTCACAATCGTGGCTGGGCTTGGATCTTCTATCGGGCTTCCTCCAAATCTTTTCCGTTCTTCAATATCTGATCTCAAATACTAACAAACATATCAAGGCACCTTAAACACACAAAATTAAAGCTCAGTCCTCAAGTAAAACAAAACAAAAAACAAAAAACCACCATCACACCAAATAAAAACACAAACAAATGCAATAATGGTACAATGATATTGAACTTCATTAAACAAATTTAACTACTATACATACTAATTAAGACCTTAATGTCAAATTCATTCACCTCCATCACTTTCAAACACACATTGATAACTATTCAATCAATCAAAATTGTAACTATCCCTAAGTAACCTTTCATGAAAATTCAAGCTATTTACAAAGATTAGTAGGATTTATTAAATAACGCACAATTTTTGTTAATTTTCATTAACATAAACCTATCCTTTTGACATGAAAGCAAATATTTATGATGAATGTCTCCCAGTTACTCAACGAGGTCATGTTTTTATTAAGTGGCTTGGTTAGAATGTCATTATAGCCTTTTGACGCGAAGGCAAACATTTGCGATGAATGCCCGCCGGTTACTCAGCTACATCATATTCTTAACTAGCTATTAGCTCTATTCATAACTCAATTTGTTTCAAAAAGGTCTAGAATAATAATTATTTATTAAACAAAACATGCTTTACTATTATTATTATTGTTGTTGTTGTTGTTGTTATTGTTTTTTTTATTATAATATTTTCTTGCCTACCTCATTTCTTTAGCTAACCATTCTCATAAAAAGATGCTAACGACGCTACTTATTTGATTAACCTAAAATTATAAATGAATGTGGTAAATTCCTATAGTGAACAAACTAATATCATATATTAATTAACATGCATATTTAATTGAAGCAACCTAGAACACTAATTTCAGAAGATAATAAATCTTAATAACCTAAAAGACTATGTTTAAAGCTAAATTGATTTCGTTAAGTCCTAGCTATTGACACATTCACACGAGTCACATCAGGCAAACCTAATAGAACTAACATATAATATGTAAAATTCATGCTCAAAATAAAACATACAATGCACATAAAACAACCTTCCTCACATTTGGACAATACATTATCCTTAATGTGAGAAGGAAAAATAACAAACAAGGTGGGAATCAAAACAAACTAATATGAAAGATAAGAAAAATAATGACAGAAATGAAAAGATAAGGGTTAGAGCATAAGAATCCATTATGGCGATTAAGGTGATGATGGTGATGGTTTTGGAGACCAAATGCACTTGGCGCCTAAGATTGCTGTCCTGTCTTATAATTGCTTAACAAGAAATAAAAGAGTTAGTAGTCCAAACCATTCTAAATCATTAAAAACTTATTTTCAAAATTTAAAACAAATATAACTACAAAAAACAATTTAGATCTAACTACTAAATGTGCTAAGTTATGGTCATTAGCTTGATCTTGCATCCTTGGAAGCGTGTTTAATTTTTTGAAAGGAAAAGAGATTACTTCTTTTTTACTTCGAGATCACTCCGCCGAGATATAGTTTGCAATGATACCCATTCACTTAAAGGTTTCTTTATTTGCATTTTCCAATTTAAAGGCTCTATGATCGAAGACTTGGGTAACCGTAAAAGGTTCACTCCATCTTGATTTCAGCTTTTTGGGAAAAAACCTTAAACTCAAATTATATAGAAAAATTGCATCTCCTACTTTGAATTCCTTCTGTTTAAAATGAGAGTCATGCCATCTCTTCACCTTCTCCTTGTAAAGTTTGGCATTTTTATACGAATTGTAGCAAAACTCTTCAAGTTTATTCAGTTGCAAAAGTTGTTTTTCACCCGCTTACTTGCAATCAAAATTTAAAGCTTTCATTGCCTAATAAGCTTAATGCTCTAGCTCCACAGGTAAATGAAAAACTTTACCATATACAAGCCTAAAGGGAGTCATTCAGATTGATGTTTTAAAAGTAGTCTTATAAGCACATAGGGCATCATCTAGCTTTAATGCCCAGTCCTTTCGAAAGCTATTCACCGTATTTTCCAAAATTCGTTTAAGCTCTCAGTTAATGACTTCCACTTGTCACTCATTTATGGGTGATAAGGAGTAAACACGTGATGGTAGACTGTATATCTTTTTAAGAGGATATCAAAAGTTATGTTACAAACATGTGTTTCCTCGTCACTTATTATAGTTCTTGGCACTCCAAACTGGTTAAATAGTTGTTTGATAAATTTTTGTATGACTTTCCCATCATTGGATGGAGATGCCATAGCTTCGGCCCATCAAGATATGTAATCCACCCCTACTATAAAATACGTGTTCCCTATGGAGGATGGAAAAGGACTCATAAAGTTGATGCCCTAGACATCAAAGAATTTGACTTCTAAAATGTTGGATAAAGGCATCTCACCTCTTTTAGAGATGTTACCTACTCTTTGATAGTGATCACACTATGCCACGAAAGCTTAAGCATCCTTAGAAAAATGTGGCCAATAAAATCCACACTTGAGTACTCAGGCTGTCGTTTTGTTTGTTCTGTAGTGGCTAACGTTTAGAGCTTCTTGAAACTAAGTTAATATATCAAACATTTCTTCCTCTAGAACACATCATCTTACAAAACCATCATCATATGTTCAATATAAGATTGGTTCATCCCATAAATATCTTGTGCACTCCTGTAAGAATCTCTTCCTCTATAGATAGGATAGATCAGAAGGAAGCTTACCACTGGCAACATAATTTGCAATATCAACTAACCATGGTTTTACTAGGTTGTTGAGTAATAACAGGGTTTCATTGGGGAATTTCTCATTAATATCATCATTTTGCTCTCATTCCCCTCCTTCTAGATTAGATAAATGGTCTGTAACCACATTCTCTACTCCTTTCTTATCTTGTACTTCTATATCAAACTCCTATAAGAGTAACATCAATCGAATAAGCCTCAATTTTACATCCTTCTTTGAAAAAGATATTTTAAAGTAGCGTGATCAGTGAATACAATCACCTTAGACCCTAAAAGGTATGACCAAAACTTATCACATGCATACATTACTATGAGTAGTTCCTTTTCTGTGGTGTTGTAGTTAAGTTGAGGTTCCATAAGGGTCTTACTTGCAAATTATATTGCATGTAACCTTTTTTCTTTCCTTTGGTCTAATACCTAACCTATAGCTTGATCGCTCGCATCGCACATGACCTCAAATGGAAGTGCCCAATCAGGTGGCGCTAAAATTGGTGCTCATGTCAATGCTCCTTTAATTGATTAAATGTCGATAAACAATTTACATAAAAGAAAGTCACATCCTTGACTAACAAGTTTGTCAAGGGTCTTGCAATTTACTAGAAATATCTAGAAAAGCAACGGTAGAACCCAGCATGGCCTAGGAATCCTCGCACACCCTTGACGTTGATTAAAGGTAGGAGTTTTTCTACGACTTATGCTTTCGCTATGTCCACTTTAAATCCTTGGTGTCAAATCTTATGCTTGCGCACTATCCCTTCATAAATCATAAAGTGGTACTTCTCTCAATTTAACACTAAGTGTGCCTCTTCACATCTTTGGAGTACCATGTACAAATTGGTTAGACACATCTCAAAAGATTCTTTAAAAACTGAAAAATCATTCATGAAAACTTCCATTATGTCCTCAATCACATCTGTGAAGATAGACATTATACTTTTTTGATATGTAGCTGGGGCATTGCATAATATGAGAGGAATCTATTTATATGCAAAGGTACTATAAGGACATATGAATGTGGTCTTTTATTGATCCTCGGGGTAGAAGAATATTTGATTGATCCTCGGGGTAGATGAATATTTGATTGAACCTCGAGTAATGTTATACCTAAAAAGTTATAAAAATTACCTAGGCCATCCTACTAGCAAATATATGTGGTAGTTGTAGCGATCACCCAGGGATGTTTCCTACGAAGAAGAAATTGGTTTACTTAAATTAATCTTGAATGAAAAATAAAAACAGATTCAGATGCAATCCTAAAAATTCTATCCCGATTGTTGAGTAAAGGCTTAAAAGAAAAATCATGCAACTAAATTGAAAAGTAAACTAAATCGATCGAAAGTAAAAACGAGTCGAAATTGAAATGGAAGACTCTTGAGAATTAATTTCATTAATTTAATCTCCTATGTATGATTAAGGGAAATGGTTGGTTAGTTGTCTTACTACAATTAACAGTTGGATTCTAAGATCAACTCAAATAATAAGCTAAATCTAGCTGCCACAATCGACAAGTTATTATCTAAATTAATAATGTAAACTCAGCTACTAATTACCACTGAAGTTAATAAATTTCTAATTCATAACCTAAGCGCCTATAGTTTCTAGTTCCATATTAAACTTCTCCTCTCAGTCCTTCGTTTAATACTAAAATACGTAAAATTTTATCATACTATTATACCTATTCACATAAAAAACCATAACAATAAATATGACAAAAAAACCATAACTCAATCATGCATAATTGACCAAAATAGCTATATTAATTCTAAAAAAAAAGAGATCATCCTATCAAAGCACGAACACAATTCATCATCTCCATACAGTTAAATCTTGCATTAAATGTAAACAGAAAAATGTAAAAGCGATGAACATAATGAATTAACTAAAGATGGACTAATAATTAATAGAACAATAACAAAGAAAGTAAGTTAACAGACATAAGATAAATGAGTTCAACATTATCAACAAAAAAGGAAATAAACATGAACAAACAAAATGGAGACTCTCCGATGCAGAAGTTGGTAGTGGGTATCCTACCAAACGTAAGCTCTCTAGCATTAGCTATCACCTTCCACCTCTCTACTGTGTTTTGCTCTTCTCACCCAACTCTTTGCTTTCTCTCCTTTCTTCTCTCAGTTGAAGCTCTGTTTCTTTTCTCCACCTCCCTTTCTATCTCTCTGTTCTTGTCCCTCAGTTCTTTCCCTAGTATGTTGAGTATAAAGAGTGGAGAGTGAATGAATCATCCCATCGCTACCCTCCTATCCTCTCTATTTGGAGCCTCATCTAGGTTTAGGTTTTTATGCCCCTTCAACTTACAATTGCACGTAATAAAACAAATGGAGTTAATGAGAATTTGCACAGGGGTGACTATGTTTGTCACCCTATGAGGGTTAGTCACCCCCATGCATAAGCTTGCACGATGGTGAATACAGATCACCACCTAATGCACGGTGCTGACTAATGAGTCACCTTTCACCATCGTATAAGTGATGACGTCCTATTTGTTATATATATATATACATATATTCTTTTGTAAAGTGTCATGAACTTTAATTTTTTAGACAAATTCACAAATTAATCCAATCAACATGCATGCAATATTTACACCATTTACATTCAATTTATCTCTCATTTAGTTCAAGTTAGAGGAATTTGTAACTAAAATCAAGCTATGAAGGTAATTAAAAGCAATAGAAACTAGACTCAACAACTCCCCTATACTTAAACTATGCTTGTCCTCAAGTAAAATAAAGAGCACTAGACTATAAAAACAAACAATGGAAACTACAATTTTCCCAAATAATGGTCAAACATATCAACGATCATTTCAATAAGCACAATCTAAGAACTTAAAACTCATAATACTCCATAAGCAAGCTAATCTTCGCATATTTAGCCAAAATCAACAAGCACTTCAATTCAAAGAACCATTATCAAGTGTGATAGATACTCATTCCACTCTCCATCCTCTCAAGCATTCAAATGTAGGGTATATTCACTCATCATTCATTTCATGTAAGACATCTACCATAAGTTTGCTTACTAATCTAATCTTTACCACTCATATCAAACACAAACATTAATCTAAAGGTCTTTATTTTGGTTGTAATGGGGCTGGGTTAAGGATACAAAAAAGGAATATGGTTGTTTAAAACCACAAAACAAATTGAGCATTTAAAGTAGTATAAGCAATGAATCCTAAAACACTTAATTCTTTCCTTTCAAGTTAACAAGATTAACACTACCCTTTTTATATCTCTCCTCTTCCTTTCATTTTTTTAATATCTTCTCTTCCTTCCTTTTCTTTATCTTTCTGTTCCTTTACTTTACTTTTTCTCTTTTTCTTTAGTTATTTGTTTATGTATCTAAAACAAGGAAATCAAGAGAAGAGAAATATAGAGGAGAAATAAAAATATCTACAATCATACCTATTCCTAATGCAATACCCAACTATATGTTATGATTCCATCACACTTATTCCCTAAAACCAATTATACCCATTCAAATGCTTAACTTGCCTTATGGTAGTTACAATAAAGAGGATAAATAATCAAGGTTAAGGCTCATATTTAGGTTTAAAGAAAGAAAAGGTTTCATATTATGCTCAAAGGGGGTTCACTAAAGGTAACATCATGGTGGCCTTTTAAGCAGAAGGAGTAAATCTTAATTTCCTTCATCATTTTAACATTTGCATAAGATTATATGATAGCAACTAGTATTTGTAAGCAAGTTCTAGAGTTCCTTAATCATGAAAGAACACTCTCAACAAAGAATTCTTGAATTTGGTGCTTAATATTTCAAAAGGGCTCAAATTCTTACCAAATGAAAAGTGTCATTCATTTGTCACAACAAGCTAATGTTCTTTTAATCAAAATCCAAGTTAATCAGTCTAGACATACAAATATACTCATTCACTCATATTATGCCTTTCTAATCCTAATCGAGTTCATTTAATGACCATGCATCTCTAACTATTAAATAGGAAAAACAAACATATAATACACAAATAATGATTTTTCTTTCTTTTTTTATAAATACTCCCCCCACACTTAAACATCACATTGCTCCTAATGTGATATAAAAAGAAAAAGAGGGATCTAAGACACAAAAATAACAGAAAAAAGGACAAGCATTAAAAATAAAAGACATTAAACGAATACGCAATAAAGAGAGGGATATAAATATGATCCAAATGTACGGGTGATCACTACATTGATCTAATATAGATCGTGGTGTACTACATCGAGGAATGAAGAACAACTGTATGGAAAATAGATAAAAGAGATGGGAGAGTAGTCCTACACACACAAAGAAAACAAACTAAGTTAAGGTTCACTAAGAAAATTAACAAACATATAATTGAAAAACAAATAGAAATTAAATGGGTTGCTTCTTTAACGTCTTGTAGCTGGATGCCTCAATGGTCATGCTCAAGGCAGCTCGCTCAAAGTGATTGATTCCACCGTTTCTTCCTCTTTATGTGGATCCGTCTCAAAGAATTTTTCGAATACTTCTTTAGCTGCATCCATTAGCAATTGGTAGCATTCATCGCTCTCCTTACCCTAGTCTGACTTCTTTCTTCTTCTTCTTCTTACAAGGCAAAATCATAATATGTAGCATTAACTTAATCGGTAAAAGAATAGTCTTCAGAAATAGTAGTAGTAGGAACAGGTTCGACATTAAAGATTGAAAATTCTACTGTTTCTCCAAAAACAGTCATGCTTAGCTTTTCGTTCTTCACATTGATCAAGGTAATAGTAGTAGCCGTAAAATGCCTCCCTAGGAGTATGATGTGCTCCTGCCCTTGCTGTTTAATCTCCCCCATGTCTAAGATTGATAGATGCTTAATTGATTTTTTAATTATTTCATAAAAGTTAGCGATTAAGGACATGAAATTGCTTAAGATACTCAATTTGACTCATATGTGATTTTAGGCATAATTCGGAAGCGAAGAAGCTAAACTGAGTCGAAAGTACGATATTTGGGCCATTTTTGAAAGATTAATTTTAACTTGTATTTATGGAGCAAGAAGAAGAAAATTGAAAGACAAGAAAGATGGAAACATAAAGAAGAAGAATGTGGGTTGCCTAGATTATGCATATATTTAAATGGTATTAATTTAATTAATGGATAATCATGCTCATAACTGCATTAGGTGGATAAAGGGAAGTATGAAAATGACAACAAATGAAGGATCAAAATGTAGCACAGCCAAAGGAAAACCAAAACAGTTAGAAGAGAAATAGAAAGGATGGGACAGCAGACAAAGACGCAGTAGGAGAGGAAACGCAAACTAGTCTACATTTCACACAAATGTCCTGTGTAAACAAAGATCATACAGACGACGTCTATGAAACGTAGATGTTTTCTAGCACAGTAACAACATGGGTTTAAAGAAGAGTGTACAGGAGCAGTGGACCACATATTAATTCATCAAATCAATAGACAGTAGGGTATGAGCAGTATTATGGAGCGAGCAACATAGAAAAGAAGGGAGATATTACAAGGGTCTTCGGGTGGGACAATTTTCATGGGTTGAAGCATTTTCTTCAGATACCCATGAAGGGCTAATCATCCTGACACCCGTTCGAAGGTGACATCGATGCCGATGGCTTGGGTTAAGTGTATTTCACTATTTTTATTGTTCTTAAACTTGTTATAGCAACTATGAATCGTGGGTTAATAATTAACCCGAGTTTTCCCTTAAGTATTATTTAATTAAGATACGCTCATTAATTAAACCTAACCACTGAATAACCTAGGATATGATCTCTAAATTTAATTAGTTAATATTATTATGAATTAGGAAAATTGATTAATCAAGGCAAAAACCATATACAATGTGTCATTTAATCTAGGTTATGTTATCGCTAATGATTACGAATCATTAGTCGCTATATATGAATTTCAACATAAAAATTAAGGATTATATCAAAATTCTAGCAATGAGTTTGTAAATAAACGATTCAATATCAACAGAGCTACAGTGGGTAGGTTATTGATAAAATATGTTGAGTGTGTAACCATTTGATTCATCTACTAAAGGTACTTGCAAACCATGCCTTAGTAGGAGGTCACATTTTTTACCAATGAGTTGACTTATCTTTTAGAAGACCCAAACCATCTAAGATCTAGGATTCATATTCTCCGGTGGGTAGTAACACTTCAGCACATGCAAATAGGCCATCACATAGAGACCATAGACTCTCACATGAGCACCTCTCCCTCTCAGTCTTTTTGGTCTTTAAGTTTTAATAAATACCATCTTGTGTAGATGAAATTTATTAACCATCTTATATTGTTTCATTATATATCTCATATGTAATGAATGCATGGCAAAGCCTTGGGTTGGCAATTATCCTAAAGGGCATGCATTCACATAATATCGCATATTATTAGCTTCCATCCATCCATTCATCTCATGAATTATAAAACTACTTTTGATTGTCCTTCATAGAACATAAATAATTTTAAGGCTCTTTGGCCCATTAAAAAAATTTCTTGGACTTGGATCTTCCGCTTCGAACTCTTTACTCATGTGACTCGGCCCATTTGGTAAAAATGTGTAATGGCATTTATTTTACAACACTTTTTGTTTTTTTATAAAACTGAATTTTTTCAATATGAAAATAAAAAAAAAACAACACTTGTAAAACTCACAGACCGAAGTTGCTAAGAGAAACACAAAATTCTAGCACTTGAAAAGCTCTTAAAACTGAAACTACCATTACACCATATCATAAACTGAAACCACTACATATTCTTTTCTTCGATCCGTGGTTGCTTCATCTTCAAAATTACAAAAATTAGTATATTATAAATTCAAAGAAAACAGAAAAATGAAGATAAGGAGGAAATATGGCGATAAAAGGCCACCATCCTTGTTACAAACAAAACGATGAAAAGTTATAAGGTAAATCTATATTCTATGGACAACCAAAAGAGCAAAACATACACCATATATATTTCGATCAAAAAAACCAAACCATGGAACATATAGGAGCTGAATCATGCATAATAAAATGGCTTTGATACCAATTGTTAGATCGAAAAATAAAATTGGCTAAATGGTAAATTTCTAAAACTTTTTCTGAAATCAAAATGCAACAGAAGCATGATAACCAAATCAACAAGTTTTAATCTATACATGATACCGTATTAGAAAAATAAATAACATAAGAACATGATTGAAATTTTACCGGCTCCTTTGCTACAGCTATGATTCCTCACTATTGTATCCTCTCCTCAAGATTGTATTCTCAACCAATCCGATCTACTACTTGTTCTCCTTGGACAACTTGGTTAACAAGATCCTTTGGTAGGAAAGGAGAAGAAATATTGTAGAGGTTTTCCTTTTATGATCAACTAGTTGAAAGAACAAAAAATGAGACACTCTTATTCCTAATTTTATCTAGATCATGAAAGAAAGGAGGGGGCAGTCCAAGTAACCAATGCACCACTTCACTCTTTTAATCAAAATGAAAGGGAGGACAATAAATGAGACATTCTCATTTGTTTAATATGGCTATATGAAAAGAGAAAAAACAAAAAATAAGACACTCTCATTTTCGGTTAAATGATGAAAGAAGGGAGAGAGAGCAACAAATGCACTACTTCCTTCTTTAATCAAATGAATTCCAAAAGGTTTATATGTTTTTCTACATGACAACATTAAATAACAACCATTAAACCATTTAATGATAAGACCATTTAAACCACTTAATGAGGACACCATTAAACCATTTAATGATGATGAAGCATGATAAAAACCCACCTTATATTTAGCAATTCAATGCTAAATGTTCAGTTGTCCATTTAGATATATAACACTGAAATCTACATCATTGTAGATTTCAATTTTGCCCTCCATTTATCTTTACAAATATTTTTTCAATTTAATTAATCTAATAATCAAATCAAACCAAAATCTAGCCTAATATTAAAAGTTCAGTTTAGGCTTCCAACTAAGAATTAATTAGTGTAAGCCAACATTTAATCATAGGCTTAAAACCCAATTTAATTAACTCTTAATTCAATTGTTATTCCCTTACCAATAATTATTCATAAATAGGTTTTCAATTAACTATTGTAATTTGTCAAGAGTTTTAAATTTGGTAGTCTTACTCGAAGATGATTAATTAATTACTTTGATGGATAACTTAATTCATTAAAAAATGTTTGCATATTTAGTCCCAAAATTAAGTTTATGGTGTGGAGATTTCCTCAGCAAATCTTTCTATCTCTCCTAAAAATCATATAACATTTCACTCTCTAATTATTGAAAGGAAAAGGTATCATTCCTAAGTTTTACTATTCATGTTGAAGGAAAATACTTGGCTAAATACCTTTTAACGGAACTAATATAGGTTGTAATGGATCTAGGAGAATGAGACTTTAACCATGATTTAATTTTATCATATAATGTAAAAAAGAAAAAAATAATTAAATAGCATTCTCTAAAACTCCATTTATCATCAAATTATCGCAAATCTCCAAAAAGTTAATCACATGTACATTTAGATCTTTACTTAATAAGCAATTAAATTGCATAAGTTATTGAAACATCTATATTATGTCAAATTTGATTTCAAATTATTGGACTTGACTATTAGTTGAATCAAGCTAGATTATGTCCCTGCAATGATGGTTTAGTATAATCTCCTATAGGAAATTGTTCACCCTGTCTTTCTGTTATGCTTGGTAGCTGCAATATTAAGTACCTAAATCCTAAAATTCTACCAATAAGCACAAGATCAAGAAAGATATTTTAAAATAAATAAATGTGAGAAAGAAAAAATAAATGATTAGATTAATTAAATAAAATATTCCTAATATCCTAGTCCTCAATAGTAGCATCAAAAACTTAAATGTGTGATTTGCAGATTCGATCAAAATAATGCTAAAGATTACTAAATAAGTACATATATCATTCTCATAGTATATTCTAGTGGATAGGAATGTTGATACCATGAGAGCTACAAGTGTCATTATTAATCTCTTTCTATTATCTAATATAACAAAACAGATGATTGACTTAAAAAGAGAACACTAATTAAATTAGTCTAAAGTACCAAACTAAATCAATAAACAAGACTTAAGAAACTAACAGACAAATAAGAATCAAATTTAGAATCCCTTAGAACCTTTCCATGGTTACATTTATCTTGATTCAATTTTAACTATAGTTTTTTGATCCATAGAAATTTCTATTGGGGTTATGTAAATATAGTGTCCTGAAAAACAATTGTATTTACATATAACTTAATCTTTTTCAAGTTATTTTTTTGTAATGAAAATATTTATTATTAATAAAATAAAAGAGTTTGGTTTTATTTGTATGAGCATAATATAACTAGTCATAAGGTACCAGGATTCTTTTGTATGTAATATACATATATATGGAGATGTATGGGAAACATATATATAATTAGAGTCTAAATTAATAGATTCACTGTTGAATAATCAAGTTGGTCGCTTGATCATGGTTTAGATAGTATTGTTGCGATTTATCTCCATGTAAGTAAAGGAGTTTACTTCAAAGGAATGATGAGTTTCATATCATGATAATAGTTGACTATTGATAATGGCACTATTAAATGAATCTAAAATCACGTATTTTTTTAAAGAATAAAGTAGGTTGTTTCTTTAATCTTAAAACAAACACTTTAGCATTTGTTTACTATCAATCATAATCTTGACGAGTGGTGAACTTGTATAACTTTCATTATAATTTTTGATATGACTAGAATATATTTTTATAGAGTATCAATCTAATGTTTGCACATTGGAATTATTAATTGAAACATATATCAGGGAACATCTACTCAAATAAAGAGGTTACAGTGATATCATCACTTCTAGATGTTTTACAGAGATTGTGTGATTAAACTGGCGCCAGTAGTTTGATGGATTAGCTACCCATCAAGTCTTAACACTAAGATGAGATCTTACGTGTTAATCATCATATAGAGTAAAACGAGAGATCTAGAAAGAAAAACCGACATAAGAGAAAACGATAATTTTACTCTTTATTGTGAAGATGGCTATAATATAGTCCATAATAGAGTTTGCAACTGGACATCTAATTAGAAACATGTATTCTCATAATATTTAGTAATTTAAGAGTTCGGCTAATTTTCTTTAGTGGAATGATATTTGGTTAATAAGTTGGAATTAATTCTAATGAGATTAAATTAATTCTGGGCTTATTAGAGCTTGAATTATATAAGTCTAGTTGGATTCCCCACTTGGCTTCTAGGAAGGTTATCAAGGAAAGTAAGACAAATAAATAGAGGGTTTCAAAAAGAAAAATGAGACAGAAAAGAAAGAAGTGACCAAATTAGATTCGAATATCCTTACACTAATTAATTGTTAATTAGTCGCCTAAATGTAACATTTAATATTAGGTTGGACTTTGGTTTGATTTGATTAATTATATTAATTAAATTGAAACAAATTTATTAAAGATATTAGTAGGGAAAATTTTGGTTAAATGGACTAAATGGATAGCTGCACATTTAAGGTGGGTTTTTATCATACTTCATCATCATTAAATGGTTTAACAATGTCATCATTAAATGGAGTAATGATCTTATCATCAAATGGTTTAATGGTTTTCTTTTAATGATGGTATGTAACCTTTTAGCGTTCATTCGATTAAATTAGGAAGAGGTGCATGTGATGTACTCTCTCCCTTCTTTCATCTCATAACTGAAAATGAGAGGGTCTCATTTAGGTTATTGGTCTTTTCATATAGCCATCTTAAACAAATGAGAGAGTCTCATGTATTAGCTTCTTGATTTTTGATTAAAGAATGAAGTGATGCATTGGATACACATTACTCTCTTCTTTCATCTTTAACCAAAATTGAGAGGTTCCATTTTGTTTCTTTTTTTCTTTTCATCTAACCGTATTAAAACAAATGAGAATGTCTCATTTAGGGGCTTCTTCTTCATTTTTGAAAAAAAAGAGAAGAAGGTGCTGCATTTTTTGACTCACTCTCTCCTCTCTTTTATGAGCTAGCCACTTGTAATGAGATTGTCTCATTTTGGTTCTTTCAACTAGTTAATCACAAAAGGTAAACCTCTTAAATATTTCTTCTCCTTTCCCACTAGAGAACTTGTTAACTAAGTTGTGTAAGGAGAACAAGTGGCAGATCAGATTGGTTGAGGATACAATAACGAGGAGAGGATACATTAACAAGGAGAGGATACAAAAGCAGGAGTTAAAGCTGTAACAAGGAGTCAGTTTAAATTTCCATCTTGTTCTTATGTTAGTTATTTTCCTTATACCGTATCATGTATAGATGAAAACATGTTGATTTGTTTTTTATGCTTCCACTGCATTTTGGTTTCGGAAAAAGTTTTTGAAACCTACCATTTATCTAAACCTAGTATGCTTTTATTTTTCAATCCAACAAGTTCTAACTATCTTTCTATTATTTAATCTAACACAATGGACTAGCTACCCATCAAGTCTTAACACCAAGATGAGATCTTATGTGTTAATCACCATATAAAGTAAAATAGGAGATCTAAAAGGAAAAACTAACATAAGGGCAAAACGGTAATTTTACCCTTTGTTGTGTAGATGGCTATAATAAGGTTCTAAATAGGGTTTGCAATTGGACATAAAATATGTGTTCTCATAATATTTAATAATTCAA
>JANZLF010000221.1:35703948-35714362 GCA_026546835.1 Erythroxylum foetidum
TTGAAAAGCAAGAAATGATTAGTGAAAGTGTTAAATTTTAGGGAATTGCAAGTCTGACTTTTTGGGATGAATAGTAACAGAGACTTGACTTTTTGATGTGAAATATTTGTGAATGTTTCTGGGTTGATTTAGGCAGAATTTGATAAAATAATCTTCATGAAAGTTGTAGCTTCTGTTCATAGCTTTTTATCTCTATGAAGTATGACATTTTTCGATACCGGGATTGAAAGTTATGATCATTCTAATTTAAGTTTATTTTGCTTTGTGTTTGAAAATGCTTATAAGGGTAGGTTTGTGTGCACTGAACTTTGAGGCAAATTCTGGATTGATATGGTTTGATTTGGATCAAGTAAGCTTCCTGAAAGTTATAGAGGATTTTCATAGCTTTACAATGATGTATAATATGCCGTTTTTGGATGTGGGAATTGAAAGATGTGAATTTTTGAAGTTTTCATGTTGTTTAGGATGAATTTATAAGGTAGAAACTTTGATTGAAATTTTGATCTATATTAAGGTTGAATTTTCTCTTAAAGTCTCATGAAAGTTGAATTTTGTATTTTTATCTTTACATTGATGTAAAGTATGAAATTTTTGGACCTTGGGGTTGAAAGATAGAAATTTTAGAAGTTGAGTTACTGTTTTGGGATGACAAATATGGGACAGAAACTTTGAGTGAGATTTTGACCCCTTTAAAGACTGAATTAGTTTTTAAATCATTATGTTAATTGTAGAGCATTCTTTTTTCTTTCTATTGATACCAAGTTTGCAAATTTTGGAGTTCTGAATCAAAAGATATAGGCTTTGGAAGTTACTAGCTCACGATCGCGAACTGGTCGCCTTGCGACCTGCTAGCGAGAGTGACCAGACCCTTTCCATTCTTTTACTTCTAACTTTTCCGTCCGACATCCGATTAACCTGATTTTTAAAGCGTTAGATTTTTAAGACATTCCCCTAACTCTCAATGAAAATTGTGGATTTTTTAGATTAATTTGAAAAAGATTGATTGAATCAAAATGAGAGGATTGATTAAAGAGTTTGAGTTGGACATTTTTCTGAACATGCTTAGGTATTTTAGTGATATCTTGATCTGTAGAGACCCAATTGAGTTAATTTTTATTTCCAAATAAATTAGAGACGTGTAATTACAAGTTATATGAAGGAACAGAATTTTAATTTAGCCCCTAAGCCTTTAAATTTTTGAATTGAATTTGGGTTTAGTGTTCAGTCTTGGATTAGTAAGAGCTAAAAGTGTTTAGGCCGTAACTTTTGTTCTAGTCATCCGAATGTGATGATTCTTAATTTGGATTAAATTAGATAGATAGGGATACAAATGTTCTGATGGAATTGAATTTTAATTCAGTCTCTAAGAGTGTCAATTTCTGGGTGGAAGTTAAGCTTAGGGAAATGTTTTAGTATAAGAACAGTCCGAAAATATTTAGGGTATAACTTTTGGAGTATTGAACCCAATTGAATGATTTTGGTGTCATTATAAACTTGAGACAATTAGGAACATTTTTCTAGAAGGAAGTGTTAGCAAATTCCTTCAATTTGATAATTAAAAAAATCTTAAGTTAACTATTAATTAGATGAATTTTGAGACTTTGTTATATTATGTTATTTTTGTAGAATTAATTAGCATGTCAATTTGAGTAAAATCATATGGCATAGGTTGATTGGATTAAATTGAGTTAAAGGGGTAAGTTATGTATGAGGGCATTTTGGGAAGAACACTAAGCTTTTAAGGTTACAAGGCTTATAAGGAAGGGTATTAAGGTCATTACTCATTCATTAATGGCATAACTATAAATAAATGGTGTGGTTTTGTTCTTAAGAAGGGAGAAGCACAAAATTAGGAAGGAAAGAAGAAAAGAAAAGAAAGAAGTGAAGGAGGTTTTGGTGGAGAAGAGGAGAAAAGAAGAAAAAAAAAAGGTTAGGGTTTGATTTTTCGTGGATTTCAAGAAGAATCTTTAAGTTGATTCAAGAGAGAAAAAGAAAGAGGAGCATGGGGGCTTTGAAATGAGCCAAGAAACTCTTCATTTGGAGAAAATTCAAGGTAAGGGTGGATTTTGATCTTTGGATTTTTGATATGCTTTTGGTTCATATAGTTTAAGAAATGTATGGGTTTGACTTTTATAAGATGAATTTTGGTGATTATACTTTATATATACATAGTTGAACAAGGTAAATGTAAAGAATAAATATCCGTTACCCATAATGGAAGATGTTTTTTATCACTTCAAAGGTGCAAAAGTGTTCTTCAAGATTGATTTGTAGTCAAGTTATTACCAACCTCAGGTAAAAAATGTAGATGTTTCAAAAACTACATTTAGGACCCGATATGGCAACTATGAGTTCTTGATGATGCCTTTTAAGATAACTAATGCACCAACTGCTTTAATAGATTTGATAAATAGGATGTTTTGACTTAGCTTAGTTCAATTTGTTGTAGTGTTTATAGATGACATATTGGTCTATTCGAGGAATGAAGAAGAACATACTCAGCATTTGAGAATTATGCTCCACAATTTGAGAGAGAAGCAATTATTTGCTAAATTGATCCAATGTGATTTTTGGATAAAGGAAGTTTCTTTCCTCAAGAATATCATCTCTTCGGAAGGGATCAGGGTAGATCCTAGTAAAATTAAGGCGGTTGTCAGTTGAAAACCACCTCGAAATGTGACAAACTGAGAAGTTTTCTTGACTTAGCTAGTTATTATCATAATTTTGTCAAAGTTTTTTTTGGTAATTTCTCTCCAATCACAAAGTTACTTCGGGAAGGTATAAAGTTTGAATGGAATGATAGATTTCAATCTAGTTTTAAGCAGTTAAAGAATATGCTTACTGAAACTCTAGTGTTGACACATCCAATTCCAAGTAAAAAGTATGCCATGTATAGTGATGCTTCTAGGAATCTGGGTTGTGTATTAATGCAAGATGGGAAAGTCGTAGCTTATTCCTGAAGACAATTAAAGTTACATAAACAAAACTACCCTACATATGATTTAGAATTGGCAGCAATGGCGTTTGAGGTTGAAAATTTGGCGTCGCTACTTTTATGAGGAAAGATGTAAAGTATACATGGATCACAAGAGTTTGAATTATCTACTCACCTAGAAGGAGCTAAATTTGAGGTAATTATATTGGCTAGAATTGTTTAAGGACTATGATTGTATAGTTGACTACCATATAGGAAAAGTTAATATGGCAGTGAATGCTTTGAGTATAAAGTAGATTTTAGCACTATCATTACAACATAACAGATGGAGATTTGCACCAGATGGAGCTTTGATAACTCAGTTAAAAGTGAGTCCTGACTTGACACAGATGATAGTACATGCACAAAAAGATGATGCCGACTTGCAACAAATTGTACAAGTAGTGTAAGAAGGGAAGCATTGATTTTGTAGTGAAAAATGATGGAAGTTTGTACTTTAAGAGTAGATTATGTGTACCGGTAGTAAAGGAATTAAAGAATAAGTTATTATATGAAGCCCATAATGCTGTGTTCACCATGCATCCTGGGGGTAACAAGATGTACTAGGACTTGAAACAACACTATTAGTGGCTAGCAATGAAGTGTGATGTAGTGGACTTCCTATTCCACAATGGAAATGAGATAATATCACTACAGACTTTGTTATAGGTCTACCCCTTATATAGAGAAAACATAATGAGGTATAGGTTATAGTGGATAGGTTCACCAAATTAGCTCACTTTATACCGTTCTGACCTAATTATTCTATAGATTAGTTAGCTGAGTTGTATGTGAATGAGATTGTTCAAATATATGGAGTGCCATTGTCAATTGTTTTTAATAGAGACACACAATTTACATCAAGGTTTTGGAAGAGTTTGTAGGCAGCTTTGGGTACTCAACTAAGTTGCAACACAGGTTTTTGTCCATAAATGATTGGGCAATCTGAAAGAGTTACATAGGTTTTGGAAGACATGTTTAGGACACATGTTACGGAATTTCCAGAAAGTTGAGATGGATACATTCCTTTGATTGAATTTGCCTATAATAATAGTTATCAATCCAATATAGGTATGGCACCATATAAAGAATTATATGACAAAAAATGTAGAACCCTAGTTTGTTAGACAAAAATGACTGAGAACAAGATGATTAGGCCTGATATAGTCAAAGACACAGAAGAGAAAGTGAGGGTTATTTAGCAAAGATTGAAGACTACAAGTGATAGACAGAAATCATATGTTGATTTGAAGAGGAAAGATATTGAATATGTGGTACGTGACAAATTTTTCTTAAAACTTTTGCCCTAGATAAAGGTGTTAAGACTCGGCAAAAAGGGAAAACTTAGTCCTAGATTTATAGGTCCATATGAAATCCTTAAAAGGATTGGACCAGTGGCATATAAGTTGGCTTTTTCCTATAGAACTATCTAAGTTGCACAATGTATTCCATGTCTCAATGTTACGGAGATATTGATTCAATGATTCATAATGTGTTACTAGTACAAGAGATAAAGATCCAACCAGACTTCTCATATGGTGAAGAGTCGAAGGAAATCCTAGCTAGAGAAGTGCGACAGTTAAGGAATAAGCAAAGTCCGCTTATAAAGGAGCTTTGGAAAAATTATGGCATTGAAGAGGCAACTTAGGAAACCGAATCGATGATGAGAAATGTAAGGCCCTAACAAATACCATAAAAGTATTATAACATGTCTAGGGTGTATTATGAAATGAACATAAAAAATTAAGTGAATCTAATTATAGTAAGCGACATAATGGTACTTAATGTAAAAGCATTGGTAAATAGGTAATCTGTTCGTTTCAGCATGGACATGCATACTTAGCCGTGAAATATGGATGGGAAAGAAATTAATTGACAAGATAATAGGCCAATGTGGGAATTAAAGGAAGAAGGAACAATATGCAATTTTCTAAATTTAAGACATGGACCAACTGGATTAAGGCATGTGACCTATAATAATAAAGCATATATGGCCAACAGGAGTTAAGTATGTATGTGAGCCTAGAAAGAGCATAAATGTCCATATAAAGAGGGGAGATGGATGGCACCTTCTTCATCCCATCATTTTTCATGTAAGAAATCAAACCAATCTTAGGTGGAAATAAAGTTAAAAGTTAGGGATTTTCTCTTCACCTTTACCTTTTCTTGCCTTGCTTATGAAGAACTAAAATTGTAAGGTTAGAAGTGGGATTGAGATATGTATTTGTGGTGTTTCTAGTTTGTGATTCAAGCAAAGCCAAAGAGGAAGGGAAGGAAAGGCATTAGAAGAACTACTTTTCCAATTTTAAGGTTTGTGACTACACTTATTCTAATGTCTCTTTGTGTGTTGTTTAAATGGATACAAAGATTCATTTGAAAGTGTAATAGTTTCTAACATGATGCTTTGGTCTTATTTTGGTGTTATCTTGCATAGAATTGGTTGAATATGACAAAAGAGTATCATGTAGTAGAATTTTGTCTAAGGTTTGTTATACCAGTCACAGTGTTTGGTTCATAACTCAGCCTACATACCTCTAAATTAGGTGATTTCAGTTGCATATGAAAACTAAGACATAAATAATTTTGGTTGATTTTTATGCATATTTATTACTCATATATGTATAGTATGCACTTTAACACAAATTTTATGACTTTATGTGAATATTATATGATGAATTATAAAATGGGCAAATGGTTAAAGGAAATATTATAGTGCCTATTCTATTATCTTGGTGAGGGATAAATAGGCATTCTTATAGGGCTACAGTGCAACTGCTACAGTTTGACATTAATGATGTCTTTATTTCGAGACTATTATCTCTCCACAATCTGATACCTTTGGGTATCTATAGTTAGATAATTTAGGTATCAACAATTTTGATATCTTTGGATATCCACGATTCCCGTTATCCGCACCCATAGGAATGTGTTGGCCTAACACATAAAGTAAAATAAATAGTTATAAATATTAAATACAACATGAAAATGTAAATAATTGGTATTGATGGGCTTTGAATTTATATTGATAATTTGTATCGATGAGAATTGAATATCAATGTTTGGTTCATGAATGTGAATTTATAGTATACTAGTTGTGATATTTCTAAATATGTATGCTTGATGGATGACTGGTATGAGTGGTCATCCAAACTAAGTGTCTCTCTACTAAGTTTTTCAAGCTTAACATGAGTGTTAATCCATGTACGTTTATGTCATAGAAATGAGGTACAGGAAACATCTATTAGGAATAAAGCCAACAATTAGGAGTAAAAGTACCTTTGGAATGTGTTTTGGTTAAAAATGATTGTATATGTAAAAAGTAAAGGAAAGTGTATCTTTCTTTTTGGATTATCATGTAAATATAAAGACGTAATACTAATTTTAAATGATAATATTAAGCAGTGTGAACTTTTATAATGTGCATATATATGGCATTGAATAGAAATGTATTCCATGAATGTATGTACAAGAAATTGGTTGTCATATATGTGGGTGGTTGTAGATTCTATATAGGAGGTGTTACATAGAAGTTCTTTGGTGGGAAAGTTGATTTACTTATCTCACACTAGGCCGGACATAGCATATGTTGTTGGAATAATGAGTCAGTTCATGCACAAACCATAGGTGGAACACATGGATGTTGCCATGAGGATTTTACGTTACCTTAAAGGCACACCTGGAAATGGGATTCTATTCCAAAAAAATGGGCATTTAGAGGTAAAGGGGTACACAGATGCAAATTGGGCTAATAATTTGATTGATAGAAGGTCTACTTTTGGCTACTTTTCTATAGTCGGAGGCAACCTTGTGACGTGGAAAAGTAAGAAACAGAAAGTAGTCGCATTGTCAAGTGTAGAGGTAGAATTTAGAGGGATTGCAAAGGGGTTAGCCGAGATGCTCTGGATCAAGAAATTGTTGACTGAAATTGGCTATCCACCACAGGAGACTTGCAAACTGTTTTGTGATAATAAGGCAGCAGTTAGCATCTCAGAGAATCCGGTACAACATGATAGCACCAAACACGTTGAAGTAGATTGACACTTTATTAAGGAGAAGCTTGAAGACGAAACCATCAGTCTTTCGTATGTGCGCTCTGAAGATCAACTGGCAGATGTCCTAACCAAGTCTATTACTAGGCGAGTGTTTCATGAAGTGTTGTCCAAGTTGGGTGTGGGAGATCCCACGACTCAACTTGAGGGGGAGTGTTAGAATAGGAAAGTGTCCTATTAAATGTGAAAAGAGAGATTATAGGAAAGGATTGATCTCCCTTAATTGTAGGATCAATCCTTTTCTTACTTATGTTGGTCCCTTCCTAGAATTAAGCAAAAGCAATCTATAAGACTTGTAATTGTAATGCACATTATAATATGAAAAACAATTACAGAAATTATGTTCTTCCTAGTCTGATAGGAAGTGGGGATGCCAACTTTGGAATAATCATCGAGAGAAAGTTTTTATGGGTTTATTATAAAGTCAATTCATCTTATCCAACAATCAAATCACCAACATCTTCACCAAACCTATGCACGTTGTTTATTTTCAATTCTTATGAAATAAACTTCGATTATAAGCATCAGCTTGAGGGGGTATTACTGTTGGGAGATAAACATACGACTATCTAAAAGATTAACCAAAAATTAAAGACAAGAAAAAACTTTTTAAGTTGCAACAATAAGAAAATATATAAAGAAACTAAATGACGAAATAATTACCAAGATTTAATGGTGAAAAGGGAACAACCACAAGGCAAACTATCAAATAAATCTACTAAACTCAATAAAGATTACAAGAAACGTTGATCTCTCACCCCCTCAAACTCCACTTCAAGTTTTCATACAAAGTTTCAAGATTGAAACCAAAATTTATATCACAATCAACAAACCTTTAAATCAATCCCAAAAACAATCAAATAAGGATGAGAATCTAACCATGTTTTCCCTCTCTCTTTGTTTTTCCTCACTTTTCGACGTTGTGACTACACTTTCTATCTCTTGTGTGGAGCAAGGCTCAAATGAACTATTTATAGGTACCTCTGGCTTAATAGCTAAATCATAATCCTAAATGGACTCAACTGGTTAGATCACATCTTATCTCAAATTATATCACATGATCCAATAAGATGACATCTACATTTAAACATAACTTTATTTGATAACATTTATCTACATCACATCAAACAAGATAAGAGATTACATCTATCTAAGAATGATACATCTATAGATAAGAGAATGATACATCACATCTCCATTATCTTTAGATGATCCTCTCACATGGTCTTTATCTTTTAGAGATGATGTCTATCTACTGTGATCTTATCCGACACATCATCTAAGATCTCAAAACAAGGTTGGATACTTAACAATCTTCCCATCTTGACTAAATATGGGGAAGACAAGTTAATCTCCATTATTTATTAATGGCAAGCTTACAATAAAGCTCGAGCTTATTTTGTGAAACAACTTTAGTCAGCATATTGGCACCATTCAAATTTGTATAAACCTTCTTTATTAATTCTTGCTTTTCTATCATGGACCTTAACTAATGACATTTAACATTTTCATAAAATGCAACCTCTTGCACATCCTCATGCTTCCCTTCGGTAGTAATCAATAGGTACTCAGAGCTTGGATACCTTATGGAAGGTAGTTTCTCCCTTGTCGACTGTAGAAGATGCGTTTCATCAGTTTTTAAATCCAATTATTCCCCTGCTCATTATCCTTAATGAATTCATCTTCGATATTTTCTATATGTGATTCATATAGTTCATCAATAATATTGTATCTAATCACTACTAATATGTGCTTGGTCACACACTTCATCTTCTTCACTTATAGATTGCTCAATAGATGAAGGAATTCATAAAGAAATAGAGGTAACTGTAATATCTTGCCTCCTAAAGTTATTAAGAGATTAAACTATTAAGTTGAGTCACACAAGTTATTTCATTTAAGAATTTCTGAGATGTATTTTATTTACATGCATAATATTCGTATACATATATGAATCATGATTTAGAAAACATTGCAAGATAGTGTATGCACTCAATCGACATGTTTCGGGGTATGAAAGGTTTTTGTTGATCATGATGTAACTGTGTGTTAATTTTGTCTTGAATTTTGTTTTAATGGAATATAATTACTAAATTGGTAACTTATCATTACAATTGAGTAATTGATGCGGTGATATATGCATCTAGTCTTAGAAAAATGTTAATGAGCAAAAGAAATTGATACATGAAAATTTAGGTTGATTAGGCCTATGAAATGATGACATGTGGCATTGGAAATAGGTGGCAAATGGCTCGGTTAAATGGATGACAAGTGGCTTGAGTATATGGGGGACAAGTGGCCTTTTAAATTTGTGACAAATTTCACTATAGACTTGTAACATGTGGATCTATAGAATGTTGACATATGTAGCTTTATAAATGATGACATATGTAGCCTTATAATTGGTTACATGTGTAGCCTTACAAGTAATGACATATGTAGGCTTAAATGAGTGACATGTAGAGCCTTAAGTCAGTGACACATGGACCAATAGAATAATGATATATGGACAAATAAAAGGATAACATATATACCAATATAGAGGTGACACATGGACTAATAGAATAGTGATATATGGACCAATAGAAGGATAAAAGGGTGACACATAGACCAATGGAATGGTATGACATAGATTAGTTTAACCTTCTTGAATTTTCAAGAGAAAATGGATGAAAAAGGCAATAGAAGTGAGAGTGGAGGTCAGTCATAAGATTAGAAGAGAGATAAAAATGAAAACGAGAAGAGAAGGAAAAGAAAAAGGGAAGAGAAGAGGAGAAGGAAAGAAGTTATCAAGGTAAGTTAAACTATTTTGAACTATTTGTCATATCTTAGCGCACGAATTTGAAAAAACTCAAAGAATGAAAGTTGTAGCTATAGGTCTTAATTTGACCTATGTGGAAGTTGCTTGACAAAACAGTAACTAGATCTCGAGTTATACTTGTTTACCTAATATTGTCTGTGATAGATCCTTATGTAGGAACCTTTTATTATTTCCTAATTTTTTAGGACCTTAAAGTCTGAATTAGTGAAAGTATAAAACATGAAAAATGATTATTGATGTCTTATTAATGCTTCTATGTAACATTTTTGTTAGGACATGTATTTATAATGATTTATTGTGGATTGAGTATTGGATTCCAGTTTGTTTCTTACCAGAAACAAGACATAATTTAGATGGAGATTATATTTTAAAGGGAGAAATTGTTTGTGTAATTTTTATATATATTAAGATTAATGGAAGTCTAGTTTTAGGAGGCACAAGAATTATGGCATTTGGAATTTTGTAGAGAGAGTTATGATTAAAAGAAAACAACTTGTTCATAAAGGAACATTAGGAAGAAAAGGATGTAAACATTGCACATAAGGTTAGGTTAGCTTGATGGTTGAGGAG
>JANZLF010000221.1:35716567-35730122 GCA_026546835.1 Erythroxylum foetidum
GGTATAACCCGCAAACACCCGCCGTGGTATAACCCGCAAACACACGCTGGGTGGGAAATGTTAGCCCAGGTGTGGGGTGTGGGGTCCAACACTAAATCACTCAATATTAGCGACGGAAAGCATATTTTCGTCTCTAATTTCATATGGAAATTTTTCCGTTGCTAAGTTTCCGTGTCTAATTTACATTTTCTTGTAGTGATTGTTGTATTTGCACTTGATTGAGGCTTAAAATGAACTTAGTTGATGATGAATCAATTGGTTAAGTACTTGATGAGTTTAGATTATTAATTGATATTATAATATAAGGAATGGATTGGTTGATATCAATGCATATGAATTTGGGAAGTATGGGTTATTAATGGTATAAGGATGTTCTCTTGAACGCAAATATGATTCAAAAGATATGAATGAGAATTGGAAAATTTGTGTGAATATTAAGCATTAGAAAAGGATTGGTGATCATATGATTGATGAATTGAGAGTAATCAAACTCACTTAAGGTATAAGCCTAATTTTAAACAAGTTATATACAAGTTATAATGAATGAATGGTCAAGATTTGTGAATAAGGATACATACCCGGGATAGTCAATTGAGCATGCATTAAACATGACACATCTATTTGCGCATGGTTGAATATTCATTTGATTGAACAATTTAGTAATATGTGAACTATGTGTGTATTACATGATATAGAAATGCAAATACACTGACAACATCTAGACATTACCGGATCATCAAGACAACAGCTATTCTGGAGCATATTGTGAGTAACCTAGATATGTAAACTCAATTATATGAGTGTTTTTGTTTGAGTTATATGTGTAGTGAGTTGATTTAGATGTTTCTCACTGTGTTTAAATTGTTCTTGATTAAGTTTTATATATTGAACTATCGCTAGTATGATTGTGATAATTTCGTACCATCAATTGTCTAAGGAGATCATTATTCAGGATTATATAGGAAGTGCTTAATGATTGTATGTGAATGTGGAAAAATGTGTACTCAATTGAATGTTGATTGTCAGACTTCGATCCGACGATTGTGATAAATGACTATGCATATCGAATGAAAGTGATTGATTGCACATTCTATGAAATGATGCATTTCATGATATTGATGTGCATCATCAGGTAAAAGAGTTATGACCGAAGTGACCAACCTGAAAAGAGCTTAAAACTAAAAAATGTGCACACAGAGCCACAGGCTCAACGATAATGAGCCCAGTATCCATAATAGGTACAGGACAGTATATGAAATGAGCCCGGTATCTATAATAAGTAAAGGACAGTATCTAAAATGAGTTTGGTATCCACAACAAATACGGGACAGTTAAATAGACGTTCAGTCACAATAAAATAAAACTGAAATAGGAGTTTCATCATGTGAATATTTGCAAAGAATGACTGAATTGAGTGGATATAATGACATTCTATGTTTGTGTACATGTTGATTATATGAATAAGATGACATGAATGATTAGATTATCTTGAAATGATTATATAAAATGTTTGTATTCATAGTGGGCTTGTCGAAATATCATGAATACTGCAATCAGGTACTAAATTCTAAAAGATATGATATATGGGAATTGATTCTAAATGAAGTGAGATATTGATTGAACTATGTTATATATTTGTGATGTTGATGTCTTTTTATATGAACACATCGATGATGGTTCGCTCACTGAGTTTGCAAACTCATTAAAATTGCAACGTTGATTTTCAAGTTTAAAGGAGACCTAGCTAGTATAGTTGAAGTAACTTTTGTATTTAGATATGGGTTAGTGTCGGGATTAGTTGTACCTGCAAATGTCTTAGTTATGTTTTATCAAGATTGTATCTTTCAACTGTTGTATATTGTACATGTGAAATTTAGAAATGTAATGTTATTTGAGACTGTATTATGTTTGTGAAAAAAATTGGAACAACAAGACTATGGGAATGTTTTATGTTATGTGCGATGGATTAAAAAGTAAAAATGAATTAATTTAACCGTCTTAACGTGCCATTTTCGTAGAGTATGTTCCCGAATATCCTTCTATATATCGGGTATATGATTTATGAGAGTGGTATGTAACACTAACTATACTATCTAAAGAACTGCTGTGTGATAATTTATCTCCACTAAGAAGATTAACACCTTTCTTGTACTCCTAGAACACCACATCCTAAGTCCTGATAACCTTTTACTTCTCTAGACCATAAATTCTGAAGTCAAACTGATCACCACCATATCCAACAAAGATGTAGGGTGTTGACTTTGAGTCAAACTTCTTTATTTGATCCTTGCATATATGTTTGAATATCTTGTAGCCAAAAAATTTTAAATAATGATAAGAGGGATCTTTACCAGTCCATGCTCTTTCGAAAATCTTAAAATCAATTGAAACTAATGGAGCTCGATTTATCAAGTAGACCATTGCTCGAACTGCTTCTCCCCAAAATATATTTGACAATATAGAAATTATGAACATTCAATGAGCGTTCTCCATAATGGTTATGTTCATCCTTTTAGTAACCCCATTATACTGTGAAGTTCTTAGTTTTGTTTTCTCATATCTAACATCATGCGATGCATTGCATTCTTCAAACACTTTAGAAGTATACTCCCCTTTATTGTATAATTGTAGGCACTTTAGCTTCCTCTCAGCTTCCTTTTCTACCATAACATAAAATGTCTTGAAAGTTTCAAACAGTTGACTTGTATAATTCAACATATACACCCAAGTCTTGAACCATCATAAATGAATGTAACAAAATATTTGTTACTGTATAATGACTCCTCTTCAATAGGACCATAGACATTTGAATGCACCAACTCCAATAAATCCAACTTCATTGCATATCTTCTTTTGAAAGAGACTCTATTATGCTTTCCATCTAAAAAATGGTTGCAAAGATTAAGCGATTTTGAGATATTAGCCAGAATAAAGGATTTTTCAGCTGGTAACTTTAATTCCTTCTCACTTATGTATCCCAATTGTCCATTCTATAAATTTGGTGAAGTTTTGTCGTCAATTGTGTATATTTCTATACCTTCATACACCTTTAAGTGTGTCTTGTACAACAAGCAACATAACTCTCCTTGGGTAAATGTCATTGCGCCTTTGGACGATTTCTACTTCTTATTCCTGAAAGTGTGTTGAAAGCCTTCTTAATCTAACACATTCACTGATAATAGATTTATTCTTAGATCTAGGATATGTCGTACATTTTTTAAGGTTACTAAACATCCGATGTTTTTCTTATTTTTAATACCACCTATACTGACTATTTTGACAAAACTTTGATTTCCCATCTTTACACTCCCAAAATCTCCGCTTTTGTAGTTTGAGAAGTACTCTACCTTTGGAACATAATGATAGGATGCTCCCGTATCAATCAACCATTCAAAACCAAAATTGCTAACATGGAAGCATTCCCTAATTATATAAACTAATGACACCTCATCATCTGTGCTTGAAGTAGTTGCAACTATACTTTTCATCATCATCATCCTGATGAACTTCCATTTTTTGATCCCTCTTCCACTTATAGCAAAAAAATTTAATGTGTCATGAATTATCACAATATTGGCATATCTTCATGTTTTTATCGCCTTTGTACCTTAAATTGTTTTTAGACTTTCCATGACCATTAGGACCCCTACTCTTATTCCTTCTCCTTCTTTTTGTCATAAAAGCCTACACATTATCGACTCCAACCTCTTTTCTTTCAATTTCTTCATTAAATATACTCTCTTTTATTTCATCCAAAGAAAGCACACCTTTAGGAGTCAAGTTGCTAATCATCACTACTAGTGTTTCCCAACTATCCGATCATAAACTTAATAGAAGCAGAGCTTAAAGCTCATCATCATGAATCATCTTCATTGTTGTAAGTTTGTTGATTATGTCTTGGAAATCACTTATATGCTTTTAAACTGACTTCCCAGCATTTAACTTCAAATTTAGAAACCTCTTAATCAGAGAGGCCTTGTTATAAGTAGTCTTCCTTTCATACAGACCTTCTAGATTTTTCTATAGTTCAAAAAGGATCTATTTCTCAAGACACATGATTGAATATGCTAATATCAATCCATTGTCTGCTAGTACCCAAATTTCTTCGCTTGGTCTTTTCCTATTTATTGTCTGACATCTTTTTAGGTTTTGAAGGAACATCATCCTTCATACCTCCATCCACATCAATAAGATCAAAGAGGTCTTTGCAATATAGAAGGTCCTCCATCATGAGCCTTTATATTGAGTAATTTGATGAGGTTAACTTAACCATAGAGCTATTTCTACCTTCCATTAAGATAGTTCTAATACCCCTTATTAGGAGACAAACATATAACTCTCTAAAACATTAATCAAATATTAATGATAGGAAAGAATTCGGTAAGTTACAACAATAAGAAAATATAAAAAGAAACTAAATGATGAAACAAACACCAAGATTAGACGTGGAAAACTCTCTAGGGTAAAAGGAACCACTATAGGAAAATCAAAAAATAAATCTAATAAACTCAATAAGGATTTACAAGAAAAGTTGATCCCCCAACAACAAATGGTTTCACAAAGTTTCAGGATTGAAACTAAAATTGATATCACAATTAACAAACCATTAAACCGATCCCAAAATCAATCAAACAATGATGAGAATCTAACCCTTTTTACCCTCTCACTATTTTCCCTCACTTTGGGATATTATGGCTACACTCTCTATCTCATGTGTGGGGTGAGGCTCAAATGAGCTATTTATAGACACCTTTGGCTTGATAGCTAAGTTAGAATCTTAACTGCACTTAAGTAGCTAAATCACATTTTATCATAATCAAATTATATCACATTATCCAATAAGATAAAATCCTTATATAAATAGAACTCTATCTAATAAGATTTATCTATATCACAACTAGCAAGATAAGACATTATGTAACATCTCGTTACCCATGTTACAGTAAAATCAATAGATGAGAGAAATTGATGAGAAAGTAAGAAACACATTTCATGCTCATGCATAATATATCATACACATACACATAAATAATGAAATCGTTGCAAATGAAAATAATTGTACATGCATACATGAATAATTCCAGGTATAATTGGATTGATTTGTGTATTTTTTAGAATTATGAATGTTTTTACATTAGAAAAATTATGGGTTAGTGAAATTGTAATATTTTTTAATTTTGGTGATTTTAGGATTTATTTTTAGAAAATTATAGAGAATTATGAAAATTTATGGAAAATAGGAATAGGAATTAATGATGATTGGAGATAGTTAGATTGTAAAAATGAGACTAAAGGAATTAGTTAAGGAAGAAACTTAGTTAGAGTTAAGCCCTAGAGAAGTGACAAGCGTCACTTAATAAGTGGCTTAAGAAACTTTGTTATAAGTAAGTAGTGTTATGAGAGTGAAGTTATCCGAGAGCTAGAAAGTTAAGTGTTTAGTCTAAGTTTTTTTCTCTTTCGTTGTAACCTCCTTCATATTCTCTTCAACATACAAAGCTTTCCATCAAATTCCTTCTGAGCAATTACTTTGCTTTTCCTTCCTCTACCATACTGCTATTTGTTCTTCTGCTTGAAAAAAACCAGAGGTAGGTCAGTTTTTACAGGGGAGAACATGATTTTGCATGGAATTTAAGGCTTGAAGATTTTGGAGTTTTCAACAAGTAAATAGTGAATAAATCCTTTAGAGTTATGGATTTATGAAATGAATTTGATGAATTCACTGGAACCTGCATGAATATGGGATTTACGTGTATATATTATGAACATTGTGTTAATGGGATGAAAATATGGGTATAGTGTTAGTTTAGTATTTGATGATTTTTAGTGATCAGATATTGTAGAAATGAGTTTTAGAGTTTGAAATAGAAATGAAATGGTATATATGATGAGTGTAGAAAATCAAAGTACGAAAACGTGGTATACTATGTTTTCAATTTCTTCACTGTGCATGAATATATTTATAAGTGGGTTTACATGAATTGGTGTTTTCCTTAGAGATGATCAAGAATATAGTTTTTGAGTTGAATTATAGTTGTAAAATGATGGTCTAATATGGGAATGAGTGTAAAAATGAAGGTTGAGAAGAAAAATAGTGAATGCGATAAACAGTTGAAAATGCAGTGAATAGTGTATGGCAAAGTATGAAGAGTCAACTATTGATATTTATTTTTCTTGATGGAACTTAGTTAAAATTGCATTTTTAGAGGTAGCGTAAATTTTGTTGAATGAGTTTAGTGAAGTGGAGTAGATTAAAAATCGAGGTGTTGGTTTTTGAAAAGTGGAAGTTGTCTGAAAAATCTAGGAATGAACAGTGAGAGGGGAAATTTTTGATCTAAATTTTGATGAATTTTTTGTATTTAGCTAGATAGATTTTGACAAAATTTTCTTCATAAAAGTTCTAGATTTTTCCTTTAGTTTTCCATTGATAGAAATTTTACAAAATTTAGAGTTTTGGATCAAAAGTTATGAAGTTTAGAAGTTGGGATATCGGTGGAAAAGCATCGTTGTGCTTTTGCAATTTTAAGTCAAAAGTACCATCGTGCTTGACTTTGAGGGTTAGCCAGAAAGCAACATCATGCAAAAGCATGACGAAGACTTTGAAGGTGAAGAGAAATTTGCACCGTCGTGCAAATGCATGATCGTGCATTTGGGATTTTATCTTTTACTGAATAGTCTTGTTTCTTTTAATCATAACTTCTTCTTTAGACCTCCAAATGAATTGGATCTTAAACCATTGGATTTTTAAGACATTGTCCGTGAAAATTGGTAGTATTCTGAATTGATTTAAAAAAGATTGATTAAACGAAAGTGAGAGAATCTGTTAGAATGGTATGAACTGGTGTTGTTTTACTGAACACCCCTTAGTATTTTGATAATATCTAGATCTATAGGATTCTAAATGAGATGATTTTTGATTTGGAGTAACCTAGAGATATAGGCCTCAAATTTTCTTAAGAAGATAAATTTTGATTCATTCTATAAGATGTCGAATTTCTGGATGAAAGTTGTGCATAGTATATTATTTTTGAATATGGACAACCTGATAATGTTTGAGGCATATCTTCCAAATTACTCAACCAAATTGAGTGATTTTGTTGTAAATGGAAAGATAAGGCATAGATGAACACTTTTCTATAAGAGAGTTTGACCAAATTATATCATTTTCACCTCATAAAAAGAGAGTTTGACCAAATTATATCATTTTCACCTTCTGATTGAACGTGAATAGTAGACTCGAAAGTGTGTCATGGAAAAATCGAAAGTGATTCAATGGGAATGAAATGTGATTTTAATGATTTTTGTGAGGCATAAATGTAAGTATAAATTATACTTTGATGAGTTTTGATATAGGAATGATTTTGTAATGAAATTAAAGGAAAGATATCCTGGATTATCATGAACATGCATTGTATATGATTCATTTCATACGTGTGAATTATTGAACACTTATGATTGTACAAATCATGATATATGTGTATCTTGCATAAATAGGTTGTGCAGGTTAAATGTCTACATTCAAGCGTTCCCGGAATTTAGAAGAAAATATTAATCTGGAGTGAACTATGAGTAGACCGAGATGGTCTCATTTCATTGTTTGTTTTGTTTTGAGTTTTATATTGATTGACTACTGAATGTCTATATGTATGTGATTGACTGTGTTAGTTTTCGAATAGGAGGTCCGATGATTGTGATGTTTGGTTGAGATATTAAAGTATTGCTTGTATGTGAATGAAATGAACTAAGTGTACATAATTTGATTATTAAATGTGTTCTGAAGGTGCATTTGCATGTAAGTGAAAATTATATTGAATGCTGGACTAAGTTCCGATAATATGGGAATGTGATTGAATGGAAGCGTGCAAATGTGATTGATGCATTCCATTTCATGAATGCATGAAACATAATGGTTGTTGTAACTAGAGTAGCCACCGATCAAAGTTTAAAGCTCAACGAGTGAAAATGAGCTTTGAGCTCAAAAGTAAATCAGAGCCTCAGGTTCAGCGTTTAATGAGCCATGTATCCCCCAAGCGGATAAGGGACAGTTTTCAATAAGCCCTATATGGGACAGTTTAGGCACTCGGTTACAACAAACTAACAAATAGAAAGTGGGTCTCATGTGCACTGCATATGCATAATATGAATGATTATATCTATTGAATGTGAAGTGTGAAACGTTGTGAATGTGATTATGTGTTATATGACTGGGTGAGCCATCGATGATGGTCACTTACTGAGTTCGCAAAACTCACCCAAAATTTGCAAATATTTTTCAAGATTAGAAGAATATCCCATTAGGCAAACGGGAGTATTCCTACTACATACAAGTCAGAGATAGAGTTCAGGATCAGATCGCGTCTGTATTTATATTTTCCTATTTTTGTATAATTTGTACATTCAGAAATTATTTTACAAATGTGTTTACATTGTAATGTAAAGACATTATGTCTAAAGTGTTTTGTATTTGTAATGGGTCTCAAGTGATTAGTGAATCTTTAATGAGTTGTGTAACTGAAAATGTTTATGAATGAAAGAAAGTGGGCTCAAATTAATTACTGATTTTTGCATATTTGATTGTATTAAAAAAGATTATATCGAGTTTTGACTGATTGAGTGTTTTAACAAGTCATCCTCATAGGATACGGGCCCAAATATCACCCACCGATGTTGGGTTCGAGTCTTGCTGGAGTGGGGTACTACACATTACATCTATCTAGGAATGATACATTCATATCCATGAAATCTCTACTATCTTCAGATGATCCTACCATATAATCTTTATATTTTAAAGTTGATGTCTATCTGTAGTGATCTTATCCGCTTCATCATCCAAGATCTCAAAATAGGGCTAGATACTTAACAATTACAAGATAAGGATCCATTTTTTTTTCTTATTGTTTGTATTTAAATTTAACATAGCTCAAAACATATATATATAATTGGGAAGAAAAGTTGATCTTCTATTTCATGTACAATGTTACTTGAAATAGAAGATTAACTTTTCCTCCCAATTCTCTTCATCTCCAACATGTATAATTAGCAGAGGGAAGTTGTATTAATAATACCAATAGAGCTTCATCAATTATTGGATCCAGATCTACTGGACAACTATCCCCAATTTGGATTAATTACAAAGACTATTGGCTTCTAACAAAAATAAATAAGTCTATTCATATCAAATTACATTTTCTATTAGTTTTCCCTTGAATAAGTAAGGTGTGATTTTTTGCAAAATATTTATTATAAGGTTCTTGGTAAAAGTTAATTGAAGTGGTCATTAACTCGATATAGTAGTTATCCCGAGCTTTGATTTCTTCAAAACGATGTCTATGTTAAATTCTCCTTTTGATGTCCTACGAATACAAACAATTGTACTTAGAAAACAGATATCCAAGTCAAAAGCAATAATGCATGCACGTTCTGTAGGAATATCCAAATTAGCGGCCAATTAGATGTGTGGAAAAAGCCACACCTTGAAACACAAAGTCAAACCTCTAGGATTATTCACCACTCTTTGCGATACAAAGCACAACTAGCTAGGAAAGGAACAAGTGGGGACGAAAGTCATCTGGCCAATCGTTCTAGAAGAGAACATTCAAAGATTTTCAAATAGAGTTGTAGAGGAGATTGTTTATGAAGATGCTAAGCAATTGTCAAATGGGAGGGTGATAAGATGGACATTTTAACACGACTTTGATCAAATCTTACCAAGTACCCAATATTTAATTGATTTGTACTGTTAGCACATTATGGTATTTAACAGATTATCTCATAACATAATTATTTCAATGGTCTTGGCTTATGAATAACGATGCTAATGTGTTAGGCTCTCATTGCAGGGCAAAGGAAGACTAGTGCTCATAATAAGAACAACATTCAATAATCTCGTTGATACGCAGAGTCTATCCAAAACCCTTACCATATATAATAAAGAAGAGAAGGTTGACAAAGGGGGCAGAGTTCATGGAATCCGTTTACCTTAAAGCTTAGCTGTACAATACTGATGAAAATTTTGGTATACCAGTAATACGCAGCTTAAGTACCAATACAACCATTTTGCCTACTTGCATCCTTGTTGATTTCCATTCCACTGTTTCGCAGCTTCAACTCTTATTTAGTAATTCTAAATGTTTGGATAAGCAATGTTGGCATTAATAATATTTTTAGATTACATAAGTTAGTGTCAAAATTGACTCCAAAATTTTTTAAACTAACAAGCCATTATATTGATAATTCAAAGTATTAGTATCTAGTTAGACATATCACATCACTAGTAAAATAAGTGTTAAAATAAAAATTTATAAACCTCACCACATATTTATTACCTTCAAATTTTAAAAATAGATTTTATCAAATGATGTTGATCTAAATTTGGATTTATTGTTTCAGAATCATCATTATTAAGCACTAATGATTTAAGTCCTTTTTTTTTTTGACTTTAAAATGAATTAGTACAAAGTTACCAATTTTGGCAATGACTTTGAAAAGGTTGTTTACGCCTGTAATTCAAGGGATTTTCTCTATACTGCTAACTGCTAAGTATCGCTGGGTCAGTAGATGATCAATTTCCACGGTTGTGAGGCATTGCCGTAAGTCCGTGACAGTCGATCTCTTCCTAACATCTCGTGACTCTGATGCTCAATTATGTTCACCAACCGTTAAATTAATGATGACGTAATTAGAGTGCTGTAATTAGCATAAGTTACATCATCCTAAGAATTATTTCTCATTGAACTTCTATTATGCTAGCTCTTCCAATTAGTGGAATATATGTGTGGTAAGTGAAAAGGAAGCCATGCTTGATCTTTTTGTCTCTTTGTCTCTTCTCGAAGAAAGTTTTTGTATATTTTCACGCATATCATGTCAACTTCAGGAAAAATCCATCCATATATTTCAGAAAAAAAAAAAAAGGTTAGCCACTTTATTTGATCATTTTTTTTCAGAACAAGCTGCCATGGAGTAACAACCACTTTGTTTAGAGCAAGGCATAACGGGCTGTACCTTAATGTGCCTAATTGGTCAAATTTGAACAATGGAAAGGGACATTGTGAATGGATACTTTTCTGGACATTGTAATTTTCCTAAGAAACAGCAATAATTACTGGAATTTAGTTCCCTGAAGCGTTATGTCATAAACAGCGACTAGATGAATTCAACATCCAAGCTTAAGCATTGTTGACGGCTATAATTTTCATTTGCATTGGAGAAACTAAATAGCAAAAACGGATAATAATAAAAGCTAAAATAAGTTTTCTCTATTCAAGTTTACATTAAAATTAAAGTTATATTTTAATATTCGACTATGTACAAAAAAGACTTTGATATTAAAAAAAATGCTTAAAATATCTCTCAAATTGAAAGATTATTGGGGTTACATTAATGTTTCTGATTTGAGCAATTGTTTTTAATTTAGGAGCTCAAGTTAGCCTATACGACTGATATAAACCTCTACACAATAAAACCTAAATTAGCTTAGAGATTTAGAAGTCCTAAATCTCCAAGACCAGAAATTAGGATGTCCAAAAACTCCTAAACCGCTAAAGTTTTTTGGCACTACTGATGTTGGTACAATTTTACGTTCTGAATATAACTTATGTCAAATCCCAGATAGGTGCTTTCGTTTCAAGTTATAACTAAGCAAACTGTCAGTTCCCTGGGAAATGGATGTTCTTTTCTTTTGAAAGTGGAAATTCAATGTTATTGACTTGTTTCGCATATGCTCATAAGTCCGGTTATGAATTTCCAGAGAAGACGACTAGCAATATATTCCATAGTCTGACTAGTTATGAGAAAGCTGAAACATTAATAACTGGTAATGAAGAGGGTATAGATTTGTTGTTTTTATATAGCTGTAGCATAATATATAAATAAAAGAGAAGAAAAGAAAAAATTTTGTGGTAGAACACCATATTATTATTGATAGCAACAAGCTTATTATATAGAGTTGAAATGTAATAGAAAATCTTAGATATTTGTTAAAGATCACAATAATATCTCTAAAGTCTAAACTTATTCCTAAAATCAAGTACTAAATATCATAATCAAATTTGACTAAGATCTGATTAATTTGACCATTTATTTTGTAAAAATCTACAACCTAAGGAATTTTCCAACAAAACTCCTCCTTGCCTTAGGAGGAGCAGAGTTTTAATGTCAAAATAATTCATCCTCTGCTTTTGCCTCTTCATTTTGTGACTTACAAGTCTTCTTTATGTGCCCAACTTATCCACATTTTTTGCATTTGATATCAAGCTTCCACTAACATTTTCTTTGTGAGTGATTTTTTTTTTGGCAATGCGGGTATGGTAGATATGAATCATCATTGTTTCTGTTGTTGTTGTTGTCAATTTTGTTGAAACTCTTCTTTTTATCTCCTCTTGAATTTTTTTCTTTCTTGTGCATCTTGATTTGAATTATTGTAGAATTTGTTAGCAATGTCAGGAACGTCGTAGTCTTCATCTACAGCTTCTCATACATCCATAGTATTAAGATGAGCTTTCATTCGAACGATCCAAACTTGATAGTTTTCACCATCAAAAATTGGTGGTGCACCTTGAGACAGTTGTGATTCAATCTCCATTGCTTAAAGATGATTGTAATTCTTGTTGTAATTCTGGGTTATAAATCAGGTTTGTGTTTTGGTTTCTCTCATCTCATAGGTCCCTTAAGACAAATGTATCATGTTGTTTTTATAGAGCTGAAACATAATACATAAATAAGAGAGAAGAAAAGAAAGTTTTTCACGTAGAACACCATATTATTGTTGATAGAAACAAGCTCATTATATAGAGCTGAAATGTAACAGAAAATCTTAGATTTTTGCTAAAGATTACAATAATATATCTAAACTTATTCCTAAAATCAAGCACTAAATATCATAATCAAATTTACCTAAGATCTGATTAATTTGACCATTTATTTCGTAAGATTCTGCAAACTAAGGGATTTTCCAACAAGATTTAAAGAACCAACTATTAGCACACTTTCAGTTTCTTACATAGACAATGTGGATTTTAGTTCTAACTCTTCCCATCATGAGCTGGTACCGACATTGTAGCTACGCCTTTCATCTCTATTCACTGATCCCAATATTATCAACCTACTTTTCTTGATTGGATTAGACTGCATACTCAATCTTGGTTCTTGTTGCTCGTATTATAATTCTTCTCATTTGATCTCATCCATATCTTCTAGCTTGCTCTCCCATAGTTCGTTCAACATATCACTACAAGGAAAATGATGAATAGCGACGGAAATATACCGACGGTATATAAACTGTTGGAAATACCGACCGAAAAAATGTAACCGTCGAGGAAATTGGGTTTTCGTTAAACATTTTGCGACCAAAAACCATTCGATCGCTGAATTTGACAGCAATATGTACTGACGCCCATTTTAGTCGGTGAAAGCATCGGTGAACACGTCGGATACGCGCCCCTCACTTAAGGTAAACGATGTCATTTTGGTTGTTATTTAGGGCTGCGTCGGTCCTTCCTCCTCCTTCCCGCAGACGCAGCCCTCTCCTTCTTCCTCTATTCTTCGGCGTTCTTCCTCCTTG
>JANZLF010000221.1:35760873-35771606 GCA_026546835.1 Erythroxylum foetidum
ACTAAACAAGGATTTAGAATCCTTAATAAACTCTTATTGCTAACTAGAATTCCTAACTAAGCAAGGATTTAGAATCCTTAATAAACTCTTATTGCTAATTAGAATTCCTAACTAAGCAAGGATTTAGAATCCCAACACACACGGCATCATAGAGTTTAAGTCTATTTTCGCATCCTGCCGCAAACCTTGTCGCGGTCAAGATCTTCCATGTAATCCAAAGCTAACTGGTCCGCATCACATTTTTTCTTATTCATGAAAGTTTTTGATCATATGGTTTCATCTGATTCGAAAGTTGATTTGCAAGTAATAAAGCTTTTTTGAATACCTAAAAATGTCACACTGGATTATTGACAGAATATGTATGCATGCTTATCTTATTTTTAAAACTAAATTATATGGCATATTTTTTAATTATTAATTCTAAAATTTAATTTTAAAATTCTTGCCCATTTTAATTATTTTGATGATCAAATCATCTTAGTTAATATTTCAAATAATACAAATGATTTTTTTTACAAATGATTTTTTTTAATGTAAAAAGGCAATCATATTAATTTTACTAAATTTAATGATTGTACACATTTTGGCGAATGTTAAATTTTATTTGATACATGTAACATTTGGAAAACAATAAATTTAGTAGATGAAAGGTAAGGAAAACTTGATTGATTATAAAAATTCAGAAATCTCTTCTCAAATGACAAATGCTAAAAAGGAAATTGTAACTCTTTGACAAATTTGAACTAGAGAATTCTTATAGTTGGTCTTCTTTCCTGAATTAAGAGACGAACATAGCCTCGGTGTGATGCTGGATTTTGGGGTACGAAATCAACTATGGGTTGACAAGTTATCGAATGATTGTTACCTTCATTTGTTCACTGAAAACCAAAAGATCGTCGTTTACTTCTACAATTTGATCAAGACTCAAACTTTGGAAAATATTTCAAATCTTTGTATTGCTCATTCAAACAATTAAGTTAATTGGTGGCAAAACAAGCTTAACCCTATATACTTCTTTAACTTTTATAAATCCTAATTTTATTGGAGGAAGGAGACCCTCAAATGGCATATATGTTGGAATAAGATTTTCCATAGTTTATTAGTTTTTCTATTGGCTGTCAAATCAATAAGCTTACCAAATTCGATTGGCTCCATAATTTGGAATGCGAGTGACTTGTATATTGTACATAACCATCGTGCAGTGTATCTAATATCTAGTAGTCGTTAAAGCATGAATCCTACTAAATGTTACTAAATGCCACAGGTTCCCGCAAATTCACTATAAATTGGCTTCTGTTAGATAATTTTTTTTTTTTTGGAAAAGTTCTGTTAGATAAAAATTGGTAATTAATAGAATCATAAATGCTAACTTAACGTTTATTCTCAATAGAAAAAGGCCGCAATGCAGGAGCCTTGTTTCTAACAGGAAAACAATCTTAACATCTAAAATTATTTGTCTGCCGTTCTAGGAAGCTATAAGGCTTGAAACGAATCTAAGTTCTAAAACACAACGAGAATCAGAAGCAAAAAGTGTTGACAATGTGGAAAAGATTTAACACTTAAACCCATCTGGAACTTTCTTCCCGCAAAAGCTAATAACCATTTCCAGGGCAATTGGAATGTCAATAATATGGCCCATGACATTAGCTTTGATGGCTGTGCAGAGGCAAAGCGCAGCTTCAAAATTTCCGAGAGGACCAAGTATGTTGCAGCAAGGGTTGTTTGAAGTAACGCCATCACGGTGTACTAAACCATGGGCTATACCTGAACATACAGAGAACTTAAGGGTATCCCTAGGGCACTTACCATGATGATGGTGCTTTAGGGCCGCTGATGGCGATTGAATATTTTTAGAGCTCACCAAGGTGAAGAAAAGGAGGTTGAGAGAGAGGAAAAGAGCTGTTGAAGCTAGTGATTTTGAAGACATCTTTCACAGATTAACCACCTTGGATTCAAAAACAATTTTCTTTGTTGGTGTGATATAAAGCTCGCGAGGTGAATTAAATTTACTTTCTGAATGGTGCTTGTTCTCTTATATAAGTGATACAGGGAGTGGCATATACATCAATGTACCAATAACTCAGCATTCGTGATCGGCAAGTTGTTGAAGGCTTCTACTTTCTTAGATTGGTTGATGATAATTTGCTGTAGAGATGTGAAAAAATAGGTTTACAAAAAATGTGTAATAGCTTCCTCCTCCTTCTCGCGAGGGAAAATCTCAAAGTAAATTGACTACGAAAATGTAGAAAAGGAATGGCTTTAATTAATTCTTGCTAAAAGTTGTCGTTAAGCTAGCAAAAGTTTTGTATATTTATGCATCCAAAAATTACGCTGAAGTCCGATGCCTTATATATCTGATTTGGACAAACGTCAAAACAACCAATCTTGACCTTCCATTTCATTTCATCTCTTTTTATTCAATGGCTCTTACGATGAAAATACAAGGTCTGCAATACGTTCATCGAAGTTGGAGTCTTGCTTTTGAAAAAATGTAAAGTGGAAGCCTGAGGGGCATCTCATTTCAGTGTTCGATCGATTGTCGTCGACAATGCCATAGAGTCCATTTGATGACTTTGATTGCCTTTTAGCAATAATTGCATGTAATATATCTCCATTACGCTCTCTACAACAGGAAGCATTATGAAATGTTCTTTATGCCTGCTTTTGACACTCCCCACACTCAATTATAATTTGCTGTATGGAAGACTTGATGAATTATCTTTTGAATTTTTAAGGTTTTCAGGTTAAAGAACGCTGACACATAATTCATAATTCCCCCTGATGCTTTCCTATCTATAGTATTATTAACTGCAGATCCCATCTCAATGAAGTAAGTAATTTCGTTCAATTGTGTGTATAATTATCATTTTCACGAGAAACAAAAATTTTAAAGTGAGAGAACTGTGATGACGAAAGTGTGAGAGACGAATTGGAGGTGGAATGGTGGTAATTTAAAAGGAAATAAATACAATGCGCATGACTTGGATAGTAAACACTATGTACCAATTAGGGTTTACTGGTTAGTTGTTATTTTGTATTCTATGTGTTTTGGATGTTTAATTGTGTGTATATTAATTGTTTTCATCGTCCAATTTCTTATATTTTTGAAATAACTGCATTATCCCCAAATCAAGGTTATATTAAATTAGAGTTATTTTTTATAAAGCAGATATAATTGGGGTTTTTCATATTAAATGTGGTTAAGTGAGATGATACACAATATATAGTTATAACTGAATGTAGATGTACGATTTATGATAGTATGGAAAAACCATTATAGATTTAAGTGTCGTGAAAATGTGGGTTAATTTTCATCAATAATAACAAATTTATCTTTAGTAATAATGCCTAGATCAATAGAGTGTGAACTATTGCGTTGAAAATTTACACCAGGTAAATTCTTAAGGTAGATTAGAAGAGTCATAAACGGTCTCATTTAAAACCTAACCTCCTAGACATAATTTTTCTTGACATGTAATTTAATAGTACAATAATTCACTATAACTATAGCTGACAATAACTATTAAATAGACAAATAACGAACACCAAAATTTAACGAGGTTCAGCTAATTACACCTACTTCTTTGAACGAGGTTCAGCTAATTATGCCTACTTCTTTGAATACAACTAGATTAATATTTCACTATTTTCAGAAAATAATACAGGCAAAATATTACAAAAGAAGAGAGGAAATTTTTGCCTTAAAAAAAGATAGGCAATTTTAGAATGTATAGATAGGCAATTTTAGAATGTATCTAACTAAGGAGGGAAGGCTCCTTTTATAGCTTTAGAAACCTCCACCATTCTCACAATTTTTCGATGTGGGATTAATTGTGGGACGCGCCACAATTATTAACAACTCAACAAATCTCTACCTTGGCGAATTCCACTTGTTCAAATCTCTTACAAAACTCATCTTTAGTAGTATTTTCAAATTCGCTTCAAAGTACCCATCTTCAATTTTTAGCAATATTGATCATCTCTAAAGAATGTTGAAACTTGACCATAGTCACCACCTTTGTCAATATATCAGTAGGATTCTCAGTGATCTTAATCTTTTGGATAGGAACTCTACCTTCTTCCAGAACCTCTCGTATAAAGTAATAACAGACATCGATATGTTTCTCCTTTCCATGGTAAACCTGGTTCATTGCTAAAATGATAACACTCTGACTATCACAATGCACTTTAATATACTTTTATTGAACCCCTACTTCACCAAGCAATCTTTAAAGTCAAATTGCCTCCTTTACAACCTCTGCAGCTGCCATATACTCTGTATAGCATCCCACTCTCAGAAGACACGTACCCGAAATTCTGGATGATGTAAACCTCAAAAACATAACTTTTATTACACTTATGATCAATCTCATTTGCAAAACATTCCAATTTTGAAATTTATTACATACAAAAACATATTCAAATATACATGATATAAAATTTGCGAAATACGTTCTTTGACACAAAATTTAATGAAAATACTTATGCAGATGCGAATTGATATCGTCTTCTATCTCTCACTTTAATGCAGTATCTATACTTTCGTTTGCCTAACGGGGTAACTATTATAAACCTAAAAAATATTGCAAATTTTGGATGAGTTTTACAAACTTAATCAGTGACTATCCTCGATGGCTTACTCAATCACACAACATATACAGTACACATATTCACATAATACACATCAATTCATTTATAATCATATGAAGTCACATGTAATTCACATTCATTGAAATATGTCTCACATACAAAAATCAGTCAAAATTTTCAAATTATACACTTCAAATGCATTTGTGATGCTTATGAGACTCACTTTCAATTTGTTATTGTTATGATCGAGTGCCTCTAACTATCCTGTATCTATTATAAATATCGGGCTTATTAATAACTGTACCATATCTGTTGGAGATACCGAGCTCATTTTATATAATGAGCTTGTGACTCTTATACATTTTCTGAGCTTTACGCTCTTTTTCATAATCTGAGCTTTAAGTACTTTTTCGGTGGCTACTTCAGTCACAACAACCTTTATATTTCATGCATTCATATAATGGAATGCATCAATCACAATGGACGAATCAGTTACTTTCAAATGTCAACGGACCTTAGTCCGGCATTCAACTTTTAAGTTGAGAATCAACTTTTTATTCATATGCATATTCACATTTATTCTGTTGGAACTAGGTACGACATTTAACAATCAAGTTAAGAAATCACATATTCCGCCTAATTCACTTTCAAGTAACACTTCAATATTTCATTCACGCATCAAAAGTCTCAAACATTCAATATCCGAAATCAACAGAATCACAACAATCATATTCACATTGCATAATACTCATATCAACAGTAATTCAATGTAGAAATTGAAATCAGAACAAACAATGCAATGACACCATCTAGGTTGACTCACAGTACGCTTCAAATTAGCAATTGCTTCTTAGATCTAGAAATGTTTGAATGTGGACATTTATCCTTCACATCAAATTATGCAATACACAAATTGCACATAGGCATTAATAATTTCACAATTATAAGTATTCCTTTATGCATAAATGTGTATATGGAATATGTTCAATGCATGTTCAATGACAATCCAGAGTATCTTTTCAAATTTCACATCTTATGCACATTCTCATCTTTAACATTATTTTCCTTTATAATAATCAATTTTTATTCACTTTTACTAGATACTCATTATTCAACTCCTTTGAATCATAATTACGATTATATGAACCTCTTAATTTCCATTATACACATGTTTTTGATGCTTTAATACCAACAATTCATTCATTAATGTTATTCTAACATTATATAATCATGCAATATCCAAGTTCTCATTCTTTCCTATATCACCTCTAAAATCCCAAACCTTCGAGTCAATTTTCCATGGTCATTCTGATCAGGTAAATGAAGTAATTTGATAATATTTTCTCCTAGAAAAATGTTCCCCATTGACTTAAATTTTTTTAATGACACAAAAATCATTCAATTAGGTTCAGTAATCTGAAAGTTATACTTCAAACATTTTTAGACTATTCTTATGTTGAAACAATGCCATGTACTCAACTTCCATCCAGAATTTGAAATTATTAAAGACTAAATTAAAACTTGATTTCATAAAATAATTTGTAGCACTATGTCTCTAGTTTGCTACAAATAAAAAATCATTCCATTTGAATAGCTACAGAACAAGGTATGGCTAAAATACAGAAGCATGTTTAAGTTGATAGAAAAGTTTGCTGTGGCGAAGCCAAAAGTTAGCCACAATGAACTTTTCCTGATATTGAATTCCTAGTGGAATTATTGCAAGATTGCCACAGCAAACCTAAAAGCTGGCTGCAGTGAACTTTTATTGAGAGGTAATCCTTCAAGTTGGCCAGGACAAACTTTCATAGAAACATAATTAAGACTCATCTTTTAATTTTCCAGATTCTAACTCTTGACTTACTACACTAACTACCTTAATCTTATCTATCATTTCTAATTCACTCTCTCTTCATTTTTCGATCATTCTAACTCCATTTCAACTCATTATCATCCATAGACAAATTATAGTCTATGATTGATCATGAACACTAATAACAGAACACACATATATATACATATTCATCATCAACTTACTACATATATTCAACTTCATTTTTACTTTCATTTTACATTCATTAAGGATTCATTCTAACTTTAAAACATCTTTATATCAATTCATGAATCATTAATCATCATCCATGTAAAAACAAGATATGAATCCCCATTCCTTATTCACGTTTTTGCATATACCCATCTTCAATTTATGAATATTTAACCTCTAACTATCATCGAATCATGCGTCATTCATCAAATCAAGAAGAGTGATACTTATACTTACTTGTTTAGCTTCAATGTCTTCAAACTTTTCAAGATCTCTCACTATAATAAAAGTAGACAATCTGTGACGTTTGAATGAGGAAACGTCACAGATTGTATAAGCTTATCGTGATGTTTTTCAAACATCAGGAAAAGGTTAAGGTTTTGACAACGTTGTATTAAAACAAAACAGAAAGGATGTACTAATTGAGAAGTTTAACAATTAAAACATGGCCAAATAAGTATTACGAAATTTTTCTGAACAAAACGTCGCGGAAGAGTTGGTAAAGAAATTAAAAATCTGTTGTTTAACTAATTAACGTTGGTGGTTCAAACCTTTCTTCAATATCGCGCCTCCCACACTCATTAGACAATTCTCTGTGCTCTCTCAACTTTTTCAGACTCCTTAAAATCTCCTCAGAACATCGCCGTCATTGCTCCCCCACACGCGTTGATTCCTAAGGTACATTCCGATGCCCACTGCTCTTTTATCTTCGTCTTTGATTTGCTAAAGCTCGAACTTGGTGTGGTGGGCGGTGGTTGTGGGGGGTGTTCGGTATAACGTTGGAAGTATATATACTGCATGTTTAAAATACCCACGAATCTCCTCTCTCTCTCTCTCTCTTTTTGTGTTCTTGATTTTGTTAAAATTTAAACGATTTTCTGGCGAGTGTTGTTTGAAATGACTTTTCTAATGGGTTCTTACTATGTTTGAACAATATTGTCCATTCTTAGTATTGAGTTTCTGGTATTGTGCCATCTCCAACATTCATTGTCTCCTTTTCTCCCCTCCATATCCCTTCTTAATTTATCACTTCATCTGAAGCAATGCAATCTTTTAGCTAATTAATTTATGTAGCTTAATTGTGCGTTAGAAAACATGATGTCGTGTGCTTGCTTTACTGTCAAATTAAGCTAATATTAAGATCTAGCTTTAGAGACATAGTCATAATATATATTAATAATTCAAATATACAGTAAAAATATTAATCCAATGCTAGGCTGGTTATAGAGATTTCAATTATGGACATTAATGAAGGAGCAGTAGGATGTGTTTTTCAGGACTCACTTCAGTAATAGAGTTCCACTTTTATTAATATGCATATATAAAACCTTATTCTAATGTTTTCATCTCACTTTTGATATATAGTTAAGGTGTCTTGTTCGTTACAATGTAATATATAGCCAAATTCATATAATTATTAGAATTAACTTAATTTGTCACTAAAGTTGGATACATAACAATAAAACTTACTTGACCTAAAAATGATTTGTTTAATACAAGAAGCTTGTTAACTTGTGAACTTCACTTGGTATACTCTGATATAATTGTACACCACATTTTCATTTGATCATATTTATACTTGTTTATTATTATATGCAGTGGCAATATTATTCTTGCTATATGTTGTTATCTATCTATCCGTCAATAGTTTCCTTATTGAGATGAAAATATTTGGTAATATTTTTTTCATTGCTCTAGCTCATCATCAGTTGGTATTTTTGCAGAACTAAAGATTGGCCCTCTTAAGGATTGTAGAGGAATGTTTTTGAAGTAAATTGAGTGCGGTGACAGATTTCAACACAGAAGTTGTGGATCTGGTATGAAAATTGTGCATTTTATCTTATGCATTTGCAAAGATTTGTACTTTTCTCTTGTGTGGAAAAATGCCTTTTTTTTGTTGTAGTGTAAACTTTTCTTTTTTTGTGAATACTATTTACATTTTTTGTACTTGATTTTGAGGAGTCCTTAGGATTATAACCGATGAGTTTAGGGTACCATCTTATCTGTTTAGGACTTGCAATGTATTAGCTACTACACACGTTACTATTGTTGGACTATTGAGCAACTAGTTATAGCTACTCAGTATTATAAGGAATAAGTGTGAAATAATGAGATTATTGGTCAACCTTTCAACAAAAAGGTTTAAAATCCTAAGACGTAAAGCCTTGAATATAGTAGGCATGCTGGATTAGTTTAATTATATGGTGCAAATTTAAACATGGTTGAGGATGCAGGGTAGACCAATTTTTTTCAAATTTGTGACTAAATTTGAGAAGAATGGAGAAGTTGCATAGGATGACTTGAATGGGAATAGATTTCAGATGAGAGTTACAAAAATTTGTTCAAACATTTGAATATAAAACTTTCCTAAATAATGTATACATATGTGAAATTTTGGCGTAAATTTTGGAACTAAAGTCATGGTTAAAATACCATAAGAATAAAGAGTTCACACAATCAACATGTTTTCATTTATTACATTGTGTTATTAGCCTCCCCAGTTTTGAGAATAAGGGTGGTCACTTAATGCAATTTGTTTTAGATATAGTGCTTAGTAAAGAATCAACAATATAACTTGGCCTTCTATTTTAAAGTTATTTATATGCAATAGATATATAAGAAAATTACCATAATCATTATTAGTGTTAATTATAATCTAGCGTAATGGTACTTGTGCTCAATTTAGCTACAATTATTGTAAGAATTCATAACTACATACCTTCGGTGTCCATTGTGACAATGTATAAGATCGATTCCTTCTTAAGGTTAAAGAGATAATCTATGTATCATCCCCTTAATTTATATGTGAGTAAACTAAACAAAAGAAGAATTATAGTCTAATAAGCTATCGTCATAACCTTTTGAATAGTATCTAGTGTTGGACCCCAAATTTTCTTGAAATTTTTGAATTATAAAACGGCATTAAATGAGGAAATTTATGGTGATTTATTAGTGTGCAAAGAAAAAGAAGAATCAAGAATATGAATTGTTATATGAGATTAAGATAGGTTATTAATGATTATGATTAATTATCGTCTAAAGTGGTGTGGGACTACATTGTTTTAAATGGAAGTTGAAAAGCAAGAAATAAATAATGAAAGTACGAGATTTTGGAGAATTAAGAAAAGTTTGACTTTTTGGTCAAAAAGAGTTGACTTTTGATTTAGGCAAAATTTGAGAAATTGATCTTCATGAAACTTGTAGAATATGTTGCAAGCTTTCTGTCTCTATAAAGTATGATATTTTTCAATATCGGAATTGAAAGTTATGATTTTCCGAAGTTAAGGCTATTTTACTTTGTTTGAAAAATGCTATAGGATGACATATGTTTGGCAGAATCTTTGACTGAAAAATTGACCTAGTAAGAGGTTGAATTTACTTTTGAGTTCTTCATAAAAGTTTTAGATTATGTTTTGATCTTTCGATTGTTATGAAGTATGCAATTTTTGGATCATGAAATGTGAAGTTATGATTTTTGCGATTTGTTGTTACTGTTTTGGCATGATTATTAGAGGACAGGACATTTGATTGGAAATTTGACTTCTTAGAGGCAAAATTGATTTTTCTGTCCTTCATGAAAGTTGTAGGTGATTTTCTGATCTTTGCATTGATATAAAATATGACATGTTTGGACATTGGAGTTGAAAGATAGAATTTTTCAAAGTTGAGTTACGGATTAGGGGTATATTAATTTAGGCAGACAGTTTGATTGGATTTTTGACCCCTTTAGAGATGGAATTGGTTGTGTAGTTCTTCAGGGAAGTTGTAGAGCTTCCTTTAAGCTTTTTTTTGATACCAAATTGTTAAACTTGGAGTTATGGACCAAGAGTTATAAATTTTGGAAATATATATATATCTATATATATGAAAAATCCTTTTGTTTTTGCTATTCTCCTCCCCTAATCTGACCCTTGTTCAATATTTTGTTTATAACATTTCCGTCCGACATCCGATTGATTTGGTTTTTAAAGAGTTAGATTCCTAAGATAATTATCTTCATCAGAATAGGAAATTTATAATTTTTAAGATTAAATTGAAAGAGATTGATTTAATCAAAGTGAGTTAGATATTTTTCTGAACATGGTTCAGTCTTTTGAGAAAT
>JANZLF010000221.1:35774438-35789084 GCA_026546835.1 Erythroxylum foetidum
ACCCAGAGGGCTCTCCTATCTCTAAGACGCGTGGGAAGTAGTGCATACCCAGAGGGCTCTCCTACCCCTAAGACGCGATTACTGATTAATGAGCCCTTGACGGGACAGTTTCAGAGCAAAATGCTCAACGATTGATGAGTTAGTGCATACCCAGAGGGCTCTCCTACCTCTAAGAAGCGTTGGAAGTAGTGCATGCCCAGAGAGCTCTCCTACCCCTAAGACGCGATTACCAATTAATGAGCCCTAAATGGGACAGTTTTAGAGCTACGAGATCACCGATTAATGAGTCCTAAATGGGACAGTTTCAAAGCTACAAGCTCAACGCTTTATGAGCCCTTAGTGGGGCAGTTTTAGAGACGAGCCCTTAAAGGGACAGTTCTAGAGCCCATGACTCAACGATTGATGTATACTGCTTTTGAATTGATATATTGATTGAATGATGAGTAAAATGCCATATACTGACGTAATAACGATCATGAGGTACAATAATTGTAAAAGGTATGATATATTGTTATATGTCTAGCATTATGTGAGATTTTACGGCTGTCGACTAGAGTCGCCACTGATCAGAGCTGTTAGCTCAACGTGCGTAAATGAGCTTCAAGCTCATGAGTGACTTAGAGCCTCATGCTCAACGTTTGATGAGACCTCTATCCAACACTGGATAAGGGACAGAGCTTAATGAGCCCTTTAATGGGACAGTTTAGGCATGGGCCACAGCCAAATGGTAATTGAATAGTAAGCGAGTGAAATACTCATGTATCGAAAAATGGGACTTATGAATATAGATTTCTGTAAATGTGTAAACGGGGAATTTTTGAGAAAATATATTACGAGATAGAGATAGAATTGTAAATGAGATCAAAGTGAAACAATGAGAATATAAGTTATTATTGAATTATGTACTTGAGTAAGTGGACCATCGATGATGGTCACTCATTGAATTTGCAAAAACTCATCCAAAATTTGCAATTGTTTTTCAGGACTCAGAAGAATACTCCTTTAGGTAACGAGTGTATAGTGATCGTGGAGTGCCAGATAAGGACGGGATCAGTTGCGTCTGCATTAGAGTGAAGACTTTACTTATATGTTATTGTGTATTTTATATGAGGACCCTCGTGGTCATTATTTCTACCAGATTGGTTATGTAAACTGTTTTCCGCAACATACATATATATAAGTATATGATTGTTACAAAACAAAATTTTTGGTATTGTGTTTTAGCTGAGAGAGGTAGCATCCCATCCTCGCAGGGCGCGGGTTCAGATATCACTATTGATGTCGGATCCGGGTCTTACAGGAGTGAGGTGCTACAGGTATAGGAGAATGAGGTAGAGTATATGGTAGAATAGGAAGACAAGGAGGGGTAGATTCAATTTTGGCTATGAAAGAAGGTACGAGGAAATGGTGGAAAAAAATATGGGTAACCTTAAGCTAACAATACCCACTTTTAAAGGAAAGATAGACCTTTTGTTAAACAGGCTCTTAAGTTGGAGTTGAAACCATTACCTACACATCTTAAGTATATGTATTTGGGAGAAGGTGAGACCCTACTAGTCATCATTGTCAATGATTTGACCAAGGTATAATGTTAATGTTTATAGATAAGTACAATTTAGACCTTAGCATTTCATTATGTTTAAATTAAACTCTAAGCGGATGAAAATTCTAACAAAAATTTAACGTTATCAATTATTGACGTGACAAAAAATAATGATATTTTACCTATAAGAAAGACGTACAGTGCCACTTGTGTTCCACGTGGTAGTATAGGATCTATTTATGATTTTTTAAAAAAAATTTATAATTATTAAAATATTTTTTATTTTATTTTATCCTTAATCTTATATATTTAAACTAATTAAATTATTCTACCTAACAAAATCTGCAATCCTAATTTCACAATCCCTATCTCTATTTTTCTACAATTTTTTTGGACGTTATGCCTATAAAAGGTTATTGTATGGATATAAAGAAATAGAAGATTAATATATTAATTAATCAAGTACAATTAGACAAGATTTTTGGTTATTTCTTGCATACGGAGAAACTCTTGTTTTAGGTTCTTTAATAACTTATGATCTTATCTACTTTGCTATCTGTGATCAAATCTTTAGATTTTATCACACTCAATCCTATCCTTTTGTGACTGGCGATTTATACCGTTCTTCCTTTTTGTTAACTTTTAATATGTTCTTGAATCAAATCTCTTGATAAAGTGATCCTTATTTCTACTCATATTATTATGGAATCTCACTCATCATAATGACGATGGTCGTATCGTTATAGCTCTTTTACTATAAACCAACTATTTACCTCTTTTAAAGAATCTCCTCCGGTTGTGGAGCCTACTGAAACTCTACTTTTGATTTCTTTGATCGTATCTGCTTCACCTCCTAATACACTATATTAGCCTACCCACTACTTATTGATCAACATAATTAGGGATTTAGTTTACATGCCATCTAAGAAATTGATGATTTGTATTAAATAGATCTATAAAATTAAGACTACTGCAAATGGTTATATCAAATGTTATAAAGCCAAACTTGTTGCAAAAGCTTCAAACAACAATACAGTATTAAATAAGAAGAGACCTTTGCTTAACCATTACTTTATTCATTGTTTATGTCTCTTTAAACACAATCTTTGTTTCCATTCATGGTGCCGGTCTAGTGCCTGAAAACTTGTGGGTCTTTATGCAGTTCAAGGGAAAGGAACTTGGAATGTATCTTGGCACAAAAATAATTACTTTATATGCTTGCTCTTTTCGGATTCCAATTGCAACTAAAGTATGTTTCTCACGTCTCAGACAATACAAAGCCACCGTGTTGTTTTGCCCTGTGTACTCTGAGCATCTTGTCCGCCAGTGTTTAGGCGGTAGGTAGACACCTAACCCTCTCTTGAGTGGCTGCTCGTGTGGCTGATTATATACATTTACACAATTTAGGAAAGAGATATTCAATTATAAAATCTAATTTTTTGAAGTTTTGTATTTCAATAATTAATTTTTTTGAAAATTTTAATTAATTATTTATATTTTGAAATTTTTAATAGATTAATTTTAATTTTTGATTTTATTAACATTTTACTGACATGACTGATTAGAGTATGTACTTCTAATATTTGGAAAAGTTGTGCAATATTTTATTTTGTATAATTTTTAATATCAAAAAGATGATTTTTTGTCAATATATATGTTATAAGAAACTCAAAATTTGTGATAAAAAATCGCCAAACCTCTTAAATTTTTAATTTTCACAAACTTCATTGATTATATTAACAAAAACTAATAAAAATAATTTTTAATTGAGTTATAAAACTTTAAAGTTTAGACATTTAACTAAAAATTTTAAAAGATTAAATATTAAAATAAGAGTTTTAAAAATAAAACTTTTAAGTTATTATCCTTTTAAAATGAAATTTCTTGGATTTTGATGTAAAAAGGCAAGCAGTTTATTATGTGTGTAGTTCTAATATCATAAAATTGTGTTCCATTTTAAGGTCAAATCTTCGACTATATGCCTGCCAGCTAGAGTCGTCCTCTGTTTCAATTATCATGCATGTCATACTGTCACGTGACGTGGTCCACAGTATTGGTCAAAATCAATGGTTGTCTGCCAGTCTGCCACTTGAAAAGATTGCGTTGACAAATAAAATTCGAGTTGGTCTCTTGGCCTTCAGGTAGCTGAGTATTGCAGCAGCGAAAGGCTTTTGTGTCTCAGGAGCAGTATAGGAAGCACGCCACCGCATGGTGGAGGTGATATGTTCGAAGATGTATGGTCTTGAGCGGACGGATATGCTCCGTCTTAAAAGAGGAAACTAGTTTTGGTCTTTTCTTTTACTTCCTGTAAAATTTGGGCATTGAACAGCATTCACAATTTTTATGAAACTACCTGGTTGAATTGCATTGAAGCCATTATTTGATCATATATAATTTGGTCCGTTATTTATTTTCATGAATTGTACACGTTAAAGTTACCATTAGACATATTTGCAAAGATGCACTGATGACGCTGTCTCTCATTTACAATGCTAGAGCATTTTTCCTCTGCATATAAATATAGACTTGTCTGGTTCAGTAGTCTTTGTTGCTTCTCATTTTCAGGTTTTCTGCCCAGACAACTTGCTACCAGGACAGGCTGATACTAGTATGTCAGGATTCAATCTTTTCATCCACTTGAAGGAGACGATACATTCCTGTCAATAGCTTGCTTTAAAGGCCACTGTAAAATTGCTTGGTTTGGAATCTGTAAACAGGATATCCTTACTATTTAAATCCCATTCAATGAATTCAAAAGTAAACTCCCCGAGAGTGAAACAGTTTAATAATCGACGAAAAGCAAGTTCCACTTGTATACATGATACAGGTCCACGAAACGCCAACCAATACCATTCTTAACAGTGACAAAGAAGCTATGGAAAATCTGTTCCTGTCCATTCAGAAGTAAAGGCTTGACCCTTCTCGCAATCCAAAATAAGTAGACAAGGAAGAAAAAGGATAAACAACTTCGCCCACTCTTCTCACCCAATAACCGTAGAGGCAAACCAAATATTTTTGACAAAAGGTTGTAAAAGCTGATAACTGTAGTATTATGTTATTGACACAAAACAAAGCATAACAGTTCCTTCCCAAATTGGATGTGGTTAATTAAATACATGTGTGATATATCTTCTAACTTCTTTCGTTGTGGATTGGTGGTTTTCGATGGGGTTGTGCATAGTCCGTCTCTACTACTAAGTCCTCTGCCGTTTCATTTTCTTTAGATTCTGTAGCTTCCTCGACATCACTCCTTGTGAATACTAACATGGACCGTACTCGAAACTTGGATTCCTGTACGATCATCAGCACAAACCATGTTTGCATTAATATTTAATCAAAATTCATTTCCTTGTTCTTCTGGGCTCGTTCGTGCTTAGAAATAAATGCAAACACTTACTTCTTTCATCACAGTACTCTTGGTACCATAATTATATAATTACAAGCGCAAAACAAAGTTTAGCGCACATTTCCGGAAACCAGTGAACTATATATACTGTAACGATTAATTATATATTCTGTTCTGTGCCTTTACTTCACATGCAAGCTTTCATAGCTTGCATGATTCATGCATGGGCAGATCATCTGGCCTGCCGTCCTGATTAAGGACAAGATCGGAAAAGATGTGGGCCATTCATACTGGTAGCGGAATCACCAAAATCATGACTGCCTAACTACCACATTCAAATTGATATATCCAATTTTTCTCAGATTTCTATCTACAATTTCATTACCTTCATTTCAGACGCTTGTTGCATATCGTCTGGAGAATATCTTGGTACAACAGCTTTAGTTCCTGTAGGTACCAGTATTAACGTTAACAAACAGCGTTGCAAAAGATACGTAATTAACAAGTTTGATTAAGCTGTCACTAACAATATTTCTAATTGCAAGAATAAAAGTATAGAAGTATTGAAGTCGGAAGACTAAATTTCGTACACTATATTTTTCTTGAATACGGACCTAGTTGTCTATGCATAAAACTAATATCGAGTTATGTCAATTTCTGACATATGACTCTCACTAGACAGTGTGGCAGACTAATAGAGATTGAACGTCTGGAATTTCAGCTTTGTTGTTGAAGAAGTGGAACCAGTGTTTCATTTTTTTTTCGATAAAAGAACTGCCTATGAAATCCACTAGAACTTTAAAAAGAAGATAAAAAAGCATCACTAGCTTTCAACATGTAGAATTTTATGCCTGTGATAGTATATATGTAGAGACATGTAAGATATCGTAATTTAGTCGTTCTAATTTTGTTGGAGTCACGCTGTGCACTAATTTTTTGAGAGTTTATAGATAATTGTATAGTAGTTTCTGTTTTTACATAAATTATATGGTAGTTTCTGAGTGGCAATTAATTAACCTGATGTTGTTCCTGATGTCCTCTCTTCACGATCGTACAAAGAAGCCATCTGCTCCTTACTGCTAGTACCCAGCAAAATTCCACGGCTGCTGAAATCTTTCTTGACAACTTTTAGCCCTTGTGATTCAATTTCAATCGATTTTTGAGTTGCAATATTCTCTGATGAAATTGAAGGGTTGGAAACCATTTCATCCTTATCCTGGATACAAAGGAAATTACCATGTCAAGAATTTGACACATAAAAATAACACCATAAGATGCAAAAAGTAAATATACTTATGGAACGTTTGTAATAACCTTGGCGTATACTACGGTTTCCCTTCCAAAGACGTGGCTTAGATATCGACCATTGCATGCATGCACAGAAATGCATATGAGAAGGGAAAGAATTGAGAGCAGAGACATGGTGGACAACTAAGTTGGTGATCTTGATAGTACACGAAACTCGATCACAAGATTAAGAGCAACTGCAATAGGTGTGTTGTTTGGTGAGTCCATAGTTCTCCAAAGAACTATTTGTAGAGCTAGAAGCAACAAGAGCATTTAATGAAGGTTTTGTATGAAAGTGAAAGACGTTTTTTAAGAGAACATGGCTGTGTTTGTATGTTGAACCTAGAAAACGAAATTGAAGATATTCGGGGGACACCTTTGTCTCTTCTTCTCTCTTTTTATTTGGCCATAGAGGGACCCAAGAGAGAGTTACACATTATAGAGAACATAGATGGTGATGAATATGAAGTTGTTTCAATACTATTCTTGTATATTATGTCCTCTTTACGTTGCAACTTGTAGATGTATCAGAAGGCTAAAGACACACAATACTTGCATGTTTCGCAATATATAATATGTTACGACAAATCAATTAGTATACATACATATATATTTATATATTCTTTTTGTTTGGAATTAATTCAAAATTTTAAAGTTGCTAAAACTTCTTTAGAATAAACCTTAGTTTATTTTTACTCTGATCTTATAAGCCAAATTTATTGACTGAAATATCTATTTTAATTTTTTATGCTTTACCTATATAAGCCAACCAAGTTTATTAATAAAATTACCTCAATGTTACTATTCTTTTTTCTTATTTTATACGTGTTCATCTTCTTCTTTTTTTTCAAATTTCAACATTTTTATCTATTCGAATAGAAAAGCATAGATAATAGAAATCCAATTAATATATGTATATATAAATAAACAAGAGAAAATCAAAAGCTATGTTCATATTCATGTGTTTCTACAGGAGAACACTGTAGAATACTTTGTAATTATACTATATTGTTTAAAGTATTGTGTATTGTGTACTATAGCGGTTAAGTAGATACTGTAGTTGTTAATAAGTGTTTGTGTTTTGTGTGATTAGCTAGTGTTGTTTTCCTCTTTCCACAGACAGTGATAGTATAAATACCATCTGTATTCTGTAACTCTTTTAACGTGAAGTAGTGATTAATTGAATCACTTTTACCCAATACATACAATCCCTAGAAATTGTTTGTGGTATTCAAACATTCTCGGCAGATCATCGAAGCTAGTCATGGTCAACGACGTGAATGCGCGATCCTCCTTTGGAAATGTAGCTAGCGAGAAGAATCTGATATTCCTACAAAACTCAGATCATCCAGGGATGGTGCTCGTCACAACTCCATTAAATGGGAACAATTACCTATCGAGGACTCGTGCGATGAGGATTGCATTGGGGCCCAACTTGAAGCTTGATTTCGTCACTAGCAAATGTGAGAAGCCAAGGGAAGATTCACCGGATTATGATCGATGAACTTCATGGTGACGTCATGGTTATTAAACGCCATCTCCAAGGATATTGTCGAATCATTCTTGTATATGAGCTCAGCTAGGGATTTGTGGAAGGACCTAGAAAGGAGATATGGAGAGTGCAATGGGCCACTACTATATCAACTCAAGCAGGAGATTATCTCAATTTCGCAAGGGGATTTATCTATCTCCATGTATTTTACTAAATTGAAACGATTATGGGATGAATTGAACCCTACAGCAATGTTCGTGTGGGTCTCTTAAGCAGTTGATTGAATTTGGTGATAATGATAGGTTGGTTTAATTTCTGATGGATTTGAATGAGGAGTATGATGCTATTAGGAGTCAGATTCTTGTAATAGATCTTTTGCCTCATGTGGATAGGGCATACTCGATGGTAGTTAAGGTTGAAAAACAAAAGGGAGGTGATATTTCAATTTTTGACAATATGAGTAGTGAAATGTTAGTGCGTGGTTTTAGTGGCAGTAGTGGGAGAGGAGCTGATAGAGGTAGTGCTAAGAAACAAGTGAATAAAGATGACATGTATTGTGATTTTTGTAAAATGATGAGACACACACGAGACACTTGTTTCAAAATTCATGGGTATCCGGATTGGTATAAAGGGTCAAAGGATAAAAAGGGGGGGATATGGCTAAGGAGTTAGTAAATATGAGTGATTCCCCTTTGGATTATTCAGGAGAAAGATACCAAGGAACCAGCCTGGATTATGAATTTTATGCAAAGTCAAGCAAAGCAAATGCAACTAAAAGACAAGGGAGGAGATGTCGTCAACTTTGCACACTACAATGACTTTGCAGGTAGCACTCTCAACCATTCTTTTAGTTCAGTTAATTCAATTGAATGTGGTTCTTGGATAATAGGCACAGGTGCATCCAATCATATGTGTCATAATGTGGATTTGTTTGACATACCTATACCTGTAGTCAAATATACCCCTGTTCACCTACTAGATGGCACAATTAAGAAAGTAGATTTCACAGGAAATGTTGTTCTTAGTGATAATCTTAGTTTGTCATCCGTTTTGCTCATACCTTCTTTCAAATACAATTTGCTTTCAGTAAACAAGTTAGCTTGTCAATCTTCTACCAAATTCACCATTTATGTCACATTTTGTGTTTTGCAGGACTTTGTGATTGATGAGGTCTTAGTAGTTGGGAAGGTAATTGTAGGCCTTTATGTTCTTGATCAATCATCTTTTCATCAGAATACCTTTTTGTCTTACATCACACAATTAGAAAATAGTAAAAAAAAAGCCAATACATTGTCATAGTGCTATTGATGATATTTTTTGGCACCAAAGATTGATCCATCCTTCTCTCAATGTACTGAAACAGTTGCAATTTTCTTTCAATAATATGAATTTTCTGAGCAACCGTGTGATGTTTGTCATCTTTCCAAACAAATTAGACTTCCTTTCCCTAGGAGTAGTATTAGTACAGTTGCATGTTTTGAACTGTTGCATATGGATCTTTGGGGTCCTTAAAAGCAGGGGTCGATTAGTGGAGCACACTTTATCCTCACTATAGTTGATGATTTTTCTAAAACAACCTGGACTTACCTACTCCAACACAAAAGTCAGACTTCAACCTTCTTAGAATAATTTATTAAACATATCTGAACCCAATTTGATGCTACTATTAAAGTTGTTAGAACTGATAATGGGACAAAATTTTTGAGTCATACTTGTCAAGAAATATTTACCAACTATGATATTATACATCAAAAAACTTCCCCTTATACTCCACAACAAAATGGAGTTGTTGCAAACTACTAGGGCACTTATATTTCAATCCCATTTACTAAAACATTTTTGGGGAGATTCAATTTTGACTATTGCCTACATCATAAATAGGTTTCCCACTCCTGTCCTAAATTGGAAGTCTCCATATTCTGTACTTTTCCATAAGGAACCTGATTATAGTTTCCTAAGGACTTTTGGTTGTTTATGTTATGCTTCTAACACTTTTCCTTATAAAGACAAGTTTGCACCTAGGGCTTTCAAATTTGTTTTTATTGGTTATTCTTCAGGACAAAAAGCCTACAAACTTTATGATTTGCAAAGCCATCGTATTTTCATTTCTAGGGATGTTGTTTTCTATTAAAATAATTTTCCTTTTCAATCCATTTCCTTGGCTCCAAATACAGTTCCTTTACCCAATCTTATTGTTTTACCATCTGTTGTGTCTCAAGAATCCTCATTAGCAAAAAATATTGATGTTAATTCTTCGATTTTTTTAACTCCATCTTCCTCGGCTACCCCATGCTCCACTAATCTAGCATAGAGTCCAACTCCTATTCATAGGAGTACTCGTGTGACCTGCCGCCCTAATTGGCTGGATGATTTTGTTTCATATGCATATGTTACTAATATTGCTCCTGTTGTTGTCCCATCTGTGCTTAATTCTTCTCATACAGCACCTACATTTACATTTGTATTCTCTTCTTGTCTTACATCTTATTATCATTTGTTTAGCAAATGCGTCTAATATTGAAGAACCTAGTTCTTTTGAACAGGTTAAAACTAATTTGAATTGGTTAAATGCTATGGAGGATGAGTTAGCAACCCTTGATCATAATCATACTTGGGATTTGACCGTTTTACCAAAGGGGAAGAAGACTATAGGTTCTAAATGGGTTTATAAAATTAAACTCAAACCTGATGGAACTGTTGATAGGTATAAGGCTAGGTTAGTAGCAAAGGGTTATAACCAAATTGAGGGGGTGGATTATAATGAGTGTTTTTCTCCAGTTGCTAAAATGGTTACTGTGAGAATTTTTATAGCTATTGATACTGTGAAGGGCTGGCTTTTCATCAATTGAATATCAATAATGCTTTTTTGCATGGGTATATTAATGAGGAATTTTACATGTTACCTCCTCAAGGATATACCAAGGTTGCACCTAATCAAGTTTGTCGTTTAAGGAGGTCTTTGTATGGCTTTAAGCAAGCCTCATGGCAGTGTCATCATGACCTTACTGTTTCTCTTTGTTAACAAAATTTTGTACAATCTACTTACGATCCGTGTCTATTCATTAAATCTGAAGGGATTGAGTATATTGCTCTTATGGTGTATGTTGATGACGTTTTGATCATGGGTCCGACAGAGGCATGTATTAATCAAGTCAAACAATTTTTACATGAAAAATTTACTATTAAAGATATGGGTTATGCAAAATATTTCTTTGGGTTAGAACTTACTAGGTCATCTACTGGCTTGTATGTGAATCAGCGCAAGTATGTGTTGGATATTCTCAAAGATGCAAAGTTAACTTGTTCGAAAAGGGCAGCTACTCCTCTTTCTGCTCATTATCAGTTTGATGATGCTAGCTCTCCTTTATTGGAGAATCCAGAAAAATATCAGAGGTTAGTCGGGCGTCTCCTTTATCTTGGTTTTACTCGTCCTGACATCACTCATGTGACTCAGCAGTTGAGTCAATTTGTTCAAGCTCCTACTAAGCAACATTGGATGGTTGCCATTCATGTGCTCAAGTATTTGAAGCATTCTCCATCTACAGGTTTATTCTTCCCTTATGACAATTCTTGTTCTTTACATGCTTATTGTGATGCAGATTAGGCTGCATATCCTTTTAGTCGGAGATCTTTAACAGGTTTTTGTGTGTTCTTGGCCAATGCACTGATTTCTTGGAAGACTAAGAAACAATCCACTATTTCTCAGTTTTCTGCGAAGGCTGAATACCGTAGTTTTTCTACTACAGTTTGTGAGTTGCAATGGGTTTCTTATTTGCTGGCTGATTTTCGAGTGCTTCTTTCCTTTCCTGTTTCATTATGGTGTGACAATTTGGCTGCCATCCATATTACTGCAAATCCTATTTTTCATGAGAGGACAAAGCATTTAGAGATAGACTGACATTTGGTTCGTGATAAATATAAAGAAGGCTTCGTTCTTCCTCAACATGTTCCTTACAAGCTTCAACTGGCCGATATGTTCACTAAAGCTTTATTAGCCCCTGTTTTTAGTTTTTTGTTATCTAAGTTGAGCTTATGTGATTGGCACCAAGCTCCACCTTGAAGGGGGTATAGAATACTTTGTATTTATATTATATTGTTTAGAGTATTGTGTATTGTGTACTGTAGCTGTTAAGTAGATACTGTAGATGTTAATAAGTGTTTACGTTTTGTGTGATTAGCTAGTGTCGTTTTCCTCTTTCCACAGATAGTGATGGTATAAATACCATCTGTATTTTGTAACTCTTTTAACGTTAAGTAAGCAGTGATTAATTAAATCACTTTTACCCAAAACACGCAATCCCTAGAAATTGTTCAAACACTACTCAAAATTTGGAATTTGCTACTGCATGGGCTTGCTACAAAGCTTTTGCTGATCTTATAAGGAGTTTTTTTTTTACCTTTTCCAATATGCATACCATGATAACAATCTCAACCACGAGCAGTTTAAATAAAAATGTTCAGTTACTGGAAATGAGAGGGTAATCAAATAATAGAAACTTTCCTTTATATAATTCAAGCTTTGATTCGCAATCATAACGAATCGGCAAAAAACAAGATTCTAAATTGGACTCATTACTTTTATACCCTAAGCCTCAACCTTCTCCTTCAAGAACAAGAGCATAACACAACAATTCTTTGATATGATACATTAAACATATGAATCCAAATATAAGTGCATTGCACCATCTTAATAATGCCAAATTGCTTGCTCTTTTTCTTTTCGAAATTATTGCATGGAAGCAGCTGCCTTTAATGTTGGATGATTCATTGACGACATTAGGGAGCTTAGATTATTGAAGCGGCGATAAATGATGCAAGAATTATGAAGAAATATATCCAAATACATCCTTATCTCTTGTAGACAAACAATCTCCAGACATGTAAAGGCGGAATTTATACATGAATATACTCGTTCGCCATCTTAGCTTTATGATTTGAAGGTGATATATTTGTTTTTTTTTCTAAGAAGGGAATATGTTAGTTGTAGACAAAAAAGGAAAGTGTTTTCTCACACAAATTACAGATGAATTCATGTCAATTTGCTTTCTTTGCAAAATTTGAACTAATTAATCAAAATTATATCAGCTCACCTCAACTTATTAGCAATTAGTTTTATAAAGAATATATATGTCAGTTTATGTTTTACAATCTATGTTTAGTTGTAGATTTCATGACATGTTTAAAAGTATTTTATCTTATGCACATGTTTTAATTAAATAACATATAAGATATAGTTTATGGATAAATATATTTAGCAAATAAACTTATTATGGAATAATAATTATAAAATTCATATTGTATTTATGTATTATCTCTAAATTATTCATAGTCATTTTTATATTAAGACCGAATATTAACGAAATAGAAAGAATAGCAAATATTGTGTTTCTTTCTTATAAAAGTAGTTGATGTCTTAAACTAAATTATAGAAGTATTTAAACAAATGTATAAGTGCTTATTATTAAATTTACTAAAATAACCCAATAATAAGGCTTCTTGGATGGAACATTAAATGTGTATCTAAAAACTTCCATCTAAAAAGTTTGGACTTATCTACTTATAATTATGAATTATAACTATAATTTATAATTATTACCATTATATTAGGAACCTAATGGATCACATATCAAGAGTAATGAAATAGAGAAAGTTTAATTTAAATTAAATTAAACTTAATTTTGAATCTTATGCATAAGAGATCAAATATGATATATTAAAAATTTTAAGATTAAATTATGTGTAATTAAGTTAAACTTAAATTATAATTTGAATTAAAAAACATAAAGTCTTTTTTAATAAACAAGAAAAAAGATATCAAGAAGCTAGCATCATGTCTCTTCCTTTCTAACATAGAGTTCTCTTTCTCTGCTCCATAGATATCATTACATATTAGACATTTAAATAACTTATGGTTGACAATTCGAAATTTTTTTCGTTCTATTCTAAATTAGATATCTTTGTTTAGTTCGAAGTTCTTGCTTGATTGTCATTGATTTGAATAAATTTAAGCTTTCAAATGTTTTTATTTTCTCATAACTTGTTCGTTAATTTATGGAAAAATAAATCTTCAGTTTCTGAAATCTTAACGTTTGTCGGGTTGCATTCCTTGAGGTGTTAGCCTTTAATCTCCATTTTGATCTCAAGGTAGGCTTACAAACCAAATGTACTTTGTGAACTAGAATCTAATTCCTTATAGCTTAAATTAAGGTCTTCAGAAGAGCCTGATGCTGAATGTTTAAGTGTTGAAATATACTATTTTTTCTAAGCATACGTACACTGTGATGCTTAAAGCAAATTGGAATATGATTCTATCCAATATTATGAACACTCTACCAAACTTAGTATCATATTAGGTTTTAGTACAATACTGTATCAGTACCAATCAATATCGGGTATTATTTCAAGTAATTTTTTAAATTTATAAAATAATCCCTGATTTTCTTAAAACTTGCAAAATAATTGATTGCCATATTGTACAGTTGTACTGTATATTTTTAACCATGTATAAAAAATAATCATAATAAATAATATCACAATTAATATGAAATAACAATAATTTTCAGATATTTCACATATAAATAATAACTACAATTTATATGAAAAAAGACAATCATCATCATACAAATATAAAACTAAGAACAATACAAATTATTTAAAATATTACAATTTTAATTTTCATTATATAATAAATAATTATTACATCAAAACATCTAATAAAAATAACAATAAATATCCTTAACTTTCAATTATTACAATTTACAACAAGAGCTCGTGATAAGAAAACAACTAAGTAGAATGGAAGCATGAAACAAAAACATATATTATTTGATTTACTATCAATTAAATATATTATATATTTAACTAATTAAAATTACTTATTAATAAAATTATAAATATCTTAATTTATTTTATAATTTAATTTATTAATTATTAATAAATATAATTAAATTTAAACATATTTTAAAAATATATTTCAAG
>JANZLF010000221.1:35789184-35801597 GCA_026546835.1 Erythroxylum foetidum
AAACCACAACCCTTCTTGATTATTAAAAAATGATTTTTTAAATCTAAATTGAAGTATTTGTTCAATTGATAGATTACTACAATTAAAAATTTAACTTAAATAAAAAATTATAAATTTAATTGAATAAATATGAAAATTAAATATTGTGTGAGCAGCTCATTGGATTTTGTGGGCTGATATAAACTCTCTAAGTAAGATTTGATTCCTCTCAACTATATTTTTCAAATCAACTACCACAAGCTTTGCAGTGGTGACTCCGATAAATGTCAGTTGCAAGATATTTACTTCTAAGTATGCTTTCCAATTGTTTTCAGTTGTACTTGAATTATAATTTAGTATTGAATAACCAAATTTAATACCACCATAACGAAGCTAAAATTTACAGTAAAACGACCATGTACTAATTTCTTAAGAGCATCCAATGACATGTACTAAATTTGGACAGATTTATTATTGAATCTAAAACCTATAATATTCAACACATGACTGATGCTGTGAATAACTATTATGAGTGGGAACCTACCCTAAGATGGTTTATCATTCAATCCAAATCTGGGAAAGTTAACATAGTGCAACTCAAAATAGCATTCATAACCATTATCTACATGATTTGGAGGGAGAAATTAACAAATCAAATGAATAATATTCAAATCAGTTCAAACGATCGAAATACATCCATGCGTACAACACCCACAAGCTTTTGGATTTTACCTTCGGAGCACGTGAAGGGGAGAGAGGGAGCAGCCAACGTCGCCGGAGAAGGAGAAGGACCACGCCGCCACGTCGCCGGAGAAGACGGAAGGAGAAGCAGAGTTGGTCGCTAGAGGAGATGAGAGAGAAAGAGAAGAGGAGAGTCGGGGATAGAGAGAAGGAAGACGGTTGCGCAGGGATTTAAGTTGTATTTTAGCGACGGAACTTATTTGTCGGTATAATTAAAATATACCGTCGGAGAGTTAAACCTGGAAACCTAATATACCGACGGCTTATTTTCGTCAGTGAAATTTTTAACTCCGACAAATTTTCCTGACCGAATATTAATTCCGTCCCTATTTACAGACAGAATAATTTTCAACGACATATTTCCGTCGCCGAATTGTTTTCATTCCACCCTTGGCAACGGATTTGGTGACCGTCAGAAATGTTCTTTCTTTAATATAGCGACGGATTGTTTATCGTCGGTGAATCAATTCTATCCGACAAGTTCACCGGTCGAATATTTTATTCCGTCCCTATTTACAGACTGAATTACTACCATCGGCATATTTTCGCCGCTAAAAGGCCCCGCTAAAATTTCCCTCCAACTTTGGCAACGAATTTCTGGACTGTCAAAAATCATCTTCATTTAACCAACGGATTAGTGTTTCCGTCGCAATTAACAGACGCTATATGTTCCGTCGGTATATTTCCGTCGCTATATGACGATTTTCTTGTAGTGTGATTTAGTCTACTTCTTTTCTCCATTGATTTTCCAGTCCATTCTAAAATAGATTACTAGCTCTTATATTGCTTATTAAATTGGAATTTGTAGCTAATTAAAATCCTATAAAATTAAGAAGTTTATTTTTATATAATTAAGAAAGATACTTTAATCAAAATTATTTATTTCAATTTTACTTAAATAAGATGAGTTTATTATTTGTTTATAGGGTTATGGTTCTATCTTATTTAGAATTATGTCTTTATTAATTTCAATAACAAATTTCTTGATTAATTAAGAAAGGCATTTTTTGATTAAATTTTTAAAAATATTTTCATTTATTAATTTAAAGGGAAATTTCTTCAAAATTTTAGAAAATAATTTTATAATTTATTAAGAAATAATTTTAACTAATTAAAAAAATAATATGTAGATAAGTAATGTAAAAAACTTTTAAAATTAAATATTGAAAGTATTTTCCTTTGATGTTAAAAACTAGTCTTCTAATTAAAGAAAAACGATTTTTTAATTAGATTATAAATAGTTTTCTAACTAGATTTGAATATTTTACTTATCAAATTAAAAAAAGAATTTTTTAGTTATAGTAAGTAAGAATAGTAATTTATTAAAATTTGTTTTTAATTAAATTGTTAAAGGAATCAAGATAATTGAAAATATTTTCAATTGAATTTGAAAATTATTTATAAAACAAATTGAATTTCTATTTAGAATAGAAACTTGATTTATTTAAAAACCAATGATTTAATCTATTTTAATTATTCAAAGAGTTACGTATTATTTTAAATTATGAAGATTGTATTCAAAATTATAATCAAATAATGTTTCAAGTATATAATTTGTTTATATAGAAATAACACTTGATATTTTTTTCATATAATTCAATTATACTTGTAAATTGAGTTATGTCTATTGTGTTTGTTTGATATATTTAAAGTAAATCTTTATTATATATTTTGTGTGCGTGTGTGTGTGTATTTAATGAGAACAACAACACTTAGTAAGATTTTTTAATTTTATTTAGGTGCGGGGTCTGAGGTGATCAAATTGTTTTTGTATTTGATGAGAACATTTAAAAAATAAATCACTTATTAGAATATTAAGTACATGTCTAAAATATGGTTATTGCCTTCCATTGTTATAAGAATAAATTAGAGTACTATTTATTGTTACACTTATTGGACAAACTTAAAGTTACTTTAATTTGAATATGTTTATTCTTAGGATAATGGATCTTACTTAACTAAATTTGTGTGAAATAATACGAGATGTGATAGATAAATATTATTTATCTAATTTAAGTTTGGTTAATTTTCTAAACAATCTCAAAATCAACTAAATTTATATAGAATTCTAGTCCACTAGAAATATTAGAGTAATCTTTTCAAAATAATAATGAGAGATATTATTTTAAATAAAATAGTAGAAGGACCAAAAAATATGACAAATGGCATGATCTTATTTGTTTGTCATGGTATATAACCTATTACTTACTTTTTTACAATTATATTTTGTTATAAATGGAAAGTAGCTGATACTAAGTATTTGTTAACAAAACTGTTTCTCTCTCTATAATCATCTTCTTTCTCTCTTCTCTTCTCCAGAGAGTATGATATCCTTTCACTTGCTTGCTTCTTTATATCTCTTCTCATCTTATTTACCTATGCATCTCTATATTGTTTTCTTCCCTCACCTAAATGGAAGCTTACTTGATTTGTTTTTCCTTATCTTACTAGCATACTCTCGTAGTAAAGGATTTCTTGCTATCTTAATTAGACTACTTTTCCTACCCAATCAATCTTTCTTCCATCAATAACAGCTTTTCAGCCTTTCTCTTATCCTTTGACCCGTCCCTTTTAAAATAGAAATCCCCCTAATAATGCTAGCTACAAATAAAATAGAATTCCTATCTTTGCTCCTCACTATGCACTGTACCAACTCACCTCTCCTACCTAACTCAGTCCTACAAACTAACAATAAGATGCCTACCTATGAAAAACTAACCCCCTCCCCCATTAACATTCACCCTCCCTCCTTTCCCAGAGACCTCATATGCCTAAGCCAATGTCAAGACCCTCACATATCTCCCTTTTCCTCTCAGGCCTCTACACCTCCACCTGTAGTCATATCTCCCCACAATGCCTTCCCTTACACTATAAACCTTCTAAGCAGTTGGACACTATAAACCTATAGTCATACTCGACTTAGACTCCTTGAAGGAAGGAGTACGCAGTTGGGAAGCTACCCTTATGGGGTTCTTCATAGACCATAGGCTAGCTTCTCCTTTCATCTAGAGATGGAGAACCTTTGGAAGGGAAGACTCCTTATTGAAGTCTTCTTTCTGAAGATAGCGTTCTTTTATTCTCCTTTTCCTCCAAGATTGTTGCTCTCAAGATAGTAGAAGAAGGCCTATGGCATATTGCTCATATACCTTTTTTCCTCCAAGTTTGGTAGCCTACTATCAAGTTAGAAAGCATTAAAGTTAGTAACAACCCATTACGGATAAAAATACATAATATTCCATTGAAATATTGGTCAACTAAGAGGTTGAGCCTGTTTTTTAATTATATAGGGAAACTAATATGCATAGATGAGAACACAATTAAAAGAAAAAGAGTTCGCTATGCTAAAATGTGTGTAGGAGTTGACGTCTTAAAAGAATTTCGTGAATAAATTCCCATAATAAGGTTAGAGGAAGGAAATGGCTTAGTAGAGGATAGTGTCTTAGTTTCCTACTAGGAGAGGCCCTCTATCAAAGCATAAAGGAAAATGTGGAGACTTACTTACAAGGTATTCAAAAAAAGGATACTATAATGAATGGATAGGGATGGAGGGGAATGAGGTGAATACCTAAAATTTAAATCCATCTAACAATTTGGAATTGAACTCGATACAAGAGCCCAAAAAAAATATTGATGCTGGTTTGGGTGGGCCCGCACCATTGGGTTTTGTCCCCTTTGGTCACGTCGGGTTTTAGATTTAGCCCCTCCCTCGTGGGGAGTTGAACCTGTGACCTCAGGGTTTTGTTGGGTGCATGACTCACGCCTCACGCCACTGAGCTACTCAGTGGTGAGAGGCGTGCGTCTTAACGCAATAAAACCCTGAGGTCATAGGTTCGACTCCCGCATGCCCCCAAGAGGGGATAGGATTCGCTAAAGAATCTGGCGACCAAAGGAGACAATACCTGACCGATGAGGGACCCGGCCCAAACCAAATTTCATTATGTTGACTTGAAGGTTTCAACATAATGTATTAAAATTTGATACGTAAAACTTTAATACTGTTGACCTTATCATTATTTTGCATTAAAAAAATATTATGCATGCTTTTTAAAACAACCATTTGCTGGCGTAATCGTAAAAATGTGCTCAATAGTTAGCCGTAAGTTTTAAGTGGAAGGCATGCAATACCTCATGGAATGCCATTTCTGACTAATTAAGATGTCGATAGTTTCGTGTTAGGATACTGACTAATTAAAATAACTACAGTTTGATGGAAGAATACTTACATTCGATCGAACAGTATTAGTTTCATAACAACCAATCTATAAATGCTTTAAACTTGCATTACTTGCTTAAAAATACAACTAATGTTTCACATCGTAAGGCGTCCATTAATTGAACTTGTTGTTTTCTTTTAAAACAATTTAATGTTTACTTAACAAACTTTAGTAAAGTAGCATATTTGTATCACAAATTTTCATCAATCAAATATTATATATATATATATTAGACAGTTTCAAAGTAGTTTCTGACCAATTGGTGAATAATTTGGCGTGAAATGATGCTGACACGATCTTGGATCTCTAAACAAATACTCCCTCCTATCCAAAATAAAAGTCGTTTTAGAGGGATCTTAATTATTCAAAATAAATGTGGTTCACGATTTTTTATGTATGTTTATAATTGTATTTTCAAAATTACCCTTTAATATCTCTCACATCCTAATTATACAGATTACATTTTCAAGGCAATTCAACTTGCAATTAATAAGGGTATATCAAACATTTCACTAGATTTTTTAATAAGTGTGCATCTCTCTAAAATGACTTTTATTTTGAATAGAAGGGAGTACAAATTTAAAAGAAGTACTTAAGTTGAATGTGAATTTAATAAAGACCTTCAATTGACATTATACGTACCCTTCTCTCTTATTTTAAAAGATAGACATCACATGAATGAACCTTGAAAGTCTTTACTTTGAAAATTAAATAATTAAAATTTGGTAGAAGAATATATATTATATGCATATACTTGGTCAATTTTTTCATAAAAAAATATTTGCATCCGTAATTTCATTGATGGTGAATATTTTTATATTTTCTTCTTTGAATAACAATTAAATAATAATAATCGTAATTAATTCTTATAATTTAAAGTAAAACTTATAAAGAAACAATAAGTGAGAAAATTTAGTATTTATGTTTTACATTATTTTTAATATAATATTTTATATTATTATTTTCATGGCTTTTTATAACAACCAAAACATAATTTAATGGTCCAATGTTCGAGGTTAGTCGGGTTGTCAAACAAGTTAGGTTAATCGTATGATTAAGCAAGTTATTAGGTGATAGTTAAAGTTAATATGACCTGTAATCTTGACTAAGGGATTATATTACACAAATTATGATTACTAATGATGTTGAAAAAATCAAAAAATTAATTGATAAGATATTTTATTTTAAATATTAGAATTCATTATGAACATGTTACTTTATTTAATTTTAGCTTGACAAGTAACTTCTAAAGTTACTCATTTGTGACTAGAATGTCAAGATTCGAGTCACATAAACAATCTTTTTATAAATTAAGATCGTGTACAATTGATAATCATCTTGCAAAACGAGAAATCTCGGTCACCCCTTTAATTAACTTCTAATATGTTTAAACAATTTAATGTTTTTTTAAACCCATATTTAGGTTTACTAAAAACATTTTATTTAATTTAAGGAAGATCTTTTAGTAAAGTAGCATATTTGCATCAATTAAATATTATTTCATTATTTATCTCCACTTACATATATGCACATGTTTTTTGTTTCTTACACTCATTTTTATATAAACTTTTATTTATATGGAAAAAACCATGAAGATGACATTAAGATGGTAATGCATGACGTAGGTTTATATAAGACGTGTTAAAATATATTAATTGATAGTAAGTGGTTGGGCCGGTCATGCTAAGCTCAAACTCACTCAAAACGACTCATGGACCGATCGGTCCATCCCACAAGGACTGACCTAATTCCTATCGACTATGCTAGGCCCAGGCTCCAGTCTACGCATCCACGACCCACTTGCAGGTGGAAGTCTCCTATGTATACGTAAAGACCTAAACCTAGCATCTATCTCATATATAACGTATAACTCTGTCATGATACGGGTACGTGATCAGAACCCTAGCTTCTTTGTTTTAGCTATACAACCCTCACCAAAAAGACTGACTTGAGCATCGGAGGGGCCTACCGGTTATCAACTTCCGGCGTGCCTTGCTCTGTTTTGCAGGTACTCTCTCACTCAAGACGATAACCTCATGGATCCAAACAGCAACATTCAACCTCGACAAAATCAGGCAAAATCAGTAAGAAATAATTAATATTTTTTTTAACTTTTTAACATAAATGACTCGTGAGTAAAGAAAATAGTATTCCTTTCTTAAACAATTATTTTAATGCTTGAGTGGATTTAGTAAAGACAAGGGTGGGGCACGAGCACGACTGGACATTACATTATCGAGCCGCCATAACAAAGAGCAGGTGTTTTGGCTGCGGTTATTAATTTCTGCTACAGTCAGTCGGACTCGTGACTCGGAAGTGATTGGCAGCCCCTTCCTTCTTTGACACTGAAGAAGAGCTTGAGCAATTGGATTCCACCAGACCATGACGGCGGTAGCGATGCAGATTTTCTTTTAAAAGTTTTTAGAGTTTGAGTTAAATTTGAGTTTGGATTTTACTATTTTTTAATAAAATAATATTATTTATTTAATTTTGATGTAATCGAAATCGTTGAAATTTGGTTGTAATTAAGTTCAGGCTTGAATAACCTACCTCAAAATTATTTAGAATTTAAATTTAGCATAAAATTAAATGTAATATTTCGAAACTTAATCATTCACACTATCTTTCAAAAAGCAAATAATAAAACATGAGAAACACATTGGTACCAAATATTTCTAAGGATAAGAAATAATCTTTAAAGATGTCGGTTTGAGCTTAGCTGTAGAAGGATGGATATACTGTCTTATTAAAGAATAGTTGAACTTGAATATTTTTTCTAAGTCAACTTTTTTCAGGTTAGGAAGGTGAAGAATAGATTGGTGGGATATGATATCGATAGATAGTTTAGTTAATAGAAAATGAGGTTGTTAAAAAATGGAGAGATTGGCGGTGTAAGGACTTTAAGAGGTAAGCCTTGAGATTTTGTGCCCGCAAAGAGAAAGGGCTTATGTATCTTGGCCAAGATACTTGAAATTTACACTCTTATCCTGCTTTGTTTTTCCTAATCTTCGATGGATGATCTAATGATCCAGTCTCTAATAATGCATTATGATATCTACAGGCTCTCTCTATCCTTTATGCATGTACTATCAATTATAAATGTACTATCAATACATTTATGATTGAGATAGCGAAAGTTCCTTGCTATGAACTTTCTTTTAGTGATATCAATCACTTTATCATCGTTCTTGTAATGCATTAATAAAACGTGAAGTAAATTAAAACAAAATTTTTTGTAAAAAATGATTTGGTCAATCCAAGTATCAAATTCATGGAGACGCTCTCTCTCTCCATTTTTTAAGTGGTGGATCATTAATTCAAATATTAATTAAAATTAAAGATTTAATTGTTTTTTTTTTAACTTAAATTACCAAAGCATATTGTGTCGTTTTAATAAGATGATATGTCACGCCGTCAAGCGGTGTGGCTCGATGGTTGAGAGCGGAACTTGACTTTGGTTAGGTCCTAGGTTCGATTCCATGCTAGCCCTTCTTGTAAGAGTCTGAAGCAGCTAAGGTTTTACCTGTAGATGGAGAACTAGTTGGGCCCTCAATAATAAGGTGCGCTCATTTGACCCGTCTGTGAAGTGTTGATGCACCAATTAAACCCTTAAAAAAGTGTGCTCGTTTGATACGGTTACGAAGTTTCTTCGAATTAAAAAAAAAATGATTTGTCACAGCCTTCAGATTAATTCCTTACCATCACATCTGACAGAAGCGTAACGGAAGGCTTCAGATTAATTTCGCATCGCGCTTGATTTGTCAACATTCCTTTTTAGGAATAAATGACAGAAGCGTCGTGAAGACTGTGGTCCCTCTTACCATCACATCTGGACGACAAAAGTAAGGATGGACTTTGAATACTAACTAAAGGAGACCAGATTATGAGCTCCGACGCCGCCACGCTTGACTATGGATTCATGCATATCTTTTACGTGAAGTGAAGGTTTCATGTGTATATTTTGATGTGGATGGTTCTATTTAGATTCGACAAAATTAACTCCCGGGCCACCCTAAAGTTAATGGATTTAATTTAGATCGTATTTCAAACTAAGTTTATACTTAAAATAAAAGATATCATTTTGTTTAAAAATTTTGAGCTTCAATCTTGATTTAGATTTGGATTGTCACGGTTGACCCAACTTGAAGCTTATAATTTTTAACAATAAAAATGTATAACAATAAAAAATGTTTAAAAATTTTGGACTTAGGTTGGAATCAAATTTGAGTTGCCCGGCTTGATCAAGTGTAAAACTTTTAATTTTTAAAAATAAAATTATCTAATTAACCAATCTTGATTTGGCTTAGGATTGGATCCTCCATGGATTCGAGTTTGAGCACATTTTTTGAAACGTGAGATTAGCCTAACTCATTTTCATCTCTAATTCTATTGAGAAATTGTAATATAGAAAAAAGCGTGCTTGATTTATTAAGTAAAAACATATTATTTTTATAAAATAAAATGTTTATGCTAATAATTTAGCGAAAGCACCGCCTCGTTAGTTTTAATAAATAATATTAAAAAGAAGGAATTATCATAAATAGTTTGATGACTTAGCTGATAGAATAGACTGTAAGTAATTAAATTTTTATGTAATCTTATATAAATATTTGTACTTGACTAAAAGAAATAAATAAAAGAGACTACATTAAAACAAATCATTTATTGTAAAAAAATATATAAAAATGAAAACATTTTTAACAAAATAATGATACAAAGACCTTTTTATTATAAGTTCTCAACAAAATACTTTCAGCGTTACTTATTGACCAAATCAACGACATAAAATGTGTAGACTTGCACTAAAGTACGCTAGTCGCTTTCATCGCTAATTCATTAAGTTATTAAAGAATGGCCAATTTTTTCCACTGACGTGACTTCCTGGAAAGCTCACCACTTGAGCCATCTTGATATTTGAAGTTGTCTATTCCATGAGGCCAGATCCTCTGGCTCTACTCTAGTTCCTTTTTATTTAAGTCATCCATTCAAGTAGGATCCACTTAAGTGGGTGATTCAGATAAGAGAGTGTCAAAATAGGGCCAGAATAAGAGGGCATAAGATCCCCTCCCCTATTCCATTGCCACGTTATTGGACCACTTACCTACCATGTCAAGAATTGCTTACACTTTCTTTAATATAGAATTTCATGTCATTACCATGTCTAATTACATTATTATCTAAGTGATAATCAATCAGGGTGGTTTACTCAATAGTCACTCGAATTACTTAATCCTATCTTGATTAGACTTTGAGTTAAATTGACTTGATCATTAAAAATAACATTGTTTTGTTAAGTTTTTAAAAAATAATGTCATTTTTATATTAGCTCGAATTTTTCTAATTGATCATCCCAAATTTAAACTCGATCTCAAGTATAATGAATTTGGGCTTTGCCTGTAAACTTTGGGGCGGGTTAGACGTATTTATCATCCTTACTAACGAATGCTCGATGAACTTTTTAACTATGTTATTTCTCTCTTTTTTTTGAAAAGAAAGAATTTGAGGAACAGTGACAGGTTCCCAAAGAACAGACGTCTCATCTTTAAGCTTGTTACTTGGTTTGGGTAGGCTCGCATTATTGAGGTTTTGTCCCCTTTGACCGCCTAGGTAGTCTACCTCTTACCCCCATTTTTTGAGAGTTCTTGAGAGTCGAACCTAAGACTTCAAGATTTTATTGGGTGCATGACCCACGCCTCACACTACTGGAGCCCAATGGTAAAAGCAGAGATTAGTGGTAAAGAATGTTGTTGCTAAGCAACTCCAACATTCAGAACCTCCCGTAACCATTAATAAATCAATACAAGAAACGTACTATGATCAGCAAAAACAATGGCTATTATTCACAACATAAATAAACGCATGATATTCACAAAATCTTGACCTCCTCAAACTTCACGACTAGGAATTCAACATCCCTCTCTATCTGACACGGCTTCTGCCCGAACTTCACTTTCAAATACACCCGGGCGAACGGGTAGGCTGACGCTCTAGTTACCCCTTTGATGGGGCCGTCTATAGGCAGTAGTCGATCCTTTGGTACCTCCATCTGCTTGAAGGCCTCATAAAACAACTGGTCGACCGAGCTGTCCGTATCGATCATCACCCGCTTTACCTCATAGCCGTCCATGTTATGGGAGAATTATACCTTATATATGGGATGAACGTTAGGGTTAAACCTTTACGTAGACTTCTACTTCTGCATGAAAGGTTTTCCCCTGCTAATGGGTCATGGATGCGTGGATCGGGCCCAAGTTATCAAATAGGCGTGAAACCCATCTTTGAGAGATGGACTGATTAGCCCACGGGTCGTTTTGACTGAGTCCGAGCCCAACGCTGTCGAACCGACCAATATCCAATTGTACCTAGTCTTATTCCCAATTAGTAGAATGGTAGAATATATACATTTCTAGTATAGTTTTGAGAAATTTAAAAATCTCGAATATTTAAAATTTTGAATAAATTCTTTATAATTTTTAATTTTGTGGAAATACTTTCTTTTAGATATTAATTAAAAAATAATGATAAAAGACATTTCATAAAAATATTATATATAGATTAACCAAATATTATCAATATAATATCTCAACTTAGCTTGACTTATATTTAAATTAATAATTTAAGATAATCATAATAAATTAACAATTTGGATCATATTTTAAAGTTAATTCAAAGTAATATTTGCATTTGACGCTTATAATTTATTATTATGTTTAGTCAATCATACTAATCCAACTAAACTTAAATTAAATTTCATTATGTCGACTTGAAGGTTTCATCCCCGCAAAGCATCTATCTGTGTATTAAGATTTGATACTTAAAACTAATACTGTTGATCTTATCATTATTTTGCATTAAAAAAATATTACGCATGCTTTTTAAAACATCAATTTGCATTTTGCAGAAGTAGTCAACAATTAGACCCAACTTTATGTGGACCTCATGGAACACAATTTTTACATAATTTGTGTATTATTATGATTACGAGATTATAATAAACAAATTATGATTAATAATGAAATTCAATAAAAATTTATTTTTACAATTATTATCATGAAAAAAATAAAAAAAAATTAATTGATAAGATATTTTATTTTTAAAATTGGATATAATTATAAAATATGTTATTTTATTTAATTTTAGCTTGACGATTAACTTCTAAAGTTATTCCTTTGTAATTAGAAAGTTACGAGTTCGAATTACATAAACAATTTTTTTTGTAAATTACAAAGAAAATGTTAAGTATAATTAATAATTATCTCGCAAAATGTGAAATCTTGGCAACCATTTTAATTAACTTCTAATATTTTTAAACAATTTAAAATTTTTTCCAGACCCAAATTTATATTTACTAAAAATATTTTATTTAATTTAAGGAAGATCTTTTAGCAAAGTAGCATATTTGCAATGTTATTAAAACCGGACCGGACCGGGCGGTCCGGCCGGAATTTGACCGAACCGGACGGCTGTCCGGTTCGGTTA
>JANZLF010000221.1:35805955-35819161 GCA_026546835.1 Erythroxylum foetidum
ATCTTCTTCCCTACTCTTTTCATTTAAATTTGTTTAAATTGTTTTTGTGTGAATTAACTTCTGATTTTATTGTAGAATTTTACAAAAAGCTTAAAGATCTATTCAACCCCCCTTCTAGATCGCTTACACCATCCACTGTATGCAAGAGCCTAAATAAAGCAAGATATCTTTAAAAAACATGGAGCTACTGATTTAACTATTGAAGCCCAAAGACTTAGATGAATTATAGACATTAAGATGGTTCTCCCTGTTATAATCAAATAGAAGGTGGTAGGTATCTAGCCTATACTAATAAAGTAGGAATGATAAGACTATGTCGACTCTTACTTGTTGATGGTCTTGATGACAATGATAAGTGACGTAGTAGTTATGGAATCATCTAAAAAAATTGTGGGATTTTCTCAATCCCTAATTTGACAATCTAGAGTTCTTGAGTATTCGTAGAAAGGTATCCCTACCCTTTAACAAAATGATAGTGTTGAACTTAGTTCGATAATAAATGACTTATTTTTATTTGTAAGTTGATTGGCTTAAGGGAGTTCTTAATTTTAACTCTCTTGTCTCTATGTGGTAACATGTAGTGATATTTTAGAGTTGACTATGTCTCATGAATTTTAAAGGCAACATGTAAGACGAAAACCAACACCATAATACCACAATGCAATTATTTGAATGGACTAGAGTTGAAAAGTATAGTACCTTAATAAAATTGTTCCACTCTATTTAGCCTACTAAAAGCATAATTAAGGATTAAAATTAAAGGAAATTGTTATACTATGATAATAAGTGTCATTAAAAAAAGATACACAAATTTCTTCCCAACATAAGGTATAACATCAATCATACATATATTTCTAATTCATGTTTTTAAGTATTTCATATTAAATTTAAATTTAACATTATTATAATGTTTAAGGAAAAATATGAAATAGATTTAGTAAAAATAGTTGAGTCAACTCATACAAATAGGTTGTTTTTCATGGATCTTAGGACTATTATGGATCAAGGGAGACTTATACTTATCATAAGTAACAAGAAAACAAATTTAGATAACTAAGATTATCTTTTTATAGCATGTTGGTTAAGTCAACATAGTGAGAATCGTAAATTTATATACAAGGATATATGTATCCTTCTTATTATGAATCATTAAAAAATATAACTTATTAGGTTAAACAATAACCAAATTAACTTTTTGTGAAAGGATGATTATAGTAAAGAACGATTAAATCTAATACAGATGACGTATAGATTGTACTAATAATTTCTAAAAGGATGAATAGTTATATTTTGTTATATCTACTATTGACTTTATTTATATGGTGGAGTTAAACATATTAAATGAAATATCAATTTAAAATTTTGGAAAGTTTAAATTATTTAAATCCAAGTAGAAATTAAGTATTATAAATATAAAAACATTTTGATGAGATTGATATAGTGAGAATTAAACATTTTTTATTTTCTATAAAGATTAAGATTCTTTGGTGAATATCTTTATAATTAAATTATAAAATAGTATGGTTTTATATAAGGAGAAAAATACAATATGAGATATTGTATGTTGTATATTTATTTTGTCTATGGTTATGCATTGTACAATAACTTGCCTTTGATAGTTCCAATTAAACCAATTAGCAAAATTTTATAGTAGATATGGAATGTTAAGACTTTAAAAGGGTCAACACTAATGATTTATGGATATTATGCCTAGCTAAAGCATATATAGTCCAACATGTTTAAATCAAAAATTGAATAATATTCATCGATCTCATAGAAAAAATTGGATAATACTTTGACATTGATGATATTTAGGTGGTGATAACATATTGTTAGACATCAAGCTTTTATATATATGAAAGAGCTAAAATATATATTGTAACCATGCATGAATAAGTATAATCAAAACACTATATCAAGCTTGACATTTAACAGCATGTTATGACCACCTAAATATTGGGAATGTCAAAGTGTTTTGATTATACTTATTCATGCATGGTTATAATATATTTTTTAACTCTTTCATATATATATCAAGCTTGACGTCTAACAATATTTTATGACTACCTAAATACTAGGAATGCCAAAGTGTTTTAATTATACTTATTCATGCATCATTACAATATATATTTAAACTCTTTCATTATCTAATATTTCAACTAGATATAGAGTAAGAAATTTTTGGTTCCTATATTTGAATTCAATCTTGTTTGTTCTTTCTACTTATTAGTTAATTTATAATGATATTTAAAAGCCGTCTTTTAAATATCAATTTTCTAGCCAAATAATTCCTTAAATCACTACTAATCAAGAATAATAAAACATTCTCTCTAATTAATTTAGGATGATAGATTAAAACACTTTGACATTCCTAATATTTAGGTGGTCATAACATAATGTTAGACATCAAGCTTGAGATATATATATAATTATGAATTAAATTTAAAATTTATAATTATTGTCAAAATATTAAGAACCTAATATGTCACATATAAAAATCAATCAAAGAGAGAATTTTAATTTAAAATAAGTTAAACTTAGTTTTGAAATTTAAGAAATTTTAGGAATAAAATATTAAATATTTGATTTTATTAAGATCAAATTATAATTATTAATATGTTAGATTTTAATGTAACTAATAGTCAAATTTTAAATCGAAAGAAATCTTATAATCTTTTTTTATAAATAAGAACATATATCAGATATCAAGGAGCTAGCACTCTTTTTTTTCCTTCTTTATCCTAGAGTTCTCTTTCTCCACTTCATAGATACTATTAGAAGCTAAACATGTGAACAACTTGCGATTGACAGTTCAAAAAAAGTTTTACTAGATTCCGAATCAAGTATATTTCAACCATTTTATTATTTTTAATTATTAAAGAAATATTTAAAAAATTTTACTTTTTTTGCTATGCTTGTGATGCAAACATGGTTTATTTTCTGATGGTATATTTATAAAAAAATAACTATAGTGTTATAGAAAGTTCTTTTATATTTTTATCAATCGGAAACTTAATTTATAGCTTTTGTCATTTATTCCCTTTCCAAAATCCACCTTATCATTATTAATCAAGATAAATTAATCAGTGTGAAAGTTATTGGATGATCTCCATATAAAAAGACATGAGATTAATTACATGTAAGAAAGACATTTTTCATATGATGAAAAAAAAAACTATACGATGCTATAATCACTTGAGATTATGGCTTAAATAACTATGCTTTTATTAGTCATTATTTTTCCTCATCTGATGTAGTCCTTTGGTAAGTTAAACATATATTGCGTGTAGTTATGCCAATTGCTTTCTGATTAGGTATAACACCTTAATTAAAATTTGATAAACTATAACTAGTAAAAAAATTAAGAGACTATTTCTATATCCCTCATTCTTCTAGCTCATTTCAACATTGGAAACTTTATTTATTAGTGGAGAAACTCTTTAAGATGTTTCACCAATCATTCAAACAGATGACTATTGAACTTAGCTCACAAAGTGAACTAATATAAATAAGTATAGTTTTAAAAAGTTAACCCTAGATCTTCCTTTGTTGTCTAACTTGTTCACAGAAAAAGAATTAAAACTCTTGATAGAATAAAAGTCAACCATAACATTCAAAACTATTATGCCTTATGCAACCATGTGTCTGAGTCTATTAATCAACTTTTCTTTTAATGCAGCTTTTCATATTGCATTTGTAAAGAAATTATGACACTGCAACATTTCATCAGCACTTGAAGACTGATCAGAGATCACTAATTGATTACCTCAAAGCAAGAATACAGGTAAGGGAGACACTCATGTTTAAAAATACTCTAGATAATCTGTTATATATTATATATAGAGAAAAGTATTCGAGAATATTTCAATACAAAGCCTCAGTACAAAATCTCTTTTTAAAGCTGAAAAATTGATAAGGAAACTATTGATTGTCATAAGATTCCATCAAAATGCAGCAAACCTCTAGTTACCAACTGGGGATTCAATGGATTCTTCACAGGAATATAATTACAAAATGGGGAAACACAATGCAATGATTATTAAGGGAATAGAAAGTAACAAAAGAGCTTAAAGTAGAAGAAGTTTCTAATGTGATAGGCGTAGCTTCTGCTATAGAAACTCAAGGATATCTTATTAATCATAGACTTAACTGTTTCTCCTCAATTTTTTATCCACAATCTCAACTAAAGTTTTGTATTATCATGATCCGAAGCTTTATCAGTCAAGATTCCTTTGTTTCAAATGTTACTCTCAATTATGTATTTAATTATTATGAATTGTGCTTGTTAGCCTTATATGAGTTATATATCCATCCTTATATATCTCTCAGGAAGTCTTATTCGTTCAATACATTTTAGTTTTTAAAAAAATACCTTTGATTATTATTCTTCTTAAATATAAGTGTATTCATCATATGAAACATGGCTCGAGCAAGATATGCCTTTTATTTCAAACAATAACAATGTAAGTACTTTGATAAATGTTCTTCTCAAATATAGGAGTATTCTTCGTATGAAACTTGGCTTGAGCAAGATAGGCCTCATATTTGAAATAATAGGATTAAGGAAAGGAGTGGGAGGTGGGGGACAAAGAAGAAATTAAGAGGGCAACTACACATGGCTAAGTCATCTCTTTGGACATCCAACTGGTAGGGTCAATTACAACCTCCTATTAGGATGTCAAGTGTGAGTAGGAATCCTATATTGGAAATGGATGGAAATAGTGAAGGACATATAAGTGGAAAGGACTCATAAACTTAATGCTTTAAGGTTTTGGGTTGAAGTGTGGTGTCAAAGTCAATGAGTATGCTCCCTCACTAGGCCCATGATGAAGATCTGCAATATAAGTGGCTCACCAGATCCAACAAGTGGTATTAGAGCTGATAGTTTAGCAAGGGACGAGCATGGAGATGGTAGTCCGATCTTGTGGTTGCTTCCCCATGAAAAAGAACAAGGAGACTCCTAATAGGCCCAAATTAGTAGAGTAGAAGGGCTCTTGGTGACACCATATATTCAAGCTGTTAAGAAAAAGAAATTCGCTCAAAGGCGAGTCCAAGCCCAATGTGGAAGTTCAAACTTGAGGGGAGATTGTTGGATGTCAAGTGTGAGTAGGAATCCCATATTGGAAAGAAATGGAACTAGTGAATGACATATAAGTGGAAAGGATCCATAAACCTAATGCTTTAAAGTTTTAGGTTGAAGTGTGTTGTCAAAGCCCAAGAGTATGTTCTCTCACTAGATCCATGATGAAGATTTGCCATATAAGTGGGCTCACCAAATCCAACAAGATTAATTTTGTGAGCTTTGAAACAATGATGTAAAGTTAAACTAGGTTTAGAGGATTTGGATATAGCATTCATTGATGATAAGTCTGCAATTTTGACATAAAAAAAGCATAAGGTTCAATTCTAGAAATGGGAAAAGGTGAATAAGGAAAGAATTACGATGAAGAAGAAGTCAATTTCACCTTTCATTAAGACTGGTTTACTGCAAGAAAAGTAGGAATTCGCGACAGAAAATTACCGATGGAAAATAAAACATAGCAAATTAGTGATAGAAAAACGTTTTCCATCGCTAACTTTGACGTGAAAAAAATTCATTTAGCGATAGTTCTAATTTTTGTCACTAAAAATAGAGGGAAACTATCCCGGCAAATTTAGCAACGGACTTTAGGGACGGTAAAAGTTTCCGTCGGTAATTACATTGAAATTAGCGACAGAAAACCTATTTCTATCTCTAAAATCGACGTGGAAAAATTCGTTTAGCGACAGTTCTAATTTCCGTCACTAAAAATGGAGGGAAACCGTCCCAAAAAAATTAGTGACGAACTCTAGGGATAATAAAAGTTTTCGTCAGTAAATAAAGCAGGAATTAAAGGCGGTATAATAAAATTTAAAATTTTCGAAGGAAATTAGCGACGGGAAATTCCGTCAGTAAATCACGTTTAAAACACCCGACCACCCATTCCCCCCCCCCCTTTGGTTCATCTTTTTCATTTTTTCTTCGACACTCTTTGGTTTTCTTCCTCCTCTGATGACTTCCTCTCCCGTGTGATGAGTTCCTCTAGAACTAAAGTTTGTTTCTTTCTTGCTTTTTTTTGCTCTGGTTTCTTTATTACTCTTTCTTGGTGGGTTTTTGATTGTCATATATAGTATTGATTTATGTGTTGAATTCTTTTTGTTGTTGAAGAAGAGATGAGGATTGTTGAAGAAAGCCCATAAGATCCAGTAAAGGGAAACTCTTTGAATACTCTACTGAATCCTAGTTAGTTCACATCTTCAATCTTTCTTTCAGCTTTCCTTATCTCTATGTTAGTAATTTATAGGCATTTCTTTGATCTGGAATTTTGTTTCTTGCATATTTCTTGTAAGTCTATTAAGGCTATAGAAGATTTGTTTTGAGGAAAGTGTATAATTGTTAGGTATTTTCTGTTTGGCGGCTTTAGTTTCAATTTCATTTCAAGTAAATTGACGCTATAGAAGCATTAAGAAAATAGTGAACAGACTAGAGGAGGCTGCGGTCGCTTATAGAGGCTCCGAGAGAGAGATGCTGTTGAAAAGATGGTGTGCTCAAAGAGGTCGAGAAATTTAAGGCTAGTTTTGTTGAAGATAAAAGGAAGAGTCTTGAAGAACACCTCGTCAACAATGATAGGGATTTTTTTATTAAAAAATTATTTTATTTACTGACAAAATTTTATTTTCCATCGATAAAAAAATCGATATTTACCTACGGTAAATTTACCTACGACCATTTTAACGACTTCATAGGTCGTCAGTAATTTTTGTCACTATTTTATATTACCGAAGGAATGCAAACGTTTTCTGTCAGTAATTTTTGTCGCTAAACGCCCTATTTCTTGTAGTGTTTGTTGGTTGAAAATAAGTCATAAGGCAAGTCAACTTATGCATATGTTGAGTTCAATAAATTATGATGGAGAATACAAGGTTAGATATTATATTATGAAGATGAAAGATATAACTAATAGATAAAATAGGCTTTAGGTCTTAATATAAAATTCTTTTTTTATCCATTAAGTGCTGAAATCTTTATCATAGAATTTTAGATCTTTGTAGATAGTCTAAAATGCTAGGAAGAAGCTGTTGATGGTGAGTAAGTTAATCTCAATATGTGACCAAGAAGAGAAAAAATAAAGCAAAAGAAGGGTAATAATCTTTGGCTTTTAGTAATGGAAAGGATTCATTATCCTTTACCAGTATAATAATTAGTAAATACTTATTGAATGATGGTATTTATTATTTGGATTGGAAGGATCTTGTTAAACTAGTTATGAATGTTAAAAAATGAGGAATTAAAATGAGTTTACCACTAAGAAATCATTCACTTTATATCATAAGAGATTTAGTCATATTTTAAAGAAAAGAGTCAAGATATTAATCAAATATAAAATTCTTCCAATTTTGTTTTGTGATGATGTTGATGGTGCTTCATAGATTATATTAGACTCATTAAAAGTAAGAAGAAAGATTCCATTATGAGTAGTAGGTTTTGTTTTATATACATATTAATGGACTTTTAAGTCCTATTATTGACGGAAATAAGTTTTTGTGACTTTTATTGATGATTGCTCTTTATATGGTTACTTGTATCTTATTAATAATAAGCTTTAGGCCCTAGAGAAGTTCAAATATATAAGGAAGAGGTTAAGAAGCAACTTAATATACCTACTAAGTTTGTTAGATTAGATTATAGGGGAGAGAACTGTAATAGACTTGAAGATTTAGGTTAATAGAAGGAACCTTTTACGAAGATTCTAGAGGTTGTGACAAAGTTGTACAATAAACCATGTCAAGTACATCTAAACAGATTGTAGTAGTAAAGATACAGAATTAAGCACTTAAGAATATGGTGAGAAGTATGATGGAGAGATCAAAGCTTCTTGATTATCTTTACGATGAGGCATTAAAAACGAATGGTGATTTAGTAAAAGAAGTATATTTGTAAAAACCTAAAAATTTTGAGGTAAGGGGAAATGAACATTACATTTTAAATTTGAGGAATTCAATCTATAAATTGAAGTAGGCAACATGACAATGATACTTGTAATTCTACAAGGAGGTCACAACTTTGAATTTTTGAGGTGCACATATTTGACTTTTTAATAGACTCTAAATTGAAATGGAGCAAATTCGGGTTCTTATCCTATATATGGATTACATATTACTTACTAGAAATGACTTGATTTTGTTATATAATGTGAAAAGCATGCTTTCAAAGAACTTTAAAATGAAATATTCTAAGAAGGTTTTGGGCCTAACTCAAAAGATTAATGTTAATGGAGTGCTAAAGAGGTTCGATATGCAATACTATAAGCTTAACATATTACTTATAACTAAAGATGATTATTCAAATGATTTTCATATGTTGTGTATCTAATTAAAACTATTTTAAAATTACTAGTTAAGTATATCTATTATTCTTATAGCATATTTTAGTGATTATGAGTATCAATCCCACGTGACTTCAAGTAGCACTAATTATATTTCTATTATATAATTTAACAAAATGAAAATTTGAATTAAAAGAAAGGTAAAAGGTACTTTAGTACTTTGGAAATAAACCTCAGATATAGTGATGAATTTTATTATAACATCCTTGATACTTAGCTTCCTTTCTTATTGTTATTGCTGTTGAAATCTGAATGGAGGCCTTGACCTAATTTTCCTAGATTATTCCATGACAAGTTAGGATTACTTCTCTGCCTTTAATTGTAGGTATTACAATAAGGGTTATTTTGAAGTCAATTTCCTAGAAAATTTATTGGCTTAATTGACTGTCTCATATTCGTGGGCACCTAATGTTCATGATTAGGATGTTCACTACCACAAATGTCACAACTCATCATTTATGCCAATGGAGCTGCCAAACTCATACAACTAATCTTTTAGCTCAAATCTTTCAACTTTGCCTTGAATATTTCACCATGTCAAAGTATGAATACTTCTTTATTTAGGTTTTAGCCTCAAATTCTCTCACTAGTAGTTATTCATGACAATATTTTTAATAAGCCCTTATAGCTCCTGAAAAGTTTTGATGTGGCTCTTTCTATCTCTCTTACATCTTATACAATGTCTCACTATCTAGTTGTAGAAAGGAGAAGATGCTATTCTTAAGTCTTACTATCAGTGATGGAGAAAAGTGCTTGATTAAAAGATTCTAAGCGATCTGTTTCAAGTGGTAATGGATCTAAGAGACAAATGATTTATCTTGATTGAACAACCTTAGTCAAATATGATCCTCCAAAACTATATTAAGCTTAAATGTATCATAGATCTCCAAAAAAAAAATTATAATGTGTATATTTATATCCTCATCTAGTAGACCATTAAATTATACAACTTATTGTACCTTCTAAATCATATTGGACTATATCTTAAAATTATTTTCCTATACTTTTAGTCTAATTATGCTAGATTCAATCCTTATAAATGATGGTCTAGCATAATCACTCATAGTACAATGTTCTACATCTCTTGCCATTATGTCCAGTTGTTGGAAACTTGAAAATGATAAATTTCTCCACCTTAAATTTAGAATTAAAGTCCTTTTGATTTTTGGATTTGGCTCAATAGCACTTTGGGACTACTTATAAAACAAAGTATCTAAATCCTAAAATTCAACTGGCAAACACTTAATATTGGAAGGAAGTTATAAAACAAATAATACAAAAAGAAAAAATGATTAGATTTATAAACATAAAATATTCCTAATATGTTGTGTATTTGATCAAAACTATGCTAAAGATTTCTAAACAAGTGTGACTGTCATTGATCCTATGAAAACTACAAGTAGTAGTACTTATTGTCTTTTATTATCTAATGTAACAAAATAAATTGTTGAAATAAAAGAAAGTATTAACTAAACTAAAATTAGAGTAATGAGTAAAAATGAAGTAATAAAGTTATAATCAAGATCTAGACGTAAATCCTCCTATAGCTTTTTTATACTTGAATTATCATGATTTAATGATTAACCTAGTATCTTAGCCCCGTGTTGCACCTATATTGGCTTGGCAACTCCTCAATTATGGATATAATGGTTCATCTTGAAAATAAGGTCATAAACACAAGTCTATATTCTTTATATGGCAAACTCTTACAGAAATGGAATAATCTAATGACTAATAAGGGGTGGAATATGAGTCTATATTTGTCCTGTGTTCTAAATATGGGTTCATGTTTGACCTATGTTCATTTAGAATCATACTAAAACTTCTCTAACTTAGTTTTAACTTGCCCGAATTTGTTCTTCCTTTATTATGAAGCTAAAACAAGGCTTGTAAACAAAATATCAAACATATTAAGTACCAAATCATATAAAAATTATCCAAACACATGCAAATTGCTCTAAAAATCATGTTAGGAACATAACCTAATTAACATTTATCATTTAGCAAAGACTAGTGTCCTAATAATAAGTTGAAAAAAGTAAATATGAGTTCTATTGCTTATAATAGTACAATTAGAAGACTAATGTATTGAGAGGTATACACTAGGCTTAACATTGCCTTTGTAGTAAGTGTTATTGGAAGGGATTTGCTAAATCCTAGTAATAAACACTATGTTGTAGTGAAGAAAGTGTTACATTATATGTATAATACTAGAGATTACATTCTAGTTTAGGGGACTGTAGACAATTTTGAGATCATTAGATATGCTAATGTTGACCTTAGTGGATATTCAATAATAAAAAGTCTATTACATGTTATAAATTTTCATGTGAGATAGAGGAAATTTCTCGTAGATCATCTCTAGGTAGTAAGTCCAGAAACTTCAACCATTTGGAAATATAGCTTATTTTGAGGTAGGAATGCATTTTAAGTGTTTGATTCATTTGAGGTCTTAAGATTGATTATTCAGTTTCTAGGCCTCTTAAAATTTATTGTGATAACTTATCTATCTCATTCTTTTCTAAAAATACAAAGAAAAATGGTGGTACTAAGTATATTGACCTTAAATACTTTAAGCTTCGAAGATGGGTTCATGGTGGTGATGTTTTTTATAAATATATTGTCATTAAAAACATGTTATTTGACCTACGGACTAAGAGGCTTAGCCTTCTAAATTTCCATATCTATGTAAGTAATATAAGTATTATGTTATCTTTATTGTTTTGACATATAGAGAGTTTAGAACTGTTATACATGATATTATATGTGAACATATGATTCTTTTTACCTCGAAATGTATTGTCTTCTTTTTAGAACTAAATGGTTTATAGCTACTTGATATTTAGTCAATATCTCTTTATAAAATAAGCCATTTTTAGGAATACATCTTGTTTTGATTTAGGAATACATGCTAAATGGTTGAAAATTTTCATTGGAGGGCTTAGGATTATTTGATTTAGTTTATAGGCCTATCGAAATTTATTGTATAACTTATTTTATTGTATTCTTTTCTAAAGATATAAAGAAAACTACTGGTACTAAGTATAACAAGCTTAAGTACGTTAAGCTTCAAGGATGACACTACAACAAAAGCATACATTTTGTGACGTCTAATAGACGTCGTAGAATCCATTATGACATCGCAGAAAACTATCTACGATGTCTATTAGAACGTCACAATAGACGTCGTAGATAGTGGGGTAGGTAATGGGTTTCTTCGACGTCTGAATGAAGACGTCGTAGACGGCGTAGCGATTCTGCGACGTTAATGAAGACGTCGTAAAAGAGGCGTATAATTTCCAACGTTTGGTGAAAAAGTCAGGGATTGTATAAGTTTTAACGACGTTGTGCAGACGTTGTAGAAAATTGATATTCTGCGACGTCTAATCCAGTAACTTAAAAGTTAGAATACATGGTTCTTATTTTCCAATGGCTACTCCAACTATCTCCTCCTCACACTTGCAAACAGAATCTGTCATAAAGGGCAAAAAATTAGAACTACACTTTTAAACACAATTACCAAATTATCCATATGTAATAAAGAAACAAATAACAAATAACAAATATACAAAATGAGGAAGACAAACATAAATCATAGATTATAAATCATAAATCATATATATATATATATATACTTATTTGCAATCACTGCTCGAAAAGATTGCTGTCATTGGCACATCAAAATAAAAGCTTATACACCTAATTTTGAGAACTAGTAATCAGCACCAAGGTGATCAATTATTACTTCACACTGAAGATATAAAACTAAATCTGCCAAGCCAGGAGAGAAATGATGATTTCTTTAACTTTATCTTACATGTAAAGGAAACAAAGTTTTGAGTTTGAAATTTATAAGAAAACGATATAAATTAAGGCAGACTAGGAACCTTACATCAGATTCCTCTTTTCCCAATTTTCTATTATTTTTTCTCTTTCTACTACTTCCTACTATCTCAATACTATCAAATATGTCCTAATCATGATTGGAGGGAGGGCATGAGGATGTTTGACTAGGTGTTGATCTTTAAGAGAGATTAATTGGAAGATTTATTTATAACTTAGGAATCGACCTATTTATAAGGAGAAATATTTAAGGTTACAATTTTTAGGACATGTTAAAGATTAGAGGTCTTTGGAATAGAAGTAGTAGAGGGATATTATCCAACTGCACCTTCTTGCAAAGGAGTTTTAATATGAATTGTGATTCAAAAGCCTTAAGTGAGTTTTTAATGGTCTTCATAAGCAAAAATTGATCTGGTAGGTTTATAAGTTTTTGGATTAAGGGAGGGATCGAATTAGGAAGATGGTTTTGGAGGTTTACTTCCATACATAATCAAATTGCACGATGCTAGTCGTTTTTAGGTGTATTGAATAAAATTATATAAAGTAGTATGACTTAATACTGATTAGCGTACTTTATTCAATACACCTAAAATTATATAAAGTAGTATGAGTTAATACTCTTAGGAGACACCCCACTCTTCCTAATTCTTGACGGTAAAAATTCTGCTTGATTTCTTTATTCAATATTGATCTCCTTTTGATAGGAAAGGATCAATCTTATCATAGTACAATAGATGCTTGCTAATTAGAAAAAGAAGTCCTAATTTACAGAACTTATCCTTATCCTTTAGGACTCCCATAATTCTAGCAACTACAAACTAAATTCTACAAACAGAACTTCTTTAAAAAAAATTCAGATTCCTATCCTATCCCTAACAATGGATGAGTGTAAAAGGAGATTTAATGTTAGGCTTTGGAAGATATTTACTGACTGCTTCAATTGTTTACCTGTGGCTGC
>JANZLF010000221.1:35844911-35855246 GCA_026546835.1 Erythroxylum foetidum
ATGTGAATGGTATGAAAGGCGAAATGCCTTATAAATGTGAAATTGAATGTATTGATCTTCTGAATGTGTTTGTATAAATATGATATGAATTGTATATGTATGCATGAGTTGAGTGAACCATCAATGATGGTTTCTCACCGAGTTCGCAAAACTCACCCAAAATTTGCAATTATTTTTCAGGACTCAGAAGAATACCCCGTTAGGCAACGGCCGTATAATGCGAGAAGAGGTCGAGATCAGTTTGCGTCTGCATTAGTGTCTGATAAATTCTGTATAAAATTGTGTTTTCTAAATTTTTGTACAAATGGTTAGGTAAATTTGTAAAGCCAACGGACTGAATATAAAAAGGGCCCCCGTGGTCATAGTATTTACCGGTGATAGTGTAGGTTAATCGATTTCTACATAGTGTCTGTTTATATTTTCAAGAGAAAAAAAAATTATACTGAATTTTGACTGAGTGGTGTAGCACGCCACCCTCGCAGGGCGCGGACTCGGATATCACCTTCGATGTCAGGTTCGAGTTATGCAGGAGTGTGGTGTTACAATTAGAGTCTTACTTACAACATCCTAAAACAAGAAGATGGTGCTTCAAAAAGATCACCTTTTTTAATTTGTAAGCTCCCCTCTTATGGTAATGTACATTTAGGATCACCAAAAGCAATTATGATATAAATGCTTATCTAGATGAACATATGCAATAGCTTTCTTGTATGCTTTCTTAAAACAATTGAAGTTACTACTTTTATTAGTGGAATTGGCTACCAACCACAATCAAACCTAAAGATCTACTATTGAAAAGAAATATTAAAAAAATGAGCTAAAATTTTAGATGAAGGAAGATAGAACATATTGAATTAAAATACTATGAATAACAAGAAAGTAACAAATGAAGGAAATTTTAACCTTTTATTAATTATCCAGTTAAACCAAACAATATTGCCTCTTGCATATTATCTATTCACACTAATAACTTAAAAGATTATAAATTATTACAACTTGCACCTATTTGAGGCAAATTTTCATATCTTGATGCATTTATAATTATATGATATCAAATTAAATTCCATGAAAATGCATTGGTAAAGCTTTTTGCAAAGACAAATATTAAATTAAAAAGAGGTGGGATATGAATAATTAAAGAATATCTTGAAATAAAAGAAATTACATAAAATTATGCTAGTTCTTAGTACTCAAAGCAATAGCGAATTCGATCATAACTACCCTTTACAAAATAAAGACCACCAAAAGTGTGGGCATGGACAGTATCCACATATTTGACTTAAGGGTACCTTATGACAACATACTTTAGTTTCTACAATGTTAGGGAGTCACGGGTCCATGCATCATATACATGGCAAGGTAGCGGAAGTGTTGGAATCAAAATTTCAACCCTACGACGTCCCCAAAAAATCCAGAATACATATGCATGTATAAACAGATTATAAGAACATGAAATGACAACATATATTATGTTTCAAGTAATCTTTGGACTTCAATTTAACTAAAAACGTATGTTGGACATAGGAAAAGAAGGAAGGAAAAGGCTAGTGTTATTAGCACAAATTATGAGTTATTAGAGGTTGTTATCATGAATAAGAAAAAAATAGGTTATTATACCATATAAAAACATAATAATGAGTGATATTTCTATATTAAATGAATGGCTTTACTAAGAGTATGAAGACTATTTTTATAAAATATTTGAAAAAATAATAATATTGTTAAGGATAATTATCATCACAATATCAAATTGAGATTGTGATGATGATTATCTTTAACAAATTCAAACAAAAAAGATAAATTCAAAGAATAAGATAATAAATGTCAACAAATTGCCATTGTGGTGATGATTATCTTTAACAGCATGAGTAGGCAATATAGGGAATATGAAAAAGAAGTAAGGATCATGAAAACTATATGAATAAAAGATATTAAATATACTCCATATTATAATAATAGAAAATATTATTATTGTTTTACCATTGAACATAATGCCTTCTCTCAACAAATTTGAGAATATATGCTTTTAGCTTCTGCTAAATTATGAAAACATCGTTAAATAAAATTTTTGAATCAATGAACAATAACTTTACACTCTTTCCATATAAGGCACATACCAAGTGTATAAGCAATAAAAGCTACATATTTATATTAATTATATTTATATTAATTATATCACCATATCATCATGTGAGATAATTAATAAAAGAAGTTAATGATTAGAAAAGCATTTATAAAATGTCCACTAAATACAAGTTCAATATCGTCAAAGAAAAATTTTCTAAGAAATAGTTAATAGTAGACTCAAATATACTAATAACTCATCACATACATCTTTATTAAGAACTTGTCATTAGAGTCTTACATACAACATCCTCAAACAAGAAGATGGGGCTTCAAAAAGATCACCTTTTTTAAGTTGTAAGCTCCCCTCTTATAGTAACGTACATTTAGCATCACCAAAAGCAATTATGATATAAATGTTTATCTTGATGAACATATGCAATAGCTTTCTTGTATGTTTTCTTAAAATAATTGAAGTTACTACTTTTATTAGTGGAATTGGCTACCAACCATAATCAAACCTAAAGATCTATTAGTGAAAACAAATATTAAAAATTTAGATGAAGGAACATAGAATATATTGAATTAAAATACTATGAATAACAAGAAAGTAACAAATGAAGGAAATTTTAGCCTTCTATTAATTATTCATTTAAACCAAACAATATTGCCTCTTGCATATTATCTATTCATACTATTAACTTAAAAGATTCTAAATTATTACAACTTGCACCAATTTCAGGCAAATTTTCATATCTTGATGCATTTATAATTATATGATATTAAACCAAATACCATGAAAACGCATTGGTAAAGCCTTTTGCAAAGACAAGTATTAAATTAAAAAGAGGTGGGACATGACTAATTAAAGAATATCTTGAAATAAAAGAAATTACTTAAAATTATGCTAGTTCTTAGTACTCAAAACAATAGCAAATTCGATCATAACTACCCTTCACAAAATAAAGATCACCAAAAGTGTGAGCATAGACAGTATCCATATGTTTGACTTAAGGGTACCTTATGACAACATACTTTAGTTGCTACAATGTTAGGGAGTCATGGGTCCATGCATCATATACATGGCAAGGTAGTGGAAGTGTTGGAATCAAAATTTCAACCCCACGACATCCCCAGAAAATCCAGAATACATATGCATGTATAAATAGATTATAAGAACATGAAATGACAGCATATGTACCTTACAAATACTCTTCCTTTCTTAAATCTTCTCCTTATTTTGGTTATGGAAAACACCAAACAGCTTCCTTAGCCTTTAGAAAGCACGCAAAGATGAAGAAAAATTAGTGTTTAAGGGTGGCTAGAGCCTCAAACAAGATGAGTTCAAGTAGATGCTCAAGTGAGAGTTAGATCAAGACCAAGTTATATGCAAGTAATCTCATGCAACAATTGCTTAAAATTGCATGAACAAATCTCAAGATCACTTCTCTCAAGTTCCAGAACTCTTCTGGACCCTTAGCCTCTCTATTTAGTGTATTTTTGGATAAAAAGCCATGTTTACATAAGTTCACTTATATATCACTTACCATTAAGTTAGTAAATGATAGTCATGCACACTTTATTTTTCATCCGATCTTTTATACATATGGCCTTTAAGTTCCCAGTTATTTTGGTCACTTGAATTAACTCTTAATTTGAGCAAATCATGAAGGATTTTGTGATGCCAATTTATCAAAATGTAAGTGGATTAACATTCAAACTCTTCGATAGTTACTTATCTGACTTACGAACCTTTCCATAGTCAATTATTGTGCAATTCATCCCTTCACCGTCCTATACCCCATTTGGGTCAAAATATGTGCTATATGTCGACTCCTACTAGACTGAATAAGTTAGATATAGTCCAAGTGATGTTAGTTATTATCCTGGGGATCTCGTTACTCTATGCGTCATTAAAGACTCTCTTCATGACACACAATTGCTCTGGCTAGAGATTCCTGAGTAATGACCTTGATAAGTGGTTGTCGGTATCGTCTCCTTCTATCAGGAGTGGTGAATCATTTATTGGCTACTCAATTACCTTCGAATACCAATAGTTGTACCTAATCACCACCCTATGAATGTGCTCATCTTGCGGCAATAAGGAACGATGTCAAAGCACAGGATCAGTATCTAAGATACCTTTAGCACCTCGAGTCTAAAGATATTTTCACCATTGCTATGATGTGATTAATCAAAGATACTTGATAGATCATCCATATGATAATCTCATAACGGGTCATCCGATATACTTACTACTCTTAATAAGCATCCACATGTTAACTCTAAACATCCCATGCTTACAGTTTATGAAATCCACTGCTTGATCAAATCAAGGAGTATAACATGTGCTAGTCTGTTTGGATTAACAATGTCTTGTCTCATTAATCCTATGACTTGGGATAATTTAGATATTAACATAATTGTACATGATAGGAATCTTATTATCATGATCTCATCATGATTTCTTTCATGCTATGTTATGTATCATAGACTTCATTAATTCGATTTAAGATAGACATCAATTTATAGATAAATGAACATCAAATTAATGAAAATTGTCTTTTGCTTTATTAATCAAAATAAAGTTTGTACAAAAGTGCTAAAGGTGGTTGCCTTTAAAGTACTACTCTAATATACAATACTTCAGGAAGTATTGATTACATAATAAATAGAATTGCATTATAAAAATCATAAAGGGATTAATGTTTTCTTATTTCAAAGTATGCAATACCGTAAGTATACAAAACTTATATTGTAGTACACAAGATATTGTTTCCATAATGATTGGATTAGTCACCTAACAACTTGAATGCATTTTGTCTAAAGTAATAAAAGATTGAATTAATTGAATCAAAATAATTAAATAAAGATAAAATAAACTAATAAAACTAAACAATTGAATCAGTGAAGCTAGCATTAAGAACGAAGTTATTCAATAGTGGAAATGTAGGGGTTATTCTATCTTTGTTTTGTCTTCCTTATATCTTGTTAATTCAATTATGCTTGATCCTGGATATCCTAAGGTCTTTATTATCCTCTGTTAAGATCTAATCAAGTAATCTTAATTGAAATAGATAACAATTGGATTGCAACTTTTAGATTCACAAAACTACTCTAACTACTCAATTAGATTTGAAGCAATCCTAAGGATAATTAACTCACAGTTAAGATCTATCTTCAATTGTTTATTAATTTGATATGTATAGGTCTATTAAGGTACCAAATCTTGTTGTGCAACTTAACACATAACTTTGATTTAATCTCTCGATTTCTTATTAAGTATAAGCATGATAAATACCACAAAGCATTAATATATTGAATTCAATAAGATAAAGTTATACAAAAGAATTCAAGGATAAACCCAATATGGATTTAAAAATCCATAATCATGTTTAACACAACACCAATCAGAATTAACATCCAAGACAACGAAATATAAGAAAAGAAAAGAAAGAAAATAGCTTGAAGACAGATATGGAAATTCTAGAAAATTGAAGTTGATCTTTATGTTTCCACCTTTGATCCCCTTATTTATAATGTGTAACCTACTTTTTGATGTTTTTCTTTTTTCAGATTCTTAAGCTTTTTAAAGTTCTTTTTAGGATTTTTTCCATTTATTTTTATTCCTAAAATGGCCTTAAAATGTCAAGAATACAAAAATCTTGTGACCTAAAAATTGTCTGCGCACAATCATGCATTGAGGATGCATGATCATGGATCACCATATGTATGCAAGCACGATTGTTTCAGAGGGTTCATCCCCATGCTGCTTATATGAACAATTGTGCCATAAAGGTTCATCTCCTTGTTGCTTGCATGCACAACTATGCATGTTCTTAATTCTTCAAGTCTTTCCTTATCTTTTCTTCAATTTTTTCTGTTTCCACTCACTAACAAACACATCAAACAACTCTTGAAACATAATATTCAGATCAAATACTTACTCTAAAACAATCAAACAAATAAAACAAATAAAAACATTAATAATAACACAATTCTAAGTCCTAAACACATTATTATCATCTAAGAAAACACTTTAGAACACACTCAAACATTTTAGAAAACATACTATAGTATACACATATCAATTAAACATCAAATATTAGGATTTTAAAACAACCAAGAATGACATATAACCTTAATCATTTTGACCAGTTCTTCTTAGTACCTATTTGTTTTAGCTTTTAGATGGTGAATAAGCACTTTTTTCTACCGCAAAAGTTGTTTTTAATTACAATGAATATTTAGCTGTAAAATCCAAAAGCACTTTTTCATAGAAATGGCTTTCTTGGAAGCTAAAATACAGCTTTTTAAGAAGTTCAAATTTGGAGCTTTTCAAAAAAGCACTTGTTCAGGTAGATTGTTCAGATCAATTAATGAGCATGTTTTTTAGTCCCCTTTATCCTTATGTTTTTACAAATAATTCCCACAATACCCACAAACATATCTTCACATTTATTTTTAGATTTATATAATATTATTTGATTTTTATATGTTTTAATATTTATTTTTTATAATAGTTTTACTTATATTGTAATCCATATAAAAGATTTGGTTAGATATATTTTTATTTATGTTTCATATGGTTTAAAATTATATAATAATTAATATATTGTGATTTGTTTATTGTTTAATATACTTTAAATAATATTTATATACATAAATAATTTTTATTACAAAATAAAATATAGTTAAGATTAAAAGTGTTTTTTATTTTTATGTTGTTAAATAGTTTACTGTATGAAGCTCTTTAAAAAAAACTCTTTTTTAAATGACAACGAAATAGTTAACTGATTTCTTAGAAAAGTTCTTATCAGAAAAGTTCTACTGATAAAAGCTATATTGTTATAAGCCTAAGCAAACAGAGGCTTAGTTATGTTGGATTCAACTCTACTAAAAATAGTTAGTCTAACTATACTTTAAAGTCTACAAAAGGGCAAAGTAAGTTCTTATACTACCATCATTAAGCTATACTAGAGATTTCCTTACATACTTTTAGCATCAGAGTGTTTATTGAGAATACACTTGATCTCTAAGTAATTGCTTTTGCAAGTTTGTAAAATTGAGAATAGTCCAATAAGTGCACAACATACTTAGTGTACATCAAAATCATAATTAAATAAATTAAGTTAAAGTATATGATAAGAATACAAAAAACATAAACCAAAATAAAATTCATAATCCATTATATTTTGTTTCTCAATTTTAATACAATAAACATGAGAAATGTGTATAATACATAAATAATAAATTAAATTATTCATGTTATTACATACATATGTGTAGATATAATCCAAGTATCTTATATGCATTATTTTTATATTAATTTTAGAATTTTCATTATTTTACATTATATAAAGTATTACAAATATATTAAAATCAAATTATCAACATTAAAAGTTATAAGAAAAGTTTATATGATTAATATTAAAAATCAATGAAGTTAAATACTATAAGACAAGGAAAACGAAGCAACACAAGGTTAAGAACAAGTTTATATTCCTATATTGATATGTTTTAGGTAATATTTAGTTTTTATGAACTACAACATAACAGGTTTTTAGTGACCAAAATTTTCGTCACTAAAAAGTATAGAATCCATCGCTAATAATATCTAGTGATGATAAAAAAAGTGTCACTTAAATCGTTGCGAAATCCTAGTAGCAAAATACTATAGGTGATGTTTTACCAAATCGTCGCAAATTATGTTTCACAACGAATAGAATATGTAGCCAAAAGCGATACGCAATGATGGATAGAATCGTCATTAATGATATTTTGTTAAGCTTTTCTTTCGTGGCTAAATGTTATTACCCGATGATATTTTGTTATGTTTTTCTTTCATGGCTAAATGTTATTAGCTATGTTATAGTAAACGTAGGTAATAACATTTACCGACAAATCAATAATCATCTTCCAACATTATTTACGACAATTCAATATTTGTAGCAAAAAAATTTTAGCTACATTTTGTAAAACATAGCCAAAACTTATTGGCGACGTTTTCCCAATCGTAGCTAAAAAGTTTTAGCGACTATTTTTATTTTTAATAAACATTATTGCTAAAAAATTTCCATACTAATTATAATTATTGGTCAAATTTTTAATCCATGTTATTGTTTGTAATATTTAGATTTATGTTTTATAATTTATTATACAAAAATACAATTAAAAATAATTAGAAATTAGAAGCATTTTATATAAACAATTAAATGTCATTAAGTGTTAATTACAAACGTTAACAAAACTACTTATGTATAAACTAAGATTTGTTTTCATTGTCACTACTATTTACATAATTCGGGTCAAATATTTGTTTGACCATTTTCTCAAGCTTGAGACCAACTTTCATTCATTACATTCTAACTTAATTCATTACATTGTAATTTATCCTTAAGCGACTGATTCTCCTCTTGAAGATGGATAACATTTGCTTTTCTTAACGAGGATGAAGTAGTTGGCTTAAGGTCATACCCAAGACCTTTGATGTAGCCAGATGTACCAAGCATGTTGTTGCAGATGTCATCTACATTTGACTCATTTATGTAAAAAAAAAAAAGGATCTTTGCAATAACTCCTGCTTCTTATTCTAAAATTTTAAAAACAAAATCAATATTTATTTCAAATATTATTAGTTAGTACTACATCGATAAATAAACTTAAAATGTAATAAAAAATTTATATTTACATAATTATTGTGCACTTTTCCAAACATCTAGCTTTTGCCTTCCTTATAATATGTCAATTTGTAAAGTGTGATCCTATCACACTCTTTTCTATGTAATTCATTCTGACCCTGTTTGATGAAAAAAGGAATTGAAAACACAATAAATAATATTGTATTTACTGATATAATTATAACTTCTAATTAAAGAAAATACAAATTTATTTCGTACAACAACAAATGATTTGGAGCCTTGATTGTGAGGAGTTTTCATTTTTCCTCCATTAACCTTGGCTTTCTCACACTTTTCCTAAATAAAGAAAAGAAATAGTCTTTAAATTGTGTAAAAAGATTAATGGAAGCAAATGTGAAGAGAAATAAGACAAACTATAACATTAGTAGAGGCCTAATAATCACACATTTGGCTCCAATTTTCTGGAGTCACTCATCAAGATCATGCCTCCTTTCTTTCTCCTCCAAAGGAAAAGATTTATAGTATTTATGTAGTCAATAACGATGATCTTTGGCTCTTTGTTTCAATAGTAAACTCACATAGCTTAAAACTTTAGGGTTCTCGATATTGACAATATTGAGCTTCATCTGTGAACAATAAGAAAAAATTAAATTAATCTTTACATAAGTAAAACAGAATTGCATATAATTAAATAAATTGAAAAATTACCAAAACTTTGTCTAAAGAATTTTGTAGCAAGTTGTCTTACTTCAACTGTTTGGCATGCTGAAGGCACAACAATTTAGTCCTGACAATAACCCCTAACTCACTAGATAATTTTACTAATTGAATCTTGTTAACATGATGCTTTACAAGGTATCAATATGCACAGACAACTTGTTATTTATTGCAACATTTATGTGTTACAACTCAGAACCTTTAGTGATACCTCTACCTCTTTTTCTACTAGTAGTATTAGAACCTGACAAATAAATAATAATTATAAGAAAAAAAGACATTAAACATTACTAGACCTGAAGATCCTTTAGCATTAGTTGAGGTAGATGGAGATTGTTGCTCACTAGATTCATTGGTGGTTGAAGTCGGTGGTTGTTATTGGATAGGGTCAAATTGATCTGGTTGTTATAGGGGAAAAACAATTTCAATAGTTGCAACCTTCTTTCCCTTGTTTCTACTAGGTTCCATTATACTAAATATCTATAATTAAAATATCAACATCATGCATAAATTTAATTCAATCATCACTAATACACATAAACATAACTCGAACATCAACATTTTGCAATAACATAACTCAAACATGCATATTTCACATTAATGCAACTCAAATATCAACAATACACATAAACAAATTGAAACATCAACATTTTGCTTTAACATATAGTTTAATTTAACATATAGAACATCAATATGTCACTACAAGAAAATTACAAAACACCGACGGAAAAAATTGTGTAGTAAATTAGTAATTAAAAAAATTATGTATTAAATTAGCAATTGAAGAAAAAAGATGTCATTAAAAGAGGAGAAAATCAAGAGTCTTCTTTTGAACCAAGCATCTCTTCTTTTGGTGAAGATCTAAGGTAAGAGCATTTTAATACTTTAGATATGGGAAGGGTTTTGGTTCATG
>JANZLF010000221.1:35908914-35926966 GCA_026546835.1 Erythroxylum foetidum
GTACTTGTGAGCGTCGGAGGATTGGTGGTGGTGTGGTGGTGCGGCGAGGAGGAGAGATGCGGACTTCGTAAACCCAGAGGCCAGATCTACACGATGAGGTGAGGAGCAGAACCGGGGCGAGGAGGAGAACTAGAGAAGATAATAAGCAAGCGTCGGCGGCGATGAGACGATCTAGACGTCGACAAGAGAGATGGTGAGAGCGAGAGAGTGAGAGAGAGAGGGTGAGAGTTAGAGAGAAGAGGGGCGGTGGTAGCAATCGGGGTCAGGGGTGGGTAGATTTTAGGTTAAATTTTTTTATTTGCAAATTAGTCCTTCAAGTTTTTAAAAGTTGCGAAATGACCCAAAATTTTCTGGTATGTTGGGTACCGGCAGGTACCCCAACAGAAATCCCCAATATCAACCAATATTTTTGGTAGGTACCGAGGTTGGTCCAGCCGGTACCTAGGTTGGGATCCAGGTATCGATCTTCGGCCGTTACGATACCTTTCGACCGATATCGGCCGGAACGGTACAAATCCCAAAAGTTTGATACAAGCACGAGAGTAAAACAAAAAAACGTTATTAGTTTTATTAATGTTGTGAAAACAATAAAGATTTATATTAATTGGTTTATCTGGAGCTCTGATTATGAGATTATCACATTGTTTGATTGTCTCATACCTTTTGTACATATAAGACACTTAATTTTATATTATTTTTAAAATCTTGTTGCTCTTTTAATGTATTTTTTAAATTTAAAAATCTTAAATACATGTTCTTTGAAAACCTTGCGATTATATTATTTCAAATTTTGTCATTGTTTTTGAACTAAAATTTTTAAGATTAGTTGTGTTAAAATATATTCTTATAAGATCTTTTAAATTTAAAGATTAAACTAACGAGGCCTTACAATGCCATAACCAAGGTTACTACATAATCGACACGATTCCTTGCAAAAGAACATGTTTTCTCTTCAGCCTCCCTTTACAATTTGTCCGTTGAGCTGGTTCATCCTTATCTTCATTCTCTAACCACAGTCAACTATTTCTTATTTTTGCTTCCATACCAACAATCCAATAATTCTTGTAATTATCTTCTTATTGAGTGCTCACCTTTATTTCTGCTTCCTCTTTCTAAGTGCTCCAGATAAGGGCATTTAGGTCCTCCAATTTTCTTTGCGTTCTTTTCTTTGACCAGTTATCAATTACCAGTTACGGTAACAACTTTTTAAAAATATTTTCTCAACTTTGAACAACTTTTCCTTTCCAACACTAAACAAAATGCAGACTTTTAAAGCTCCAAATTTTTGTGCAGAGTCACCAATTGATTTTCCCTTGCTACCCTCTCATAACCATTCACTTGACCCTACCTTCAAACCATTGGAAAAGGGATCCGCCTCCTCTGAAGTCAAGAAAAGCTAGAAGTATATTATTGATGTGGATGAAGACTCAACACTTTATTGTGTTAGACTAATTAACTGTCCTATGTCACTTATCAATTTGAGTCCTATATAGCGCACCCAAGATAATGGTTATTGGGTATTATTGACTGGGTCTCAAATGGGTCACAGACCCTTTTCCTCTCTCTTCTACTTACCAAAGGACATGTCCATTGGAGATGCTATATAAGTTGAAACAACTTATTTCATCGTAACGATTCTGAACCATTGAGGAATTCTCTGAAGGAAGAAGACAAGAGGAAATAAATCAACATCTTGCAAAAACGACAAACAATTATAGATACGGGTACGCATAACGAATCGATCCTATAATAGTTTTACACAAGTACTATATTGACTTTGTTAATATTGAGGAAAAGCATGAGGATAAGAGGCACTCGCTCCATACATATAAGCTCTTTGACTTCTCTTACAGCACTTACTCGAAATTTCTTATCATAATAACAAAACCAATTATCGTTTTCAGTTTCCTGTCCAAGAAAACAGACAAGTTAGGTCGATGAAATCATTGAACAGATAGAACCAAATGCATTTTTAACTTCAAGTTTAAACCTTGGGGTTCAGCTTTCGAGGGGGTAATGGGGTGGTGCGAGAGCGAGATAAAGACTTGAGTATGAGTTTATTGCATAATTATTTAACAAAAAGAATTTGAATTTATTAAAATTATGAAATTTGTGAATTAATACACTTTTTTTAAATATACCTACGACAATCATCCTATGATTACATATTTAGCTATCATGAAATAGGGGGAAAAATAACTTTAGGGTCTAAATCTCATCTTGGAGTAGATCCAACAGTGCACTCATACGTTTGAACAGTATAAGAATATTGCCACATAAAAGCCTGTGGAACGCAAATCGAAAGTTTCCATAATAGAGTAAAAGAATATTGCCACATAAAAACCTAGCTATGGAGCCCAAATCGAAAGTTTCCATACTCTTCAGTTTCTCTATGCTCCCATGTGGACGCAACGGTGCAGAAAATTCCAGGTTATGTTAGAAAACATATTCCGATGTGTTTTATTTCCTGTCCTTCCTCAAATCTTAGAAAACATATTCCGATGTGTAAGTTCGGTGATAAATCACTTTACATTTTAAGTTGATGCATGCTTTCGTTGTGGAGAAGCCTCCTAGGCCTGAGGATTTGATTCGACAACATGGATGCACCATGAGACAAGGCCAGCTTTTGTCTCTTGCTGAGCAATGCAATAGATCGTCACCACACCAATGGAGCCCCTGGTAGTGCTTGCCCAACTATCACTCACTTTTTCCTCACCACAAAAAGGTAAAGACGCTTAAATATTATTCTCTCCATATATACTCCGCCCTCGTTCTATCTTTTCCAGTGTTTCTTTCCCCAGATACACCTGTAAGTTTTAAAACAAAATCAAAGGGTATAGTCGGGGTTAGATGAGAAGGTTTGTGAGTTGAGAGACTTAAAAAGAATAATTATATTCTTTGTGTAATTTGGAAGAGAAAATGACAGTAGGTGGAAGTGGCCTTTCTTAATGGGAGGAGAAGAGGAATAATGGTGAGAGGACTAAAGGATATTGAAGTTAAGTGAATGACCTAGTTGTTACATATTTATAATGATGGCATGCCGACTTCTTCTCCCATTTATTAACATTATCATCTAATTTTAGTCGCATATTGTTTTACCCTTATCTAATTTTTGGATAGTTCTTCCTATTAGATTCCACAATCATTTTTACATCCTTTTCTAAAATTTTCTTTTAAAAGTACATAATTTGTCTTTCATCTTTAACATATTTTTATTTGTGTAACTGCAAGTATTGTACATAGTTTTTCAAATTTTTGTCACAGAAGCATAGTTTTTCAAATTTGTGTCACTGAAGCATCTTGGTAAATATATCTACAAGCTACTCATATGTCTTATTGTCTTTCGTAAGAACTAATACTTAATATTAATATGCTTTGTCTTATTATGGTGCACTGATTTTTAGCAATTGTTATTGTAGACTCTTTTGCTTTTCTCTCTTGTTTTAAAAAATTATTTTGAGCCAAATTGCTTGAATTGTTGTTGCAACAACTAAAATTATGATATTACCATATTTTATTGTTTCTTTAAATTCCATAAGAATATTTCTAAACAAGTAAGAATGTATAGCCTAATGTGCTTTTCATGTCATCAATTGTTCTAGCCTAATCACTGCCTGTGTAGCCAATTATTTTCGTTTCATCTATAAGTTTGTATCATAGGCCAAAATCTTTTGCACCTTGAAAGTATTTGATTCCACTACTCTATACTATGCTTGGTTTGAACTTTATATGAATTGTGATAACAAGCTTGTGGCAAACATGATTTCTAGTCATGTGGCTATTAGATAGAATAGACTTCTAAAGAGACTTTTATAAGTTGCAATCCCTGCTTTTTTTATCCATTATCTTTCTTGTATTTTCAATAAGGACTAACAACGTAGCAACTATTTTGCAACCTGACATCTTAAACTTTCCTAAGGATGTCTTTATATTTCTTTTGGGATATAAAAGTCCTATCTTCTTCTTATTTTTTTAATCTCAATGTCGAGAAATAATGTATTAGATTGAGATTACTCATCTAGAATGTCTTCATTATATCCTATTTGAAGTCTCAAACCATTTGCTTGTTTCCTATATATATGAGATCATCTATGTATAAGGAAAGAACGAAAGTGTTACTGTTATCTTGGTTCTTTATATAGAGTGTTGGATTGCTTAGGCTCCTTCAAAATCCTCTATCTTTGAAGTAGTTGTCAATTCTGCTTATATCAATCCCTTGGTGGTTGTTTACACCACATAACACTTTCTTTAACTATAGTACCTTATCTTTGAACTCTTTTTTAATGAAATCTTATAGTTTCTCCATGAAATTTTCTTTATTGATGTATCCATTGATGAATACTAACTTCATATTCATTTCATATATCTTTCATTTCCTTTGATTAGCTAGTGCCATAAGTGTTCTAACTATATTTAATCATGCCATAGAGCAAAGTTTTAGTATAATTAATATTTGAAAGTTGTAAAATCATTTTTTCACTAATCGAACCATGTGCTTTTAGATCGTGCAATCTTCATTAAGCTTTTTTTTGTGAATATATTTAATTCTTATAACTTTTTTTTCTTTTGGACATTCAACAAGAACTTATGTCTTATTCTTCTCAATCATTTTAATTTCTTCTTCATAGCTTAAATCCACATTTTTTTGCTTTGCAACAACTTCCAAACATTTTGTTCCATTGTGACTAAATTGCAAGTCTTATATATGTCGCTTCTAAGCCTTATCCTCCTTAGTTGAGATTCTAAAGATGGGTTTTCCTTACTTTCTTGTACTAGGATTTGAGATTTAGGAGACCTTGGTAGTACTACTAGTTAATGTTTTGGCTCCTTCTCAATATATTGTTATTGTGTCTGCTTTTCTTCTTAGTGAAAATTATAATAGTTTTCCTATCAATTTTATCTTCATCCTAATTCCACAAAACATTTCCATCTCCCCAGGGAAGATTCCCTTCTCAATTTTCTCTTCCAGTTTGTGCCTTTTTAAAGCTAGAATATGTACATAACAAATTTAACTGAAGACTTTGAGATATTTAACTAAAGGCTTTTAGACATTCCGAGCTTCCATTTGTTGGAATTATGCCCATGACCTAATTGTTATGTAATAGATTGAACACCTTAGTTTTGTGATTATTAATTTTGATTAATAACATGACAAATGATTTATTATCATATTACGTTTATTGTTTTTATTATAATATGATAAGTCCTTGATTAAATTTATACGCTTGTCATCATAATGAAGATTATGATAATGGGAGTCAAGTATTTATGGATTAATCTAAAAGTGTTCTTGATCATAGGATCACCAAATAAAGACTTTAATGATCCGATTAGATCAATATATATGTAATAGTATCTATTGAATATATATTAGTAGATCTCATTTACTAAGTTACATATATAGATGATGCATATGTAGATATGATCATTGAACTGACCAAACTGAAAATTCCCAATGGTTAATATTACCTATGAACTGTCAAGTGGGATATTCTTATAAGAATTTAAATGTATATTTTTCCTTTGACCTAAGATCATCATAGTAATCAATAGGTCACTTATTATGTTTTGATATCGGATAGATAGTGTGCAAAAATGCTAGTTGAATGATCATTGGATATAATTAAGTACCCAACTGAAAGTGGTGGGTCAAGATGGGATCCATTGACTCTAGGTAATGAGTTTGAGCTCTATGTTGTCATTGATCTTAATGGTTGTTTTAGAACCTTAGCTAAGGCGATTAAATGAGTGAGAAAAGGAGTTTCTTAAGTCATTTACCAATCATTAATGATCAACATATAACATAGTTAGTTATCTAATAGGGTTTGACAGTTAAACCATATCTGAGGATAATCTAGAGTTGTAATGATGGAAGGTAATAATAAATTATCCTTAACAAGGTTCCGTCTTTGTAAGGTTATTATTTCACACTATTCGGTCGTTGAAGTATGTTGTTAGACGCCAACCTTGATTAGTAATGAATTGAATTAATTATTATCAGCTTAGTGATGAACTTATGTGGTCACATACTTACTAGTATAATATTTTCTGTTTATGATTATTTAATTTATTATGAGATAATTTATTAAATAATCTGTATGGCATATTATTATATTTTTTGCTGGCATAGAAAATATAATTAATATTGGAAATTCTTTTGTATAAAATAAATGAATAAAATAAAATAGTTTTATTTTATTTCATTTATAAATAATAATAATAATTTTTTTTAAAAAAACAAAGTGTCAAATGGTAAAAGACGTTAAATCGATTGGGTGGTTTTGTTTTGTTTTTACAAAACAAAACAAAAATAAAAGGATCATTAGTGGTTGGTTTAAAAGTTTTAAACTAACAACGTTAAAACAAAGAGAAAGTGAAAGAGAAGCATAAGAGACTGTTTTTCATTTTTAGTTAAAAAAACAAACAGTGAAGAGAAAAAGTGTTTTCTTTCTTTTTTTTTAATACGTTGAAAAGAAATCGAAGTGAAGAGTGAAATATACATACTCTGTTATATTTGTTTCTTTTGTACGTGAAAAATAAATAAGAGAAAAGAGTCAAAATTGTTTTGTTTTATTCTTGAAGAAAGAGTTCTTCAAAATTTAACCATCGCCATATCAAGTGTTGAAAGTGGGACGTATTTCTCAGTGTGGAGTACATAGAGACTTGTATTTTCGAAGTTTAGTATCGGTTAATCCTAACAAATTTTAGGTATTTATTTTTTGCTTGTTCTTACTATTAGTATGTTTGTTAAATGCAATAGATGAATATAGGATTTCAATTTTTTTATTTCCACTACGTTTGCGATCCTTCTCCATTGGTGCCATATTTTGGACTACTCTAGTTAGAAATCCATCGAGTAGGTAGACTATTGTATAAAAAACTTTGGCCATAAAGTTTTTAAAAAGTGTTTTCCTTTAAACATCGATCTTGGCATCTTCATGACTATTCTATTCTTCCTTTTTAAGACTCCATTTTGTTAATGGTTATAGTTGAGCATAGTTTGATGCCCTATACCTTTTTGTTAATAGAATTTGTCAAACTCATTGTTGTTGTATTGTTTTCCATTATTGTTTCTAAAAACTTTAATGCTATAACCATTTTGGTTCTCTAAGAGATTTTTAAATTTCTTTAAGACTTTTGACTTTTCTTTCATAAAGAATACCCAAGTTATTCTTGTTAAATTATCAATGAAAAGAATAAAGTACCTATTTTGCTCAAATGATGGCGTATTGATTGGTCTGCAAACATCAATATATGTTAACTCTAAGGCTTCTTTTTCTCTTCAAGAACTTCTTAAAGGGCATAGTTTCATGTGTTTTTTGCCCTATAAATAGGCTTCATAGACACCATAGAAACTATAAATTTGTAGAAGATCTGTCATCATCTTTTTCTTATATATTATTTTCATTATCGAAAGTTAAAATGCTAGGTCTCTTGTGCTAGTGAAGATTGATCTTCTTAAGTTTACATGATCATGCAGCTAAGTAGAGGAAAGCATATGTGCTCCCTTATTTTAATTTAACAATAATAAGAGTTTTATCTTTATTTTCATAAATGGTGCTTGAGTCTCCTTCGAATATAGATCATATACCTTTTTCTATCATTTGACCGATGTTGAATAGGTTCATCTTAAGGTTAGGAAAATACATGACATTAATAATAACTTGCATACCTTTTGTAATATTATTGGGAATAGATCATTTCCCTTTTACCTTAAAGATATATCTATCACTAAGTTTGGCACTAGTTTTGAAGGATTTGTCTAGCTTTTAGATATCAACTCTATTGTAAAAAAAAGTCATGTTGTTAGTGGTAGTATTATCAATGTACCATGCATTATTTCAAATCTCCATTACATAATTGCAAGTTTAGAATAGCTAATTGTTGCTGGAACTTTCTCTAATTCCATTGACTAGATGCTTCTCCTTTATCTTGCAGACTTTCTTCGTATATATGAACTTATAGTTTCAACATTAGGGCTTGAAAGGGAAATAAAATCATGTTTTAGATGATTAGCTCTTTTGTAGATACAACATGACTAATGTATTCCTTTCTTCTGACTATATGTGTCTCTATATGCTTTTATGAAACTCTCCTCCCTTTTCTAGAATTGAATTTCTGAGACTTATATTAAGTTTAGACTTTTTTTTTCAATAGAGTTAACAAGTTTCAAGTGATCTAGCCAACTTTGTAAATGATAAAGGGGTGATATCATTTGTTTCTTTAATAGTAATGACTATTATGTTGTATTTTTTAGTAGTACTTATAAGTAATTTTTCTGTGATCCTTTCTCTAGAATATCACCTTCGTATGCTTTTAATTGATTTACTAATTCACAATATCCTATATAGTAGTCATTTATGGTCTCAGAATCATTTATTTTTATATTCTCAAAATCTCTTCTAAGATTTTAAAGTTATAACAATGCATAACTTGACATTGTCTTGAAATTCTTCTTGTAAAGTAGCCTATACTTTGCACATGTAGTTAAAGAAATTCTTGGAAATATTGAATTTGTCACTACCATATAGATGTTGTAAAATGCCTTCTAATTCTTGCCTTTTTACTTCTCTAATTTCTTTCTTTCTATTACAATTAAGGTGAAAATATCATTTGAAACGATAATCCTTAATTCACTAGTTCTTAAATAAAAAGTAACTTTTCATTTTAACAATTTGAAAGTGATAATTTTTGTTAGAGAAAAAAAGGAGTCACTATAGAAAAAAGTGCTTTAAGTAACGACATATTTGCAACAACTTTAAAAATACTAAAAGGCAATGACAATATGAATTTATTACTATAGATAAGAAAAGGCAACAAAATTTAAAAAAGGTTGTAATAAAGTCTTATATATGCAACACCTAGAATTGTTATCAAAGTTCTAGTCATTTATTTACGAAAGGGTATATACTAATGTTACATATTTATTTATATAGGTACATACTAATGTATATTTAAAATACAAAATTTCTCTATTTAATAACGAGTATTTAGAATATGTCTAAGAAAATTAAAATACCCATCAATTTTTTTAATAAAATTAAAACCCATGATACAATTGCTCCAAAATACACAAAAGTAATGTAATATATACACATATAAAAATGTTTTTGTTTAATTCTCTCCCTTTTGAAGACAAAACCTATCTATTTTTTTAATTGTTCGGTTAAGGGGTTATGTTTCGAATGGCCAGCTGATAGGCCAAAAAAATCAGGCACAACACCTCAACTCTTTTAGTAGCATGGGAAGAGTGGTTGAAACATGTTTTCTTTATTGCAGTGTTCAATTAACAATTTCAATATTTCTTTAGTGACAATCAATTTCTGCTAGGGTTCTAGGTGCATGTATAACGTTGATCTGGGTATTGGACATAGAAAGGCAATAGTAAGTTCAATTTTTCTTTCTAAAGGTCTTAAGTTTCTCTTTGCCTTGTCTATTCTTCTTTTGTTGTCTTAAATTCGTCATTGGTGGTTTTGATAGTAACAAAATATAATGTATGGCAAAATCTAGGATTATTATTGTTTGGTTGGTTGGTTGATGGAAAACTATTTTTTCTTGATCTCTTAAATTGTGAAAAATGGAGAAAATTGGATAGGTTGATGTAAGATAAAATTTGATTGAAAGTTTGAGCATGTTTACATAATTTCCTAATGGTGAATGAAAATTGTTCCATACTTATGAACTTGATAGGGGTTGGCTTTGACGACTAACATCAAGGACCAGAGCTTTGGTGGCTATGGATAATATGAAGAAGGAGAAGGAAGGGAACAACCTACTGGGCCGCAATGTTCACAAAGCTCGAGAATGATATATTCAAATGTTTTGAGACTAGACAAGAATTGTTGGATAAGGAAAAAGACATGAACTATTAGCTAAATACAAGGACTTGCATCCTCATTGACTTCACTTTGGCTATCAAGTACCCACCCCTCAACATGTTCAAACAAGAACTTATTTCCTAATAATCCTAGTAAACCTTCATGCTTGCTTCTTTTTTATTTCTCTTAGGTTTTGATATCTTATTGTTATAGAGATAAAGATTATATATTTTTCACTCCATTTTGTTAAATCATTGTTTGTTTTTTTCTTAGTTGTTACCCATTTCTTATTTGATTAATGTTATTCTTAATGCCTGTTATGTAATTTGAGCAATTATGAGGACTTTTGATGTCAAAAATTTGAGTAGATACTTATTAGGATTCCTCATTAATACTTTTGTAATATTTTCATATTGCATTACGTGTTCCTACAAACTTACTTACTAATGGTAATGATGAATATAGCCAGCCAATTCCTTAGTTGTGTTAGACATTTTGGTCATTATCTTCATGTTAATGAACTTGCTAGGGATATTGAGAGTTTTTGAAATATTCAATGATCTACTAAATTGACTTTTATGTTTTCCCAATGGTTGAATACTTTATGGACTTTATGTTGTAGCTTTAGTAGCCAAATGTTTCCTTTTTTGATAGTTACATTTTTTCCAGGACCCATCCATAACATTGTAGGTATGCATTTTTTAGTTTTACCATTTGCATTGTTCTCATGAATTTATATGATGTTTATATACAAGGAGATATTTATATATAACTCAAATGCATGGCTCTTTATGAAGACTTTGCTCACCTCATAATTAAAACCTTTGGTTTTATGGTGAAGATGACTTAGAAGATGGCAAGTTGGAAAAAGATAGAGGGAAATCACCACATAATAGGACTACAGTTAAAGTACACAATCAAACCTTATTCTCTAGCCTTGCATAATTTATTTCAACATATGGCAAATTTTATATCATTTAGAACATATTTTATATCTCTATTTATCCATCTTTCTTTTTCTTTATTCGTATTATATGTGACTAACTGATGTGAACATTTTGATGGTGTGCAAAATTTGATATTAGTGATGATTGTATCAACATTGAGTTTGTTAGGTGTTTCTCAACATATCCTTTGACATAGAGATTGATTAATGTTTGGCTGCGATTGAATGCTATAATTTTTGGGATGCTCATTACAAGCTTGTTTAGGTATGACAATCATTTTCAACATGTTGGATTTTTTCACATAGACCTCACAAAACAAATATTATTAAGTTAATAATTCAGTTTTAGCTACTAATTTAATAACTCTTCTATTTGTCCTAAATCACTCCTTGTACTATCAAATTCTTTACTGTTCTATGTGTTGTGCTTTTGGACATGGTTTGGACTAAGAAATGCCAGTGTAAGAAATGCTAGTGGGACTGTCACATTTCATTTTGTTTAATTTCGAGTGTAAAAGTTTCTTTTGTGACAATGCAAGATGTTCTTGTTGGACTACGAATATAGCTTATAAATTAAATTATCCAAAGCCTTTTGTCTATTTATAGTATTCATTTATCATATTGTTGCAATTTCTTCATTACTTTTGCAATTTAAAGTACATCAATGTTGTTATGGTCACAACATTGAAGAATTGTTATGGTCACAACATTGAAGAATGTACATTGTCAAGAGGTATTTCAAATTTATCTACCAAGTTTGAGCGGATTTTAGCCTTTATTTTATTTTTAGAAATATCAACTTGTTTGTGAGCATAGTAGTTTTACAATTCTAACATATTTATTTTCTTTTTTCTTAGGATGGTGATGATTAGGAATGGACAAGGAGGTACTAGGTGAAAGATTTTGAAGTGCCATACATATTTTTTTGGTTTAGTATTTAAATTACTTATATTCCATACGAAATAGAGGATGATAATATAGGTGCATATTTTAGCTAGTCATTTTTTGCTCTTTTTTTTATTTTGAATATGTTAAAGGTTGAATTTTACAAGTAGTTATGGACTATATATCATATGTCAATACAATTTTTTAGCCGTTCACATTTGACTGTACTTATATATATATATAGCTTTTAATAATGATACTTTCTTAATATTGTTGCTATAGTTTGAAACTGATGTGTTGTCTTATTTAAAGCTTAAAGTAACATTTTTTATTTTGTTGCCTAATCAAAAAATTATGTTGCCTTATAGGAGTGCCACTTTATTTAATGGTATGAATTATGTTGCTTTAATAAAAAGACAATGATAATTATACTTATAATTACGCTTTTATCCATCGCCTAGAACACTTTTTGAAGTTGTGAGTGGAATTTGTTTAGTGAATCAATATATGGACATGTTGTATGGTTAGGGTATAGAAAAAAAAGTCAAAAGTTAAAAGTGATTGATTTTTATAATGCACAAGTTGTGAGCACCTTCATATCATTGCAAGTTCAAAAGATAATTGGAAGGTACAGTAGTTAGTTGAAAAGGTTATGAGACTTGAGAAGCTGAAAGAGTAAATGTACCTTTGTGTAACTGGGAGGAGAAAATGGCAGTAGATCGATAGATATTAACTTTTCGAATAGAAGGAAAAAGAAATAATAGCGAGGGAATTAAAAGATAATAGAACCAAATGATTGAATCAGTAGTTGTTTTCTATTTTTTTTCTCATGAAAAATACATATTTACGTACGGTAATGGTATGCCAACTTCCCTCTCATCCACCACCGACACCAACATACAATTCAAGCTTCATATTGCTTTATCCTTATCCAATTCTTAGATTAATTTATCACCTTCATCAATTTCAGAACCCACTGTCGATGTCGGATGAAAGCTTTCATGAATTGACCCTACTCGTAAGGCTCGAAAACTCACTTGTTAAATATATCATCTGCTGATAACCATCAATACAATTTTACAAGTTACAGATGGCACTGATGAGGTAGCTCTACTCGATCGACCTGTGTTTTCAATTTCCTCAGACAACAGGTTTAATAACTTTGATTAAGTCAGAATTAAGCAGGTGACTCCGCACTGAATGGTCAGTTACTTTCTGAGGCGAATGAAAACGATAGCATGATTACTTGATTACGTACTAAAGTGTGCAAAACAAAATGGGATGTCGTCACAAAACCTTTTGCATATTCCTTGCCCATAATATCTTGTAACTTTCCTCACTGTTTTCCTTTTCTTTTACTTTTTTTGGTGTCCTAGTGCGCGTAGGAAAAACGCCTTCCTTTGAATTTTCTTTTCAAGCAGAAGAATCCAACAGTAAGAGGTCAGTGCACTTAACCAAACCATCTTACCAATCTCATATCTCACTAGACTCAACCTACTACTGGTCCTATGACTTGGATAACATGGATGGCTTCCACACCATTGGTTTCTTACCATCCTTTGGTCCCTAGTTTTGTTATTTTGTTTTCTCAAGCTGTCTTTCCCATTGCAAGTTGTCCCATGAAAGGTTAGACAAGTACTGGCAACATAGGTCCTTTCATGCTTTCACTGGTTCTTATTTATCATAGGGACATCTAACTCACACCAAAATTTTGTTGATATTAATAATGAATACTGATCTTTCAAAAGCCAAAAAAAAAAAAAAAAAACAAAAGAAGTTCATTGATGTCTATATACAAAAGATGTCATGACAGTTACAATCTATTGACTAAACAAGTCTCAGTGCTGGAAGCTATCACGGACTAGCTTGCAAGTGCGCTGAGAAGCAAATAAATACCATATACAGTGGGAAATGTCACTATGCCTTAAGGTTTACGGAGCCGGAAAGCATTATGCTTTTCTGCTCAACAGCACCACTAACAAATAATTACCTGCGAATATATAGTTTTTAATACACGTAGAGTTGTATATAGTGAAAAATAGAAGTGTGACGAATTCGCTTTCCGTATCTATGCCTGTGATGTACATAATGGAAAGTTAAAGCAGATAGATAGGACAGCTTTTGCATACACAGTTCACAGCCATGTCTTCCAACTGATCTTATTCTCTTGTGGTCAAGGAAAAAAGGAGAGAACTCTTCAAGAAACACTAACTTTTCGGTCTAAATGCCCTTTTTATTGGTCCCAAAAGTGAAGTCTCAAGTTACATTAGTTATGAACCAATTGGAACCACTTTCGGTTCATGATTTTGCTGCTTATGGACAACCGAGTGAAGTCCCATTTCTGTGTCCCCACATCTCATGAATGCTCTGAAAATGGCTTCATGCCTCCAGTAAACGTTCACTTCCACGTTATCGACTCATGCACGTTACAAAAACTAACTAATCAAGCTAAGCAAACAAAATCGACAATGACCCATAGGGAAATACAATTTATAGTGGCGAAAGAACTGAAGGCAGAATGATACAATTATTCCAGCATCTTTAATTCATACACAATCAAAATTCAAACACAGATTAATAAACTAGGTAACTGAGCAAAAAGAACAGTCAGGATGTGCATTGTCACTGGATCAGTAGCATGCACCTGTCACAGAATAAAACATTACAGTAGACTTTTGTTTAAATCCAAAAAGAAAAGTTTCACGCGTATTATCGTGCCTTGGGATATTAATCACGACGGTATAAACTGTGAACTCCCATTTATTCTTTGACATTGTAAAGATGTACAAATTCTTAGTCATGCGATTTCGATTTCCCTTCGGCCTTCATGAGACATGAGACAGAAGGAGCTGGAGAAAGAGGACTCTTGTATGCTGGGGTAGTCGCAAAATGAGTTAGTCCAATTCGGGATCAGACTGCTAATGAACGGACCATCCCAGCCCATGAAAAAGCCTTATCCTAGTTTATTTAACCCTATAATGGATCGCGTATGTTTATAGGTACCACCATACAGTTGTATTGATATAGTTGTCTTCTATCTTTATAAATATGAAAGAAAAATATCATAATTTTAATTAAAAATTTGATAACTCTAATTTTCTGAATTATGAATAATTTTAACATAATCATTGTAATTATTAGAACTTTTAAGGTTTTAATACAATAACATTGAACATACTTACTCTAGTTATTACGGTTGGTAATGGTTATACGTAAAAATAATAATTTTAAACATTAATAATTTAATAATTTAAGTTAAACATAATTATAATAAAGAAAATATTCTCTTAACAGAATTATAAACATTTATCTATACTCTAATTTTAGTTCTCTATAATAATTAATGTTTAACTTTTATGTTGATTCTATATATTAAAAAATATTGTGTATACCTTTAAAAATAGAAAATTTAAATATTCTCTTTCTAGGAAGGCTTGCTCTTCAACATTTTTGGTTCAAAAAATTTTATGAATTGAGTTTGTATTGTGCCTGTGTGTGTTGGTCCTAGCACACAAGAGATGAGTGAATATTATATTTTTAATTATTGAAAAATTAATAAATGAATTGCTTAGGGTAATAATATGATATATAAAAAGGTTAATAATATGGCAATTTTATATATGGTAATCATGAAATAATCACAATAATAATTAAATAGAATAGAAAAAGTGTGTGTAAATTCAATTTTAGTGGTTTGACTAATAACTTTTAGTATACATCCACTTTTCAATTTACATTAAAAAATCGTTAATATCTTTCTTTAATAAATTAAAAACATGTCATACAATATTTTTTTTCTCATGGGTGAAAAAAGAACTATTGCACTTTTTTTAATGAAGAAGAGGAGACATCATAACATAGAACACACAATCAATTGTAGATAACAACAGTTCTAAAAATAAAAAAATTAAGAATTTCATTTCTTACTCACACTAATAATTTAAAAGCATTCTATGCTCAAACGCATATAAATAAACTTACGTGTCTCAAAAACTTATGTAAGCTTATAGTATGCCAATGACTCACTCATGTCCTATCTGTATTCATAACACTTGTTTCGAATTGTTAGAAATAAAAACTAACTTTTGCAAACAAAAGTTTATTTTGAGAATTTTTTGGAAAGTTAAAAGAATATTATAAATGCCAAAAGTGTTACAAAAGGTTGACAAATATATGCTTACATTGTAAGCCTAGCACGAATATGTCAAATTGTAATAGCCTCTCTCTATACTTAGGTGCTTAACTGTTAGATTAAGTCATATGAGTTACACCATTTGAGAATTATTGAGATGCATTTCATTTACATGTATAATATTCACATACACACATGAATCATGATTTAGAAATATTGCAAAGATAGCAAATGCACTCAATTGACTTATTTCGGGGAATGAAAGATTTTAAAAAATTATGATATGATTGCATGATTATGTATTGAACATGTGTCTTGAATTTTGGATTAATGGACTATAATTAGTATATTGGAATTTATTGTATAAGTGGGAGATTGATGGGGTGATATGTGCACCTAGACTAGGAAAAATGTTAAATGGCAAGACAAATTGATACATGGAAGTTTAGATTAACTAGGTCTATGAAATAGTGACACTTGGCAATGGAGAATGAGTAACAAATGGCTTAGATAATTGGGTGGCAAGTGACCTAGGAAACTATAAGACAAATAGACCAAATATTAAGTGACACTTGGTGGTTGGAGTAGAAGACATGTAACATGCCTCTTTACTCAACAAGTGTTTGGACAATTGTCCAAACCCTTGCCACACACCCACACCCACGATTCCCACACTTGAAACACCATCTTTTTCTTGTTTTTGGTTACATGCTCCCTTCTTATTTCTTCTCACCATCAACTTACACCCATAACCCTCAAAACCTTGAGATCTTGCTAAAATTTTTCACTTTGTCACTCCAAAATTTTGTTATCTTTATCTTGTTGCTGAAATCCCTTTCTGTTTTCACCGTGTTCTTAGAGTTGTGTTTGTATGTTTGGAAGGCTAGGTTAGCTTAATCATTGAAGATGCTTTGAGCAGAGCAAGTAAGTGATTTATTGATCTATTATGATGTATGTTAGCATAACATTCATGATGATTAAATTTAGACGGGATTTATGTATGGTTGATGATGAGTGGTGTTGGAATTTGATGGATGAATTGGTTTTGTTTTATGTATGAAACCGTAGGTTAGAGGTTGTTCAATGGGTGATTTTAGGTTAACATTTAAAGTATAATGAAGGTGAATTTATGCTAAAGAAAGTTGTTAGTGTAGTGTTCTTAAAATGGGAAAGAACTTGGACTACATGTATGATAATGAATGATAGTTTTTATTATGATTTTTGATGCATGAAAGACTAGTTTATGAGTTACTAATTGAATGATTTTGAATTGGAGCTAGAGATGAAGTTTATAAAGAAAATGAAGTATTATTAAGGTATAATTGAGGTATAATCAATGGACTATTATGATGTTAGAATCTGGAAAGAAAAAAAAGAAGGAAATGGATGGTGAACTTTCTGTTCACCCATCCCACGACCGTGGCAGCTACATTAACTCCTTCCCACTATCATGGGCAATGTTTTGACAAGAGAACAATTTTGTTTTGTCTTTCCATGATGGTGGAAAGGTACCCCATGATCGTGGGCAACGTTTTGAAGTGAAAAAAATTATGTTTATGTGTGATTGTTGAACCAAATAAGGATAAGATATTTTGAACCAAATAAGGATAAGATATTTTACCTTGGTGTATTTGGACTTGATTAGGGCTTGATATGAACCTAGATGGTTGCTTTATCGATTGGTTAAGGGTTTGATAATTCTAGTTTGTTAATTGATGTGATAATTTAAGGAATGGATTGTCCTACTATCAATGTACTCAAATCTAGAATTTATGAGTTGTTAAAGGAATGAAGGTGTTATTAGGAATGCAAATGTGATCCAAAGGGTGTGAGAAATGTGAATTAGGTATGAATGAATGAGAATTGGGGAATTGTGTGAATATATATGGCTAGAAATGGATAGGTAAATGAATGATTGATGAATATAGAATAATCAAGTTTACTTAAGGCATAAATCTAATTGCTAATAAGTAATGTACAAGATATGATGTATAATGATCAAGACTTATAAATAAGGATACATACTCGAGAAAGTCAATTGAGCATAAATTGATCATGAGATATAAACATATGGATGTGTTGGGCCCAGGCTGCCACACTCGGGCTTAGGTCCCCGAGTGAGTACCACCTGCACCTCCTAACCCTAAATCAGCATTGTCCTCTTTGGTCATGGGTGAGCCACGGCTCGAACCCAAGACCTCAAGGTTTTGTTCCACTTTAAGTGGACGTCTCTTACCATTAAGAGACGTCCACTTGGGTTCGAGCCGTGGC
>JANZLF010000221.1:35937527-35948556 GCA_026546835.1 Erythroxylum foetidum
AATTAACACACATGGCAGTGCACGCATAACACATGGCACGTGTTTCTTCAGTGTTGAGTTTTACACTAATTTTATCATGGATGATCAGGTGAAAGTTTTATCCAATCATTCTTGTGTGAGTATTGGAATGCTAAGTTCTTTGTGAACAAAATCATCGACTTTCTCAGAGGTTTTGTGAAATATACAAAAGTCGGTTTCTGGTTCTATGCTGCTCATCTCCATTACATTTTGGAATTTACAAAAACATTATACATGGAACAAAAGCTGAAAGCTTCAACCACAATGGATTATAATTCACAATAATATGCTGGTTCAGGGTTCAGCAATAATGGGCTGCTTCAGAGTTCAGTCTTCTTCCATTTTATAGCATTGACACGTGCATTTTCACACAATGGTCACGTACAAGTGGCTAGAAGAATCTGACTCACTTTCTGCTGAAGCTGAATTGAAGGATAGAGGGTCCTTCATCTTGTGCAGCGAACGCCACTCATCAATGCTAGACATTCGATCCAGACACATCCGGGGAAATTCCATTTGGTTCAGAAGATTCAGAATCTTATCTGTTTTACCGAGAAGGTACACTGCATCTCTTATGCTGTCTTCTCTGCTTTCAATGGTGCTGCTCAAACACTTGTGGAGTATAACACGACGTAAATTAGTGAGACAGGCACCCAGTATATCAGATATCATAGTTGTTAGCGCTTCAAAGAGTTTTTCACTCATCTGGTAATTCTTGCATTCATAACTGTGCAATATAGTTTGGCTTATCCTATACATGGAATGAGCAGCTAATACCTTAATAGGCCAGTTAGAAGGGGTTTCCCTTTGACATTGTTTTCCAATCTTAAACTCCTCCTCAAACCTATTCTTTGCAGCATCAGCAAGTCCCTCAAGAATTTCCTTTGTGCTTTCTGCTTGTACAGACAGTCTGTCAAGATCCACATCGAGCCACTTCTGATAGAGATCGACTTCCAGCCAGACAACATATGCTGCCTTTCTTATATTAGTTATATCTCCTTTTTCATCCAGGATGTCTTCTATGAGTCTGACATGCATGAGGCCTTCGTGTACACCGTTTAACAAGTTTTTGACCTTGCTCTTACTGCTATCTGGAAGTGCAACTGCAATGGCTGTCAGAGTCACAACAGGAAGAGCCCAGCAATTTGGGGGATTTTCAGAACCTAAAGAGCAAACAAATTCGCAGTCAAACTCTTCTACTCCCTTGAATCCATCAGGAAAAGTAGATTTTTCCAATAGTTGCATTAGATGCTTTGGTTGCTTCTTTTTAGCCCTGTTCATCCAATGATCGGTTGTATCAAAGTTGTTCTTCATCATCAAATCAACGAGTTCATCCTCGCCTTCAAGATGCAAAACAAAACGGCTAAGATCTGGCTTTAGGCTGGGAACCTTCTCTGATTCAGAGTCAATCGATATGCTGTTTTTAGATTTCAATTTCAACTTTTTGCAGAAATGAAGGAACATCAAAAGCCGGCTCATGAAGAAAATGGAAATGAATTGGATCACTTTGCTTGCCAAAACAATTGCAGTCTGCACTCCAATACATAAGTCCAGAAGCTTCATTTTGGCATCATGTGCAACTTTCCGACAGTGTCGTGATTTGATTCGTATGGCTAATGGGCACTCTTTCATCTCTACCAGATACTGCTTCCAGTAGCATTCTACTCTGAATATATCTTTCATGCTTTTCTTTCTTCTTTTCGGGCATCTAAACTTTACGGCTGTGAACCATCTGATTGCTGGAGCTATAGTACCAATTCCTATTGCAATGGTCTGAGTAATCAGTACCAAGGTAGTTGACCACTTGTAGTCAGACTCTCCATTGCAAAACCTGAATGACCAGGACATCAAGTAAGATCGAAGCATGGCCTCAGCTAAAGTTAAGGTACCCAGGAGACTAAGGGCACCTGCAGCTATACACGTAACAGAACGGCCAATCACGAATTGAGGACTGCATGTGTGAGCCATCATCCAAAATTTCATAAGATCTTCCTTCAGTCTCTCGTTAGTTTTTCGGCTAGCTTCTCCACACCCTTCTTTCAGAGCCATTTCATACTTCTTACTGTACTTAAATTCCAAGTATTTCTTTGAAGTTGGCACAATCAAAGCCGAGAAGCCCAAAATTAGAAGCAAAAGAAGCATGAGAAACATGACGAAAGCATGCTCCTTCCAGTATTGATATATGACACCGGTACCCAACTGAATACAGATATTAACAACAACAGTAATTACAAGTATCCCCAAAGCTATTAGATTCATCCAGATGTCTTTATTGTCCATAGTTCCAAGAGAAGGCATTGAATTACTCATGATTGTGCAGATTAAGACACCGCTGCTCAGTTTGGAAAGCTGATCAACGCGGTCTGGCATGGCAGTATTAAGATCCACCGAGAATTTAACAGCCACAGTCATAATAGTGAGTGAAGTGGCATTGATGGAGAAGTACTTACTAGGGAACCACAATTTTCGACGACGAAAGCCATGAATGAAGTCTGCAAACATTGCAACTCCACATGCCAGAGATGCTGCTGCAACATAGATGCCAATCCAGGGCAAAGGCTGACTAAACTTTTCTTGGTTCAGGTTCCCAGCAGCGTCACACCCAATCTTGGTCATCTATGTTTGCTTCTGAAATGTTTGATCCAGTTGCTTCAGTTCAGGTTTTGCGAATGAATCCCAAACCACTTTATTGGAGCTTCTGTCTTCTTACATCGGATAGCCAATTAGAACCTTGAAGACTGTCTAGGCATTAGAATTGAACTTGGTTTAAGTGATTTTTTTTTACTAAAACACGCTCCATGGGTTGTTCAGATTTCAGAAGATGAGGATGTAGGCGGCTGCAAAAATGGTGGAAAAAGGGAAAGCAAGTGGGTGACGTAGAGTCAATGCTTGGGTGGCCTGTGGTGGGCTGAAAATGGTAGCGGTTTTGGGTTACCTATCTCCACTCATGACCGCATTAAATATAATGACTTGTTGACAAATGGTGATCATCAGCTATCGGTGGAGTTGTTGGTAAGATTGTAATGAATGGAAGATAATTATCTCCCATTTGATAAATTGCAGTCTCCGTCAGACGTGCTCCATGAGATCAGTTCTTCTGTATCCCGAATCCCCAACCCTCTGCCCAAGCCCCTCAGCCATGTATCCATGAGATCAGCCTAAAGTTATTTAAGCTTTTTTTTTTTTAATTCGAGGAAACCCCCATAAATGAGCTAAGCGGGTACACCTCTCTGATGGCCCAACTAGCACACCACCCCACAGGCGGGTCAAGCGAGCGCACCTCATCATTGAAGGCCCAAGACTCTTACAAGAGGGACTAGCATGGAATCGAACTTGGGACCTAATCAAAGTCAAGCCCCGCTTTCAACCATCGAGCCACACCCTTTGAGAGCTATTTAAGCTTCTTTTAACTTTTTACCTTTTTTAATCAAGTTGACAGATTTATAATTTAAGCACCTTATCCTTATTTTTATGAAAATTTTAGTAGTTCTTTTCATTTCACTTTGTGATTTTCAATTCTTGTTTTTTAATTTTAATTTTTGAATAAAATAAAAATATTTAATCTTTAAAATTGTTATAATTACTAATAATAATTAAAATTAAATATAAATTAGAGATAAATTAAATTTATATTTTTAATTTTTCAAAATGATTGTATCATAAAATTATTTTAAATAATTACTGCATATTATTATAAAATTTAAATAATTAAATTATATATATATTTATACTGAGATAAAATAAAAATTTATAAATTATCAAAATTAAAAATTCAATTAAATATTTGGCAAAAAATAAGAAAGGGAAGTGGAATCAAATATATGGGTCGTCCTTTCGCAATCCCGATACTGGGCCAATTATCTTCAGACCGGAGCCGGTTCGACAGAAGCCCAGTTATGCAACACCGGGAAATATATTATGTGAATGTAAACGTTCCGTCTTGAGTTTGGGTAATGACTAATGGAGGGGAGCCGGACGAATATATACAAGAACTCTTCACTCTCATACAAAAAGGACATAGCGATATCCTCTGTTCTTCAAAACCTCAAAGGTAGATTCTCTTTTTATGTGGATGAATTTCCAATCTATTTTAATATTTGGAATTCGCAGCTTATAATATTGCCACCGGGAACGCTCCTTTGATCGATGAGAAGGAGGAGGCCCCCCCTAAACGTCGCCGTAGAGAATGTGTACGTGACTCTAAAATCCAAGACAATGATGGGGGGCCAATGTCTCACCAAGATTATATTCTTAAGAGAAGGTAATTTCTTTTTCTATTTTGTTATCTCTGGTTGTCCTTTTTTTTTTTAATCTTAGTTGACTTCATTTTCTTTTCCGGCGTGAACAGAAAAGAAGTGAGCTCGTTTCAGCCTTGTGAAATATTAACTGCCGATGTTTTGGTAACCACTTCTTTTGAATTTATTATTTTTCTTCTACACTTCTTATCTAGAGTCATGTAAGGATTTGTTTTGTGTTTTCTTTTGTTGTAGGGGACTTCAAGTTCGGCTTTAAATTTGGTAAACTATGAAAGTGAGTGCCTTTCTTATGACTTGCATGTATATATATATTGGTTGAGTGGGGCATTAAAACGTATTTCATGTTGGCTTGTCTTTTGAAAATTAGGTGATCGAAGTTCTTCTTCAGAATGTCAATCGGAAGAGGAAACCCCAATTCCTGGTCTGCTTCTGAAATTTTTTTATTAGTTAATAATTTTATTGTTCAACTACATTTTTTGTTAGTTAGGGCCATTTTTCCTCAATATCAAAATTTTGGCATTGATTGATATAACTATATTTGCTACCAATAGTTCTTTTTCATGTAAACAAACATCATTGCTTACACTCCATCTGTTTATTTTTAGATGATAAAAATGAAGTTGGTCAAGTTACTGCTAGAAGTGAGCAACGCTATCCCATGCCAGGAGAGCCTGTTTGTGTAGTATGTGGTAAATATGGAGAATATATCTGCAATGAGGTAGGATTTCTCAAACACTCTTCCACAGATTAGGCTCTTCTTCATGATCATCTTTCATACTCATGTTATTATATGTCTTTTTCCTGATAGACCAATGATGATATCTGTAGCATGGAATGTAAAGCTGAGCTCTTACAAAGTCTGAAGCTCTGGCAGGTGTTTTTATACTTCCAATAATGTACTTGAGGATACTTATTTATGTTTATGGGGTTTTTTAGGACGCTTGTCATAAGGCTTTTTCTTCAGGATACATCTTGCAACAAGGAATTGGATGCCTCCTCATGTGTAGTCAAATGTGCTATGCCAGTGTCTGAGCTTGAGGAGGACAAATGGGACTATGATTGCCATCGCTGGTCTAAGAAAACATCTAATCTTTGTTGCTATAAGTGGTATATTCTTTTTCCTGGAACATGTTTGTTTGAGATTGATTTATAGATGGGCTTTCTCAAATAGTGAAATTGGTATTACACATGAGTTCAACCTATAACTCAAATAATGTTTCAAGTGAACTCGTATTTGGAGATCTATTTACTTGTTTTCAATGACAAACCTTGCACTGTAGTTGGAAATGCCAGAGACCTGGTCACCTTGCTGAAGACTGTTTGGCGATTGCATCGGATCAGGTGTTGACCACTTGACTCTGAGAAATCCTCAGTACCCCTTTTTCACTTTTAAAGTACATTACTTAGTGAACTTATCTTTCCACCTAGGCAGGAGTGGGGCGCAGCCAATCAAATTCCATATCAAGGGACCTTCTTGGGCTCTATAGAAGGTCTGTCAGATGTAATCATATTGTATTATATTTCTATTCCTTTTCGTTTTTATAGGCAATCATCATAATAAGGAGGTATATTTAGAAGGTAGGATAATTGACAGCTGCAGAGACTATAATTAACTGATGTAGAGACCTACCATTCAATACAAAGTAGTTTAAGTTCAGAAGTTACTTGGTCTTACAGTTTTGTTAATAAAAAGTCAACGTTTCCTGTTTCATGACTTGTTTAGTTTATGTTAAAAAGAGGTAGTGTAGAGTATTTATGTTCATGATGCATTGATTCTGATGTAAGATTTTTTTATTTTATTTGATGTATTCGATTTTCAGCAATGCAGCATATTTCTGTTAGTCTCAGGCCAACTTCTGGAAATTTGTTCCCTTTGTTATGTTGACCTTACATATTTTTGATCTCGTTTCATGGCAGGTGTGAGCTGCGCCATGTATTCCTATTTATGTCTCATTCTAGTTCAAAATAAGTTTTTTAATTGATAGAAAAGCATAAAATGTTGATTTGCTCTGAGGAATCCCACTCGTTTAATTGTGCCATTTTCTTGGTTCTTTAAATATCTGCAGATGCCACCAAATTGGTAAAACTTTGTCAACAGCATACTGCAATACTTGCCGGAGCTCTTTAAGTCTGGCAACTTGCCTTGACTGCAATTCTGTCCTTTGTGACAAGTAAGTGGAACTTATCTCTTACTGTCTAACTGATGTAAGACTTCAATCTTGCAGTATGTTGTTGGCTCTCATACCACTTGTCCTGGTTTACAGTATGATGTTAATAAAGTTACATAATTTGTGTGGAATTCATGACGTGTGCAATCTTTCTTGTTTGTTAGGTAAGCACCGTATAAAAGACTTTCTTTTTTGTTTGGTAAGCATAGAATAAAAGATAAAGAGACCTTTACTGTAAGGCAGGGATCTGAGTTATTAGTGCTATATATGACTAACGTGAGTTTTTGCCATAGCAAAGAAGTGTGGGGCTCATTATAAACTGTTATTTTGACCAACAAATAAATTTCAGTGCAGGTCATTTGGATGAGCATATCAGAAATCATCCACCTCATGAGAAATATTACTCTCACAAACTTAGACGTTTGGTAAATTTACTATTCATTGCTGTCCCATTACAAAATTAGTGGTTTCCATTACAAAATTAGTGGTTTACAGTGACTCTTTCCCACATTCTGCAGTGGTTTAGTCAATTTTTTATGGAAACATTAATGTGTGGTTATATGGTTTGAGTGGGAGGGTAACTTTTTATTCAGCGAACTGTTCTTTAGACTAGGAGATTGTTTGGTGCTCCAAAACAACAGACTAAGTTAAATTCATGGACACCTGGATTTTATCTCCAGCTTCATTTTACTAATTGAATTCGCTTTCTACATTGTTGTCCCATTTTCTTTTATTGTGCACCTTTTTGCAAATGTGGTTATTCTTGTATGCTTAGACATTACTTCTTTTGTTAAGTGCACATTTTCCTTAAGTTGTTAAAGAAATTTAAGGCATGTGTGAGGAAGTAGACATTTTACTTAATAATTTCATCACGTAACTGATGCAGGTCAAATGCTGTAAATCAACATGTAAGGTGACTAACATAAGGGATCTGTTGGTTTGCCATTACTGCTTTGATAAAGCCTTTGACAAGTTCTACGATATGTACACTGCAACATGGTTTGTGACCTAAATTCTGAAAACTATTTCTTTTCAATTAGTTTGAAAAAACAGAGTACATGAACATGGACAAAGAACAATTGTTCTATGTTAGATGTTATTGTTCTCCAAATGTAAGAGGAATTAAGCATGGAATTTGTTTAGAGCCGCTTGATGCATTTTTTATAGGGTCTCGTGGTACCTTTTAGTGGCGTATGTTGCATTTGTAGGTACTGGTTTCAATTGTATCATATATAGAACTATATTTGATCATATTTTCTTGGGCCGATCACAGGAAAAAAGCTGGACTCTCAATTATTTCGGGTTCTATTTGTTGTGAAGATCACTTTGAGTGGTGAGTATAGTAACAAAACCTTAGAATATTCTTTCGTTCTTACGATGCCCCACAGAACTGGTAAATATTTTGTGATTTGTATTTTTGACAGGCATAGGATGAATTGCTTCAGTGCAGATATTGAGGACAGAGCTTATATAATTGACAGGAACGTAAAGAATAATAAATGTGTACAGCTTAATGATATTATTTTCTGATGCAATCCTGAAGACGAGCAGCTTTCGGCCACGCATTCCTCTTCATGTTCATCTATAAGCTCCCTGCATGACGTGACTCCTACTGAGAGTCCTTACATTGGCAGCCTATTCCCGTGACTTGCAACTTCAGTTCAAGTCAAAATTGCTGCGGTTAAATGCCGAGGTGGAAAAGAAGTTATAGTCAGGCTTATATTGTATTTCGTCCAGCATGTAGCCATATTGTAACATCAAAGCAGCTCATTAAGTTTTTAAAATTCCCATTATAGGCTTATATCTTCTGGTTTTTCTTTTTCCTGGATACAGTTTCCATAGTCTTGACTGCAAGTTTATAAATTAGTTTAGCCTGAAATGGTGTTGACGTTACAGTACAGTTTTAATTATGAGAAGAAAGAATATCCACATTAAAGAAGTTTCAAGTGTGGAAGTCACCATTGGCAAGATTTTGAATTTCGTTTCATACCGGTCGGAGAATGGAATAAAATATAGGTGCTTTTGTAGAGTGTGAATAATGGTTAGTATTGGCTTATTTCATTTAGTTCCTGTTGATATTTATGATATAATGTTGGTATTGAAAATTTTGAAAAATATAAAGATTTATTAGCAAAATTTTTTAAAAAAATTCCCTCCCTACCCCTCTTTTCTTCACAATTTTTTAATTAGTTATTTAGTTCAACTGGAGCCTGTTCTTAGTCATTGTTAACAAATGGACATCGATTTCCCAATTCCAAAATAACATGCAGATGTCATCATATATGGATTCAAAGCATGTTGCCAAAAGTAAGGTTCTAAGGTTTAACCAAAAGTTCAGGTGGGGTTACAGTATCGGAAACACATTCAAGTGAGGATTATAGTTTGCATTTTAAGGGTATATTTGATTTGATGCGGTAGTAAGTAACCATCTTACAATGTTTTCTAGCTATAGTTAGTAATATGATTAGAAGATCCAAAGGCAAAGTATCAGGACGAAGTGATGTTTGAAACTTTTCACATATGCACCACCTTATACCTAATTCATGTTTTCGAACGTGCTTATGAATGGTGATAAGAATGTAAAGTGGCATGACCTAGGTTGTGCCTTGAAGTTGAGATTGACCTTATAATATGATGATGAGGTTGCCTCTCTGTTCACTGAAACCGTTGAATTGATGATCCAGTGATTTCACTTCCTGGGTAGCAGCTCGACTTGTTTATTAGCTAATGGAGTATAGTGCGTCTAATTTTATATACCAAAACTCTAGCTAGCGACAAGAATCTCAAAAAACATTGAGCGTGTTAAGGTTAAAGTATCAATTTGTCCATGCCAACTTTGCTGTTAGTTCAACCAATTCGTAGGCACACATTGGTTTTTAATCTTATCTGCTTTCGGTATGAAACATCAGCAAGAGCTACATAAAATTTAACAAGAACATGAATCCCACACTCTACAAGGCCAGAGCAGCAAGTTCTGGAGTCCTTAACAAGCCAAATATCTCAAAACTTGCAGTAACGTGGAGTTTAACTTCTTGAGACCAGCTAAATTCCTATTATTGAAAGCAATAGTGCAGACGATCAAGTAGTTGAAAATTAAATTGTTTAAAAAGAACTCTTCCTGAACCTTTGTAGCTATTCTACTATCCTATTTCTCACTATGGTTGGTAGAGTTTGATTTTATTAAGTGGCAAGTAGTAGGATGGTTTCAAGGGCTTTATATAAGTAATGGCTCATCAGCGTAGTTGATCCAGCACTAAAATCCTGACAATACGAAGGCTTAGCGTCATCACTGAGGTATAGTTGTTGTGAAACAGGCACAAGAACACAGGTAGGCTGATGATGATTGTATCCAATAAGTCTCTCATGTCCTTGGAAGATTTGACACTTCCGAGGGTAGGTCAATGCATCTCTTGCGCTTCACAACTAAACTGATTTCCATATATTCCATTTCACATGTATACTTTCTGGTTAATCGGGGATTCTTTGTGGAGTGAGGTGTTTCTTTGAGACCTTCTTAAGATGATATTATCCCATTTCTATTCTGCAGCTCATTGTCTACACCAACCCAACTGTTGTTTTATCAAAGAGCATTCAGAGCAACAATTACATGGCATTAATGCAGATCATTACTAATGATCATTTGTGGAACTTGTAGTGATTCTTGATATCATTAATTCCACTAGTTTATGCTTTCCAGTTTCAGGTAATAGTAATGTCTGCAAGTATGGGATGCACCAGATGTCGAGAAAGAGTTTCTTTCGTTGTATCAAAGATGACAGGTTAGCTTCTAATTTACTCGGGATATAGAGAAGAGAGTATGGCTGCAGTTAGCCAAAGAAGCCATTGGTGCTATTATTGAAGAGACACGTCAATAAATTCATAATATTTCAAAGCCATTTTCCATACAGTTTATTGTATGAATTCTCCAAACTGTTCATGACCACAATAAAACTTTTTATGCGCCAAAGATCTGGAGTTAAGTGAACATTGAATATTGCAATCACGTTGGTTTCCATGTTTTATTTACGGGAGGTGCACTTTATTTTCTAAGCAATCAAGTCATGCTCCAAAAATTTCTTTGGTGTAAACCAACTCTAAAAGCCAAGATGGTTTATGATCTTATTCTTAAATCAATTGCAGGTTTAAGCGAGTATTCAGTGGACATGCGAAACAAACAAGTGACATTGAAGGCCGATTTTGGGTATGGAAGGAAAGAAGAAGACCGAAGTAGTTCCAGCTCTGACAGGAGAACCCCCAAACAGAGTTGTCTTCCTCTAAAATTGTTTGTCAGGTCATTAGTAGCAAGTTGCTTCAAAGGAAGTACGGTTAATTGATTAGCTATCTTACAGAGAACCCCACTTTGATCACTTCTTCTGCAATTAAATTCAGACGATCATGTTCTTAATTTATTACTGAGCAGGCACAGAAATGTCTGTTTCGATACTAAGGGGGCGCTTGGTTCATAGAGAGCAATGAGAATGAGAATGAGAATGAATATAGTAAGGAATGGGAATGGATATAATCATTATAATGATGATGGTTGGTTAAGATGGAGGAATGATTACCATTACCATTGATGGTGGTTGG
>JANZLF010000221.1:35960547-35971678 GCA_026546835.1 Erythroxylum foetidum
CGAAGAGTTGAGAAAAGCCCCAAAGTCGTTATACCCGATTCGCTTGTCTTTGTAATATGTAATGTTTTCAAGTTTTTATAACTGAACGATGTCGTAGGATTTGATGTGAGACACTGTGGAAGTAATCGTCAATCACACAGATACACAGACCCCAAACAAAGGGATAAAACTCGCAGCATCCATTGAGAGAAAGACACACACACGATAGCTATTTTAGCAATGATTTACTGCAACTTCGATGTACTCTGAATCAGTGTGTCCATAATCCATTCTTCTTATAACTTCCTTCGTGCCCTTGTTTATTTTATGTTTTTGTGTTTTCAGATGACTTAAATTAGTGGAGTACATGTACGTGAGTTGATTAACCAATTACTCATTAAACATTTTATAGATACATGTTTGGTTAGTGCATAACAACATGATATAGATATTATTATTTATACGTAAGATATTTAAAAATTATTATTATTTTAAATTAATTATTATTATTATTTATTATTAAGAATTTTTAAAACATGGTTGATATAAACAGTAAACTAGTAAAGTATACAGTACAGTTGTATAATATATCAATATGGACTATTTTGCAATTTTTAAAAAAATTTAAGAACTATTTTATAAATTTAAAAAATATCCCGAAACGATATCCAGTACCGACCGATACCAGTACAGTTTCGTTTCAAAGCCCAATCCAATACTGAATCCGGTACGGTATTCGTAACATTGAAATAATATGTTCAATCAAAGATCTGACCAGGAAGAAGAAAGTCTCCCGGCAGGAGAATCGATGGTCTTGCTGGCTCGTTACTGTTGGAACTCAACTCAAACTAGCAAACTTATCACTTAAGCGCTTTAACTATGTCCCTCTACCCTTACCAATAAAAAGGATCGATAGGTAGCAATAGAAGACTAGGACAACAACGAGGCAGGGCCTAATACCTTCTGATAGGCCAAGAGTGGAAGGAGATTGTAAGACTGGTGTCAGACATCAAATTAGCGATTTTAATAGTTAAAAGAAAAACATCAGAGTTTACAATGGTTAAGAGGAGAGTGGGCTGATAAATCCAGCCTAGCTCCAATAAGTATATCTATAAGCATCAAATCCCCAAGAAACATATCAATAGCAAAGGTCAAGCCGGAACCAGTTTTAATTCCAGAAAACCTAAGGTTGCAGATTATTAAGCGTTTTACATCGCAAGTTCCTGACCACTCCATAGAATCTTAAACAAGTTTAATTAGAAAAGTAAAAAGATGGAAATTTCTCTTAAGTTACAAAAGAATGCGTGTCAAATAGGAAGCATATGGGCTTACTGGATTGAACAGAACGCAGAACCTGACCTAACAGAATTTGCTACTTCCATAAAGCTGGCTAAGAATGACCCTGCTTCGCTTTTCAGCTTCTTTCCCTCTCATTACCTTTCTTTGATCAGTAACAAAAAGGAAAATAGAAGAACAATAAGGCTATAGAACTGGATGGGACAGCAGCTTATGTCTTCTTCATGAGGTATCCCAAAACTATGCCAAGTAAGCCGACAAAGATGACAAACATGAAAGAGACACCACCCAGGTTTTTGTTACCTTCACGTCTCAGGAGATCCTGAACATTACCATATCATCATGTAAGTGGATCATAGTTAATGGATTAAAAAATCTTTTACGAAGTTCAATATCTTAGCAACGTCATAGCAGTTAAATCTGTCACTTCAGTGTAGAAACAAAGATTAGGAATTTCTCTAAATATGGTGCAAAGATGACAATAGGATGGATGAGAACTGTTCGGAACTCTTAACAAATTGGAAAATCAAACACCCAAAAGTTCAATCCATCAGAGCTGTGAACATAGAAGTACCTCACAAAAGTTACCAGAAGCATGTTGTAACATCTCTATTTATGTCTAACCAAAGCAGCCAATTAATTTAGCTACGTGACAATGCTACTGATTATTGAAAAAGAACAATCAATACATCAAAGTGGCGTAACAAGAAAGTGGAAACTACATAAAACATGCTTGTAATGTTTATTGGAAAACAATAAAGCAAAAGATTGATCTTTCAAATAACGTAAAAACAAAATGACTTACTAATTCCCGGCGAAGCTTGTTACTTTGCTGCAAAGCATTATTCTTTTCTTCGGTCAGCTTTGATATAATTGCTTTTGCCTGCAGTTAAAATATGTTGATCAACAGATCATATGCTTCAAGAAACCTTCATGTTGCAAATACTGCCACTAGCGATCTAACAACAATAAAGAACACCTAGTACTAACTGAAAAATTAAGCCCAATTATGCGTGTGCATGTGTGTGTGTGAGAGAGAGTGAGTGAGAGAGAGAGAACTTTGCACAAATAAGGCATGGCAACATTGCTTTTAGGTTTTTTATCAAACAAAATTTTTTAAACATTGCTTTTAGGTTTGAATTACAAAACTCAAAATCAAGAGATATATATTACAACGTATAATAATTGTAGAAGACAAAGAGGTGATCATGTGTACATTAAATACAAAACGCATCAGACTACAGAATAAGATGGAATACAGAGAATATTTCCACCAGAAAATCAATGAAATATCTCCTCTTAGAGCAAGGGCAGAAAAGAAGTGCATGGTATTGCAACGAAAGGAAAACATTCAAAGCTATTATATTCTCTATGTTTACATCAGACCGAAAATGCACTAACGTCTGTACAACTCAAAATTTTACTAGATCACTCAAATTAAATACTCATCCTAATTCCTGGAAGGGATTTGGAGTTTAATTGCCAAATAAAACCAAGGAAGATGGCTAAGAAATCACGAATCAATTGAAGATTGGAGAACAAGAGAATCAGCAGAAAACACAATTTCACCCTTTAAGGCAAGATTTTAATTATCATATTGCAGTAGCCATCAATTATAACAAGCTGATTTCGTCAAAATAAATCATCCCCTCCCCCAGAGAAAACGCACTCCCTGAAGATCCTAGTTTTACTGATTCCTTAACCAGAGTCCAATGTAATGCATAGAGACCACAAATAAAAAAGATCACTAACTAATTTAGAAATTTTTCATCAGTCATAATGCCAGAATGGACACAGTAAAGCACTCAGATTTTAAGGATTCAAAATTTTAACGCAGAGATTCAATATATCTATCCTTCAAATTTTAGATGCAGGTCATGTAGACATAACACTTTTCACGATGTGATAGGCCAACCAAACATTGCGAAAGAAATAATAAGATTGATACTCTATTAATAGAAACTAATGGTTGATACTTTTTTAATAGAAACTAAAGGCTGGGAGTTCTCCGATGCACCAGAAAGGAACTCACATCTGGGCATTATTACACTCAAAGATCAGGTTTTCCCAGGTTCCAGCCAGAAATGGCAATACATAGGTAATGATGGAAAGCAAAGTCAACCATCTGCTGTTGAAACGAGATCACATCAAGGACTAGAAAATTTTGAATAGCTCTTGCCAAAGATCCTTGTTGTGATAAGCCACAATTAATGTCAGCTTATATTACCAAAACTTTCAGTTAAAGCCAACCATTAAGTCACCAATGTTCTTAAAATTGTGATAAGCGTCATTAAGAAATGTATACATCAGAGTTGGAAATTCAATTTTCTAATCATTAGAAGCATGCATCCCCAATTAACCTGAAAAAAGAGAAACCAAATCATAGTGAAAGCTACCTCCAAAGTTTTCTCCTGAGACTCGATCCGCTCACCAAACGATCTTGCAGCCTGAATTTCACCAACATAAAGCACAACAACAATATTTCTCAGCATATTAAATCCTTCCAATACATAGTAGTTAATCAAATGAGAAATTTAAAGTACTGACATTAGAGAATTCACTTCCATTCATGTTCCCGTTTTCTGACAGAGAAACCCTGGGTGAAGACCCTTCTTCAGAACCTTCAGGAACGGGAGAAGGAGGTTGAGGTGGAGAGACATAAACCACTCTCAATTTGCACTCCTCGACCTCATGCCCAGCCTCCTTATTAAACTAGAAAATGACACTTTCATAAATCAGATGTCCAAGGCTCAAAAGTACCCAACCCAACCATATTAAAAACATATTAAACCCAAAATTACCATTTCTGTGGTGATATCTTTTGGAGTTATGCCATCACTTGCTTTGACACTCTGAAGTAAGAATTTGTCCTTGCATTGCATGTCAGGAGGAGCCTCCTTTTGCGCTTGCATTGTAACTGAGCAAATGAATAAAGTCCAGTTAACAAATAGATATATACATCGTACATGTCTCACAATGGCTACAAAATACCACAAAATCTGTGAATTGAATAACAAATAATAGCACCTATGACATCACAAGTTGACCGAGGCAACACGACCCCAGCATTTGGCCGGACACAATACTTCTTCGGGTTTGTCGTTTTGACCTAAACACCAGCACATCATCAATATTCCAAAAAAAGCAACATAAAAGCCAACTCTAAATAACCATTTCCCAGATCAATTCCAAACTGAACTCCCGGGACGAAATAGTCATAATCTGAAGCTTCAAATTCTAGATTCGAATATTGGAATGGCTATTCTATCATTTGTTTCCCAATTAAAAGAAAAAATTAGGGATTCAGAATTCAGCCTCCCGTCTCCTTTTGTTTTCGTTTTTTTTTTTCAATACACTTTTGCCAGCAGCCAAACAATAACTTTCTTATCTTTTAACATAGAATAGAATAAAGAAAACAAACGATCCATGAACAGAAAAAGTAAAAGGCAATTATTACCTTGAAAGCAACATAGTTATCGGTTTTATTGAACAACTGAAGGGAACAAGAGATCTGTTTCTTCAATTCGACTAATAAAAACAAAACCAAAACAATCAAATCCAATGAACAAAAACAATAAATCAAACAGAAAAGACATAGATCCACGGAGCTCACATGGAAATTTGAGCTCTACAGGCTCGATACCGAGAAGCTCTCCCGTACTCATCTCGAACGAACCCAAAAAGACAAGGGGAAATGTTTGAAATTAAATAAAGAAAAAACAAAGGAAAAATAACGATATATCTGATTGAGAAATCAGTTGTTATGCGAAAAAGCGGTTTTTGGGAAATGAAAAGGGCAGAGCGAGAGGAAGGGGGACAGAGAGACGGACGGTTAAACCAGCATTCGCCAAATTCTTAAAACTTTCAAATTAGCAACCATTTTTTTCATCAATTTAAAACAGCAACAAGACTAAGATGGGCATTTTGGTCATCTTAACTGCTTTCTGTGTATTTCTACTCCAATTTCACTTCCCTACCAAAATTACTTAAAACTGTCCAACTGATTTAATTTTGGATTTTTTTAAAAAAAATTCAGTTTGATTTATTATTATTATTATTATTATTATTATTATTATTATTATTATTATTATTATTATTATTATTATTATTTAATTTTATTTAACAATTTTTTAATTAAACTTAAATTCTAACCATTTCTTTTAATTATATTTTTAGTTTTAAATTTTATTAAATTTTAATCAATTTTATAATGGTCTAATTATAATTAAATCTTTTAAATTTTAAATTTTATCAATTTAACTTTCAATGTAATTCTTAAAGCAATGGATAATACAAAGCTATTTTAAATAGAAATTATTTTATAAAACAAAATTATTAACTCTGGAATGAATAATTATTACCAAAAAATAGAATACCCATGTTTCTGTTTTTTAATTAAAAGGAAACATCGAGGCAAATTATAAAGCAGTTCGAGAGAAACAGATCCTCAACTGATCCTCGAAGAAGAAATGGTGGTATCCGGAAAGTGCAATATAAAAAAAAAGTAACCCCAATAATAAAGCAGTTCGCTTGGGGGGCCAGTCAGTAGGCGGTGACGCATCTGTTATTTTTTCGATAGATGTGTCGATGAGCAACAGACCAATTTCTAAAAAGTAGTTCATAAATGCCCATAACTATAGAATTAGCGATCTAGGTCCGATAAGTAATGGAACTGAGGAGATTATGCACTCCAAGCGAGTCCACCTCCAATTCGATGTGGTGGAGGCCAAGACGTCAGGCGCTCATGTTTCTTTTGGACTTCCGTCCAATTGTGAAACTCGAAACGCCACACGTTCTTGACCACCTTAACATGTTGAAACCCAGTTGGTCTCCAAGGATCAGAAGTTGTTCAACACCCGTCTCAACAGTCTAATTTTTGTAAATTTAGATATATTTTCATAAATTATAGTAAAAGTAAAATAATGGGAATAGATAATTTGGTCTCGATTTTGAGATTGCAAGTTAATACACGTCAAATCTTCTTTTTTTAATTATTATCTTTTAATCTTATTTTATTAAATCTTATGCATATATTTATATAAAATTTACGTAAATAAAATATAATAAAAATACTATAATCTGAACAGAAAATTTGACCTAACCTAAGTAATGAAAAATAGATCTAATCATTATTCTTTTAGAAGTTTTGGGTCAATCATTGGGTAATAAAGGCAAATTTTGATCATCACAGTTGTTCAATAAACGATTAAATGATGTAATGATTGATGATTGATGATAATTACATTACGCTGTATCAGATTTTTTAGGTCTCCATTATAATTACCATTTCAATATCTTTAAAATTTATGATATTTGAAGTTTAATGTATTTACTTAAACTTATTAACTTAACAAATATCTGGTCTGAATATTTGCCTTATGATCTTAAGTAGAGGAACGTTTGATTTCACTTTACGTTTTATTGTAAATTTTCATAATTTTGGTTTGTTTCTCTTAGAAAAGCTTATTTAGTTATTAATATCAATTTAATTATATTTTTGCCCCAACAAGAATGAGGTACTAAATAGGATTTAATCATAAAATAATCCTATAAATTAATTAAGTAACAAATGAATTATAAAATTATTTTATAATTGTATAGTTAAATTATTTATTATTATTAAACAATTAAATTTTAATGATCATAAGTTTGTAATGAACTTTTTGGTTTTCATAAATTATATAAAAATAAGAAACCAAAAATAAAATTTCGACCAAATAATAATTTTACTAAAATTGAAAATAAAAATAGGTAATTTAAAATAATTGTGAAAGCAAGCAGGTCCATAATTAAATACTAAGTACAATTCTTAAATTAATTTAGTTATATATATATAGATATGGCGTAGTTTGAATAGTTGGTTGAGTTAAATTAAAGTTAAATCAATCCTATTGGTTTGTATTTTCTTTATTATAAGTTAATAATTTAGTGATTTAACAAGTCACCTAATAAGTTATTTTGGTGGATTTGGACAGTTTTTACTAGGCCCTAGTTATAGGATCATATTTCCCTTTTGAAGATTATTATAAGCTTGAGAAAATTATTAAATCCGGAATTTAATAAACAAAAATACCATTTGGCAATTGGTAGTTTAATGGCAGCAGAAGTATGATTTAAGCTACAAAAGATGCACTAGCTGGGAAGCTTCTACCTAAATCTAATCATAAACAAATTAACTAGAAAAAGCTAAGGAAAGAGGTCGCATGCCCGGAATTGGACAAGTAAACTAAAAAGTGTGGAGCTTAGGGAAGGGGAGGCTGCATCTTCGTTCTCAAAAATTTTCAATGTTGCGTTGAACATACTTGCTGCCCTTTTTTTTTTTTAACTCATAAGCAATGTTCTAAAACTCAGACCGGGTGATTTTACTGATCACCGGTTTGACCGGTTCAACCACCGGTCGAATCGGTGTGACATAATAATTATGAAATAATTATATTTAATTATATTTAATATTAAAAATATTTAAAAAAATTTAAAAAAATAAAAAAAATAGTCGGACCGGTCGGATCGGACTGGTCCGACCGGTCAATTGACCGGTTTTGACCGATTCAGACTGGTTCAATTTATAGCCGATTTTGAGGGATAAACCGGACCGGACCACCGATCGGTCACCGATCAGGCCGGTCGGACCGGTCAGTTCGGTCCGGGTTTGAAAACCATGCTCGTAAGGTATCTTAGGAGGGTGCCAATTATGAGAAGACGTCTTTAAATCATTCACTTTTAGACTAATCATCGCTCGTACCGGGTCAGCCCGTAAGGGATAGAATATTGGTCAAATAGATTTTTCTATTTCAAAGATTCGAACTTGAGACCTCTAATTAAGAGATGAGAGTGCTAAACCACTCACACCAACCTATTTGATTCATACTTGCTGCTCTTTTATCAACTCAAAATTGCCGCAAAATCCAACAACTACCCATCACCAGATGCCAAATGGGAATGGGACATTTCAACCAAATCTGAACGCTTCACTTCTTAGGAATCTAAATTGCAATCAACTTGAATTTTCGTGGACGCCAAATTGGCAAAATTCTGAGGCGGAAGGTAGAGGGAGAGCCATAATCATTAATGGGTCTGATGACAAACAAACATCTAAAACCCATCTTTTTTTTTGTCTTCTTTTTTGGGGCAGCCATGCAAACAGCCTAAACATTTTTACTGTTGTTATTTTGTAAGTTCAAACTCGCACGATACTCTGCCTTATGAGACCGAGGAGAGGTATAACAATTATTATAACCTTTCTATTTTATAAAAAAGATATTGTAGAAATAATGCACATTTATTAACTTCATTGAATATGAGTGGTTGTTTGTTATACTATCCCTTCTTAAAATTGCCTATTAACTTCATTGCATACGAGTGGTTGTTTGTTATACTATCCCTTATTAAAATTGCCTGACACCAAGTTGAATCTATATTTTTGTTTCCCAAAAGGATAATAGTTCCATAAAAAAATCATAGTCACAAATTATTATATGATCAAGCAAATACACACAAGAGGAAGTAAATTGTATGTAAAATGTTTAAGATAGTGTCAAATCAACAAGATCATGTTTAAATAAAATTAATTTATAAAAAAGTTTATAAAAAAAGTTCCAGTAGAAAAGAAAACAATTATTCTATTATTCTATTTCCTTTTAAAAATGATATCGTTGCCTATAAAAGGAAATAAATACAATTTGAATTTTGAAATCATCATCATCATTAGCCTAGTCTAAAATCTCGCAATGAAGCAGAGTCTGGAGAGGTCCGATAGTACGTAGCCTTACCCCTACATAGTAGAGAGACTGTTTCCGGTAGACCCACATGCAAATGAGACAATATAATTATGATGCAAGTTACAGAAACCTTTCATTAAAATAATAAAATAAAAATAAAAATAAAACAAAAAATAATTAATTAAATAAATCGACAAGAGCCTAGTACGCTTTAAAGTTCATCCCTCCTCATCTTGCAGTAGGTAGGGTGTCTTCCCTCCTAGACTCTAGCAGAATGTCCCCTACTAAAATGGGTAACTGAAACAGTCAATCATTTACCCTGATCCGATTGCGCCAAACTTTTCTATTTCTTGCGACTACCTCATTAAGGACCAACTCTGACATATCCTCCTTGATCACTTCCCGCCAGTTCTTGTAAGGCCTCCCTCTTCTCCTTTTAGATCCGCTAAGTGATATATCCTCACAGCTTCGAACCGGAGCATCGGAGGGCCTCCTCCGTACATGGCCATACCACCGAAGCCTAGTCTCTCTCAACTTGTCGGCAAAGCTGGCCACCCGGAGTCTATCTCTTACCACCCGATTTCGAACCTTATCTCTCCTAGTAATGCCACACATCCACCTAAGCATATGCAATTCTGCTACCCACAACTGTCTTATGTGCCTACCAACAACTGTCTTACCAACAACTGTCTTTTGAAATGTTATACAATTATCATCAAAATCGTTAATCATAAACCTTGAGCTAACAATCTCCTCCTTTTTTATGATGACAAACACTAATAGATATATTTTCAAAATTCAACTACTAATAAAGGGTTTCAAAAGATACTTGTAAGCTCTACTCGCAATTATAATTAGAAGGTGCCTATCATTTGTTTGTCACATATTTAAACTCCACAAATTCAGCAATATTAATAGCAAATATATCATCAATAGCAATCAAAGCAATATTGAAAATATATCATCAAGTCAAAGTATATCATTAATTATCCCCCTTTGTCATTATCAAAAAAAAGAGAGGGAAAGAGTAATAAAGGCATCAAACAAATATTAGAAGAATGAAAGAATAGCCCAGGCAAGAATCACAACATAGTTATCGAAAAGATTCAAAAAAAATTCTAAGCAAAATCTACATGTCAAGAAGCTAATTTTACATGCTATCTATTTGTTCTTGCATTTGTTCTTGATTAGCTTGAATATCCTTCAACTGTTGTTGGAGATTTGTGCTACTTTTATCATAAAAAGGGCTAGGAGTTTATTGTCCTGGATTAAGATTTAAGTTTTTTACTACTCTTACTGATCTTTTGTCTACCAAGACATTTTTTTGCAATTTGTATCCAAATTAGTAGGGAACGAAAGGATGAAACTTAGCTAGTGCGTACCGATTTAAATTATGAAAAGGTACTCCATAATGGGTGCAAATCTTGGTAACCAGCAATCTATAAGGCAAACAACTAGTGTTATTCTTGTGATTCCCCTTATCCACCATGAATATCAAGATCATTGTTGGAATATTCATTGTGTTCCCTTTTAGCAAATTATGCACTACATAAGTGTCCAACAAACTGCACCTTTCAATAAAGCTACTCTTTGGAAAGATTAAGGTAGCTAATAACAATGCGAGGCATCGAGGTAGAAAATCTAATTGTCTGCTCCAAGGTCTCTTATCTTGGGTGGTTTTAGCATGAAGGCATATGAAATTAACAATTTCTACTAAATCCAGATCATCGACGTCTTGCTTATGACAGGGAAAATTAGTTCTCCCTATAGGAGTTATGTATAATATATCTCCTAAATTTTCTTTAGAAATTAAAATTTCACAATCACACACCCATGAGACAATGGCTAGCTTTCCATTAATTTCTTCTTTTCTCATGTGTGTGTAGAATATCCTTACTAGCTTATCATATACGATTTCATCTAATTTCAAATATTTTCCCATCTAATAACAACAAATTAAGGAATAATAGGTATACACATGTCATCAAATATCATGGGAAGCAAGATCTGCCCAACAATTGTAACACCTAAATACCTCCTGGGAGGATAAATGGATGCCACCCAAGACAGGACAAACCAATCAAAACGTTTCACACATGCATTTTTAAAAACTAAACGTAACACACATATAATACATC
>JANZLF010000221.1:35993227-36011707 GCA_026546835.1 Erythroxylum foetidum
TATATACCGGTTTTATAGCGATTCACTACCGGTTGAACCTCTAAACCTTAAACCTTTCCTTCGACCGGTTTAATGTCCGGTCCGATTTTTAAAAGAAAAAATCTTTATCCTTTCCCCTAAAATATCTAACAAGGACGAATTTCATTCATGTTTGCAATAACGATGCCTCCATTGAATTTGAATTTGAATTCTCAAGTTGCATAGATACGAACATTCTTCTTCTTCTTCAACCAAACTTACGAGATCTTTCTCCAGCTCTACTTCGTACTTACACACCACCTTATATTATATGCTATTTATGAACACGAAGATATACAGTCCAAATTCTTTATTTATGTACTTTTTTAAACTCATTTTTGGAGGCTAATTAATTTACCACGAATGTACAATTTTACATTTTAAAAGTACGCTGCACGTGTGACTTGACCACATGCGCACTTTAGTTCTGGTTCAAGCTATCCCACAAAGATGCGCACTGCCTTCTGGCAAACCCCACCCTTCCCTTCTCCAAGTCATACACAACCTCAAACCCCTGCTGCTGGTAATTCCCCAGAGTGGCCCCAGGACCACCACTCAATTCCTTCTCATCTCCACCGTTCATCAGCATCAAGCACCCAACGTTCCTCTTCTTCCCCACCCCATCACCGCGGTCCAAAAACTCGTAAAAGTAATTTCTCCTTGGCAGCGCCACACTCGATCCGTTCCCCACAAAATGCAACGTCACACCAGGCACACTCACTACCTTGTCGTAGTAATAACACGGACCAAGCCCTGTCTTGTCCTCAATACCTATGGCTCGCTCGTAGAATCGGCTAACTCGGCTGTCAAACTCAGACACAACGGAGTTGTACAGCTTCGCTGGCAACATAGTGAAGGTGGTCCCAGAATCCACCACTACACCACCGCTTCCGTCGCCGTGGACCCTTTTCAGTAACTCCGGAGCCGGAATATTCTTCTTTCCAATAGAGATAGACTCCAATCCAACAGAGTAAAAATACGGGTGCTTTGGGTTATCTAACATTTCGGTGTACACAAAATCAGTTTTCACACTAGCATCAACACGTCTCTCTTTTTCACTATACCGGCCGAGAATGAGAGGACTCGGTCTACGAACTCGGTCAGAATCAAACGAGTGAGACACCAAACAGTACGAAAACTGGTTCCCCAACTGAGGAGAGAAAGAAGCGAGCTGTGCAGGCAAGGATAACACGCCACGACCGAACCCAGCTACCCCAACAGGCTCAGCGAGGGCAGAGTGAGCACAGCCAAAGGTGAAGTTATGGAGAACAAGTGGCGGAGCCGCCAATGGGAGTGTCACAGAGTCATGGTATAGCCTCGCTATGAGGCTTCCGTCCCCATAAGCGTAATAAAACGGAGGGCAAGAAAATGATCGGCAATCCGACGTCTCTATGGACTCTAATGGGCAGTTGGCTATAGCGCAGAGGTCGGAAGTTGGCATTTTGGAGTGAGCAGCAGAGCATGCAGAAGACTTACAGGGGACAGTTTTGGCAGAGGAGGAGATTTTGGGTGTCGAAGAATTCGTTTCAGTTGCTTTGCCTTCGCAGAGAATGCATTCAAAGGGCTGACAAGGAAACCACACAAGGTCGCTACCCGTGTCAAGATAAACAGAGATTGATTGAGGAGGGTGAGAATTGAGAATGAAGGATAAAGTGTAGTCGCTGCCGGGAGATAGAGGCAGAGAGACCTGCCCTTGTCGGGATTGTTGGCGGTGCTGGTGACGGAAGCGAGTGGCGGAGCGGTCGGAGGTGGTTTTGAGGAGGTGGTGGGTGGAGCTGAACTGGGTTTTGGATAAAGAGTGTATTAGAGGCATGAAAAGAGTCTTAGAGAATGAAACAGAGAGGTATGAAAAACAGAGCAAGAAACAGAGCAAGGAACTATGGGAGGTAGCCATGAGCGAAAATACAAAATAGAGCTTCAAACAAGAGAGAGACAATTTATAATTAGGCTTTGAAAAAAGGAGTGAGAGATGGCGTGTATATAAGGGGGCTGAGCAGTGGAGGAGGAGGGAAGAGAGTAGGAAGATTCTGGCAATTGAGATTTAATGTGTAAGAAGTACTGAATAGTATTATAAAATGGGGAGATTATGGCGAAGGGTACACTTTCCCAGTATGAAGCAAAGTGGCTGTAACATACTCCGGGATTTGCCCCGCTTAGGATAAGCATTGAGGGTCACTATATTTGAATGATGAGTAGGTTACTGGTTTAATGATATACAAAGATAAGCATTAAGAGTCACTAAATTTGAATGATGAGTAGGTTAGTGGTTTAATGATGTACAGAGAAGAGGTTGGCGGAGAAGTGTGTTGTTTAGGGACGATTAAAGAATAATAAATCAAGAAGCAATTCAAAAGTCAAAAGTGAAAGTGAAGTCAATCCAAGGCATTCTAAGCCGGGTCCAGCAGTCAAGAGGTGGAGAAACATTAGCTGTTGTACCAAGTTGACCAAAAGGGTTTAATGCGACAAGAAGTAGCTAGCTAGTTCAAGTTCAACTAAGGCAGACAGATTTTAGTTAATTATGCCTGACAGCTTCATCTGCTTCTCCAAATAACTCTTCCCTTTTGTTCATCTTAAGTTGAATGTCTATTGAACATATCTGCAGATGGTTTCTGAATTCTGACGGATGGTTTTGTTCTCGTAAAATAGCACAAGAAGCAAAACTCGGATGTCAAGATTAATTTTTTTTATGTTTACAGAACTGTATTATTTACATGATAAAAGAAGTCTCTTATTTTACAAAGGATGGACAGTGGTTAAGAATCTCATGTAACCAAGTCTCGAGGGCCTGTCTACGGTAACAGGAAACATTCTGTGATAGTAGCATAATAAGAGAGGTAAAGTATGGTAAAGAATTAGAACACAAGTTATCTAACTTCAGAAAATGGTTTGTCTAATTTCAAAGCATTGACCGTCTGACTTCAAGAGATGAGCAATTAATTGTCTCTTTCTCCTACACCAATTTAATGATTTTGTTTCAGTCATTTAATGTTAATAAGTGTGTTGCATGCCAGTTAACTTCTAACAACTTAGCACTAATTGTTGTATTAATAATTGCAATGAGAAAGTGAACCTAGACTTTAACAAGAGAAAAAAGATGCCCTTTTGAACTCATTTAGATGGAAGATCTCTAATTTAAGGTTGACATTATATATGGACAAGCTTGTAGGTTTCCCATTTGTAAATTAATGTTATTTATATATGTTAGACTAAATGAGGTTCTAATCCATAATTTTAATGATAAAAAATTTACTAGATATTAATGAAATTATGTTTAGTGATATTAGTAGTTATATTATAATGGAATTAAGTATTATACTTATAAAGAAGTTAAATAGAATGGAAAAAAGAGTAAAGGAGACAACTGAATGAATTAACCAATCAAAGGATGGAGAAAATGAGCAAAATGGGACACATGCAATTTAAAAGATTTTAAAGAGAATTTAAGCGAAGAATCAAGAACAAAGAGGAATAAAGCATATCAAAATTTAAATAAAATCATTAAAATACTTCTTATAATCTTATATTAGCATTTCAATAAACAAGAGGTCTAATTATTGTGTCATCATTTCCATAAAAACATAATATATAACTCCTTTTGTAATCAACAAAAAATTTATTTTGTTTTGTAAAGAAAACCTCTTCATCTTCAAACAAAAATTTGGAAACTTTTTAATAAGTTTTTAATTAAGTTTTTATAAAAGATTGTATTTTAATCTTAAAAAAGAGTTGGATTATTGTAAAATTAATATTGGATAACTTAGTATGAATAGGTATTGTTAGAAATTGTGAATAGGTTAAACTATTTTTATCCAAGCATTGCTCATTAATTGCAATTTGTATTAATTAAAGCATTATTCACGGACTAGTCAGAGAATTATGATTAGGTAGCTAATAGTGGGTTTAAAAGGTTATAAAAGTTAGATTTTGTTCGAGTAGGGATTCAACTAGATAGTACTCCTTAGATTTTGTTCAAGTAGGGGTTCAACTAGATAGTACTCCAAATAGTGTGTTTTGGCTAGTTGAACATGCGTAAAAATTAATCATTTTTAACAACTATTTAAGCTAATTTTAAGTATAAATAAATCATAATTGAGTTACGAAAAGAACGTTTGCCATACTTGAGAGCTACTAAGAACATTGAGATGTTAGACAGAGCATTTGAGCGTGGATATGTACATTTCATAATGTATATTAATCCTTAGTTTATTAATTTGATAAAAAGGGAAGGTTTAAGTTGTATATTGTTATGCTAGCTTAGCAACTAAGAAAGTTGCTTAGAATACACATTATGATGGATCTTCTTGAGCTTGAACAAGATTTATGAATGGATACTCTTGAGCTTAACAAATATATATATTACAAAGGTTTTTCTTCACTAGTTAAAGGAAGAATATAGTGAATTCCTATGTAGAGCATAAGAAGTGGACCTAGACGAATGGTTGTTACCCATTTGTCTACTTTCTTATACTATTATAATGTTTCTTATTAATTTTTCTTAACTATTCATTAGATAGACAATTCATCCTTTAGTTTACAAATAGGACATAAAATTAATACACAATTTATTTCCCCTTCATATGCCATCTAAGACTAATAATAAAAATAGTTAAAGAACTAACTAATGTATGTATATTTTTATAAGGATGATATATGAAAAATTATCTTTTTAGTCCATAATAAGGACGATATCATTAACAAAAGGAAGATGGTTATGTTGTAAGAGGCCCAACAAACTTAGAAGGCAACTCATACTAAGTTTGTGTTAAATAGAGGAAAAAAGGTTTCTCCCCAAGCCTCCATTAAGGTCATTGTGCTAACTTTCTCCTAGCTTGCTTTTTCTAAGGATATTGGAAGAGATTTAGACATAAGGAAGATGTGTTCTCTTCAAAATATGACCTCATCATGGGCAACTGTGTCTTTCATCAACCTCTTGTTGGAATCTAGATTCATAAGGGCATAATGTTTTTCCACAATAGGAAATTGATAGAAAAGAACTATTGGTAGGTTATACATTGTGAAGCACAAATGAATTTGATTAAGGTATAATTTCATTGAGCTTTCGAGACAAATCATATATAAAATCCTTATATGAGTTATTTTTATTGGCTTTTTAGTGTATTTTGGTCTTTAATGATAAAATTGGTGCAAAGACGGACAATCTCCCTTATAACAATATCAAGATGACCAAGGCTTACAAAAAGACCAAGAAGAAAGCTAAGTTTGAAGATTGGGAAAATGAATAAGCATATTGAAGCCCTTATTACACTAAAATTCATAGTCCAATTGTATATTATAAAAAAAGGTATCTAATTGCATGTAACCAAAATAAGTACTTTGCTATGAAGGAATACAAGATTGGCATGTATTATGACTTCTTCAAAAGCAAGTCTTTTGAGACTTTGGAAGTATAATAACATGTCCATATTATTCATTGAGGATTTCAATAAGTTGAAGGCGCTCATAGATTCAAAGCATTCAAACATGGTGATAGATGTAAGCTATCTACCCACCCTAGAATCCATCCTAGAGCTTTATATCACCAAATATGACTTTATTGACAATTTGAAGGACTTAAATGTTGAATCATAAGGTCAGATGTCTAAATCTAGAGACCCTTAACTTCCAAAATGGCTCCCTTAAAGTGATTTTCATGTTTTCTTTGCTATATTTTCGGGCCTATACATTTTGTAGTTCTCCCTAGCTATTGAGGGATGCATTATACATATATATATATAAGCTCCTTTACATTTGTCTTTTATTTATTCATTCTTCCCTAACTAACTTCACAAATATTGTCATGTAATTGCATAAAGATAGATCATAGAGTTTTTTTTTTCAATAAAAATAGTTGCATAATCATCAAAAAGACATATCTACATCTTTATAAGTGTCATTTTCCTTAGCTAAAACATATTATTGCTTAATCTTAAAGGCATATTAATGTCTTTTTATGCCTATGTTCTTCCTTAAACAAGACGTTGTTACATAGGAATCTTAATATTTTTTACGATTGCAATTTTCTCTAACTAAAATATTTATTATGCGATTGTCAAAAAAACACATCAATGTCTTTTATGAGTGCATTTTTCTTATCCCATGCAATATCCCAGGTAGGTATAGTAGGACCATCCCATTCAATCAAAACTTCTGGCTGAAAGAACCTAGCATGCAATACGCGACGAACATCTAACACGTGACATGGTCAGTAAACTAGGCTAAGATTATTTGTCATCAAAGGTAAAGGAATATACTGCTGGGTAGGATCACCATCACATTTCTTAAGGAGAGAGGCATGGAAAACAAGATGTAAATGAGATGCAACAAGTAATGCCAAATGATAAGCAACATAGCCAATCTTAGACAGTGCTTGGAAAGGACCAAAATACCACAAACCAAGCTTTTATGCTTGTCGTAGTTACAAAGAATGTTATTGATAAGGTTGAAGCTTAACATAAACTCAATCACCAACTTGAAAGGAAACCTCAGAGCATTTAGTGTCTACAAAGCGCTTCATTCGATCCTGAGCATATTGCAAATTAACTTTAAGCCGAGCAAGAAGGGCATCACGTTCTTGAAGTTATTGCAAAACATCAAATAGTTATCTTCGGAAGGATTAACTTGAAGCAAGGTTGGAGGTTCACAACCATAAATCACTTCAAATGGTGTCATACAAAAGTGTGAAAGGAGGAATTGTACTAGTATTCAGCCCATGGTAAATACCGAACCTATAAGTGTGTCTAATCAAAGACAAAGCAACGTAAGTACATTTCAATGCAACGATTAAGAGCTTCATATTGGCCATCCGTTTATGGGTAATAAGCTGAACTTATAACCAAAGTAGTGCCCTATAAATGAAACAAATGTTGCCAAAAAGTGATGGTGAAAGTCTTATCCTTATCAGAAACAATAGAATAGGGAACCCCATGAAGCTTGACACTGGTATTAGCAAAAACCTTTGCTATCTTCAATGGAGCCAAGTGGTAGTACTTAAAAAGTTGATCAATGACAACCATAATAACAGAAAAGTCATGTGAAGAGGGCAAATGAGAAATGAAGTACAGAGCAATATCCTCCCAAATTTGATTTGGAATGGGAAGTGGACTAAGTAATCCAACTGGATGTAATTGAGAAACTTTTGCTTATTGACCAACAAAACAACGATGAACAAATGCTTTAGTATCAGCTCTCATATTCTTCAATGAAAACTGATGAAATATTCGAACAAAAGTTTGTAGAAAACTAGAATGCCCACCAATAATGGAACAGTGAAACTCATGTAGAATTTTCTGAATGAGAGAATGGGCAGTTGAAGGAACTACTATGCGACTTTTATACAATAATAACCTATCTCGAACTGAATGAGAAGGCATGGTCAAAGAAGCATTGTGAAAATTAGCAAGTAAAAATTGCAATGCAGAAGAAGTTTTAATCTCTATAAAAATATCACTCATTAGAGAACTATGAGGTATAGATAGGGCAGACAATCATAATCTAGATAAAGCATCTGCATTTTGGTTGTTTGCATCTAGTTTGTATTCAATAGTGTAATTCTAACCTATTAACTTAAGAAGAAATTGTTGTTGATCAAGTGTTTGAACTACTTGAGTAGTCAAGCGCTTAAGACTTTGGTGGTCTGTGCGAATAATAAAAGCATGTCCAAAAAGATAATGACAAAACTTCGCAACAACATCTGTGATAGTTTGGATTTCATGAACATAGGTAGATAGTGTATTCATTCAAGGAGAAAGCTTTTTTAGAAAAATAAGAAATTGGTTGACCATTCTGGCTTAAAACTGCACTAAGCCCATGTCTAGAAGCATCTATCTCGATAATGAAAGGTTTGGAAAAATTAGGTAAAGCAAGGATATGTGTAAAAGATAAGGCTTTCTTCAATTATTGGAAAGCAACTTGTGCTTCCTCGAGTCAAATAAATTTATCCTTCTGTAGCAACTGAGTCAAGGGAAAAGCAATAGAAGCATAACGTCAAATAAAACTTTGATAATACCCTATGAGACTAAAAAAACCCGATAAGAAGGTAACATTATGGGGAATAGGCCAATCCATGATAGCTTTTATCTTTGTAGCATCCATTTCTACTCCTTTAGCAGAGATCACATGCCCTAAATATTCAACCTTTAGGTTGGCTAAAAGAACATTTTGATAATTAAGCATATAGACAATGTTGCACCATCTGTTCAAGAACTAAGGTAACGTGATCAAGGTGAACTGTCGAAGAGGAAACTATCATAAAAAAATATAAGAACAAATTTATGAAGAAAAGGTCGAAATATATATGTCATTATAGCTTGAAAAGTGGCTGGCGCATTGGTAAGGCCAGAAGGTAATACAAGCCACTCATAATGTCCATGATGAGTATGGAAGGTTGTCTTAGCCTGATCTTCTACCTTAAGTAACAGTTGGTGATAACCAGAGCGTAAATCCAACTTAGAGTAAATAGTAGAGTCATGTAATTGATCAAGTAATTTATCAATACTAGGAATAGGAAATGAATCCTTAACAGTAACAACATTACCGACGCGGTAATCAACACAAAAATGCCAAGTACTATCTTTCTTTTTAACTAGTAAAATAGGAGCAGAGAAGGGACTATGGCTAGGTTGAATTAAACCTTCATTCAACATCTCTGTAACCATGCATTCAATCTTAGCCTTTTGACTAAAAGGATAACGATATGGTTGTACCTTAACGGGTGGGGTACCCTATTGATGAGGAATAGTATAGTTGGAGGTTCGAGAAGGAGGTAAGCTGTGTGGTATAGTGAAAACCACCTTATAATGTTGCAAACTTCAAGCAAATGCGTAGGGAGATCAAAAGGATAAATAACAGCATCAGAAGAGTCAGTATGAAGCGGAGTCAAAGATAATGTATATAACTCCAAAATAGTATTGATTAATAGTAGTCGCTAAAAGTGATGAAACTTAGCAGCAATAGGCAAAGTAGATTTGAAACCTCGCGAAGTAATAAACTACTCATTAAGAATAAATTTAATTACAGAAGTATGATAATCAGCGACATGAGGGCCCAAAGAAGTCAACCATGATGCACCAAGAACAACATCAGAACCAACAATTTGTAAAACAAAAGCAGGAAAGGATAAAACATGACCTTTAATGGTAAGATGTAAGTTCCACAGAATACCTTCACTTTCCAAGTAATTACCATTACCAACAAGAACCTTGAAAGTAGGAGTAGGTTCAATTGGCAAGTGTAAGTGATGTGCAATGCGGGGCCTAATAAAATTATCGGAGCTACCACCATTAAGAAGAACTTAAACTTCAGTACCCACAATGGAACCCTTAAACAGAACAGTGGTCACCCCCACAGAACTATGATAATCATGGAAAGATAAATGTGGCATTAAAGAAGGCTCTTCAATAGAAAAAGAATAGGTAGGCACATCAGAATCTTTGACATGAGCATCATCATTATCATTAGGATCAAAGATCATAATCATATACTAACGATTTTGGCACCGATATGAAGGAGAAAATTTCTCATCACAGCTGTAACAAAGGCCTTTTTTCTCGTCAAATTTGCATTTCCATTGGAGAAAGCTATTTCATTAGAGGTAACAGCTTAGTAGAGGGTGTAGGAAGTAAAAGGGAAGGTGAAGGTCATGACGTAGGAACAGTAGAGGAAGAAGAAGACCCACAGGTGGATGAGGTTGAAAATTTTGAGCCAAATAAAGGGTTTGCCATACGAGAGAGGATTGAAAAAGGTGTGAGGGAGTCTTTGTCATAAAATAGACGAGCGAGGTCTCTTGCATGAAGCAAGATGGATGGAGATTAGACGATGACATCATTTCAAATATGAGCTTTTAAACCACTAACAAAACAATCCAAAAGAGCATCGTCAGACACACCTGTGGCCCGATTGGCCAATATCATAAACTTGTGATAATAAGTAGCAACTGAATCTGCCTAAGAAAGTTTTAAAATGTTGGGCACATGGACAATCAAACTATGAGGGCCCAAATTGATATTCAGTTGCTTGAGCTAGTGAAGCCCAAGTAGGAATTTGTTGGGAACATTGAAGTAACTGAAACTATGGAACTACTGCACCTTTCATATGCATTGTCGCAATAGTTAATTGTTGATGATCTAGTGTGTCATAATAAGAGAAGAATTGCTCTACCCGAAAAATCCAATTGAGAGGATTGATGCCATCAAAACAAGGAAAATCAAGTTTCACTTGCCGCACATGCAGAGAGTTGGAAGAAGGATGGATGGATGTTGCACTGGTGTCCGAAGTGTTATTCGCAGAAGAATGAAGAAGGCGATCCATAGAATGGAACAAAGACTCTAAGTTCTAGGGAATCAAGGCCATAGATGCCTCCAATTTATCTATGCGCTCAAAGGAAGTCTTGAGTCTTTCTAATCTACCAGCTTATAATCGGGTGTTTTGGTCCACCAAATCAGAAACTCGCCTCAACTCATTGAAGATATCTTTCAGATGTGCGTTATCAACCATAGCAATGAAATCACCAAATTATTATGATTAACCTGCAACAAGAATTAAAAAAGAACAGAACAAGAAGTGGTACGTAGTAATATGATTTTTTTAATTAGTAAGAGTCAGATACAGTGATGTTTCAAATAGGAAGAAGAGAATACAAAGAAGAAAGTTCATAATGAACTTTTCTCTCCTTTCCACACTAGCACACTTGTCTCTTTTTAAAACACTTATCTCTTAACTTATCAGATAACTAACGTCTAATTTCTTAACTTTCCAGGTAACTGATGTGTTGTGACTAACTATCCAACATACAAAAACAGTTGAAGAACGAACGAAGAACTTTGGGAGAGAAAGCTAGTGAGAGAATGTAAACTAAAACAGAGTAGAACAGAGGATTAAGAACAGCAATCACTGAGGTTTTTTTATTAATCGAAGTGTGTGTTACATATGAGATCGACTATGTATTTATAGTCATTCAATCTTGTTAACTGACATTAACTACCGCAACTTGCAAATCTTGAATTCTTGAAAAAACTTCTTCTTTAATCTTTACGACTTTTTCTCTTTGTACGTCTCTTGCTTGGCTGAGTATGGGAGTTTCTTCTGTCGGAATTCTTGAGACATATCCTTCATACTCCTCCTTGGATCAGAAATTCAATTTCTGAACTCCCACTGACTTCCTTAAAAATTCTAATCATGACACATGAAATCCCTTTGTGAATAAATCGGCAATTTGATTTTCAGTAGAAACATACTCCAGCTTTATCTCTCCCTCTTGTTGCACGTCTCTCAGATAGTAATACCTAAGTTTAAAGTGCTTCGTCTTTCCATGGAACACCGAATTCATTGATATAGAGATTGCAACTTGATTATCTACATACACCACCGTTGCTTTCGATAAGTGAACCTGCAAATCTCTAAGCAATTTTCTGACCCACACGACTTGTTTTTCCGCTGCGGTAGCTACCACTAGTTCAGCCTCCTCAGTTGACAAAACAACTAATTCTTGTTTCTTAGAACTCCAAGAAAAACATGCTGAGGCTAGAGTAAGGCAATATCCAGACGTACTTTTCATGTCTTCTATTGCTCCACCCCAGTTGCTGTCTGTATAACACTTGAGTTTGTATGTCCCTGTCTTCTCGTACAATAACCCATACTCACTTGTCCCTTTAAGGTATCTTAATACTCTTTTCACTACAGTGAGGTGTTGTCTTCTTGGCTTGCTTAAGTATCTCGATAGTACACTCACCGGATACAATATATCTGGTCGTGTGGCAGCTATGTACATTAAACATCCCACCATGCTTCTGTAGTTTTTGTTGTCTACCTCATCTCCTTCCTCTTTTCTTATCAATTTTTCCTTCGGACATATTGGAGTAGTGACATACTTGCATTGGTCCAGCTTGAATCGTTTTAGTACATCATGAATATATTTCCTCTGGCTTATTTCAATTCTACCATCTAGTTGCTTCAGCTCCATACCTAAGAAATACTTCATTTCACCCAAGTCTGTCATTTCAAAGGTTCTACTGAATTGTTGTTTCAAGCTACGGACTTGTGCTTCAGAGTTTCCAGTGATCAATATATCGTCCACGTATATTAATACAACTTATATATTTTCTGATTGACATCTTATGTACAATGTTGGCTCGCTGTGACTTCTCTTGAAATTGATCTCCTGCAGGAAGGAATCGATTCGAGAATACCAACACCGAGGGGCTTGTTTCAACCCATAGAGCACCTTGTTGAGTCGGTAGACACTCTCCTCATTTCCCTCCACTATGAACCCTTTTGGTTGCTGTACGTATATTTCTTCTTGCAATACTCCATTTAGGAATGCTGATTTCACGTCCATCTGGTGGATCCTCCAACCTTTCTCGACTGCAAGCGCCAGAAGGAGTCTGATCGTCTCTATCCTTGCTACCAGCGCAAATGTCTCCACAAAGTCCACTCCTTCCACTTGTGAGAACCCCTTCACCACCAGTCTCGCCTTTAATTTGTTAACTGATCCATTCGGGTTTAATTTGGTTTTGAAGATCCACTTCAGACCAATTGCCCTCTTATCTGCTGGTTTATCGACTAATGTCCAAGTTCCATTTTTATTTATCATCGTAATTTTCTCCTTCATGGCTTCGTACCATTTTGGATTTTGTAGCGCTTCTTGGACTCTTGTTGGCTCCAGTGTAGCTTTGTTGCTTCTCTCGTAAATTTCCACTAGGCTGCGAGTTCCTCTTACTGGCATATGATCTAGGTCATCATTCTCCACTTCAGGTTCTAGCTCTTCCTCGGAGCTTAGGTCATTTTGCACAATTGGATTTTTGGGTTCATTTTCACTTTCGGATTCTCCCACATCTTGGTCCTCTGGGTTTGGTGTATTCTCAGCAACATGAGGAATTATCAAGGTTGGGTTGCGTGTCTGCTCCCCTCCATCTTTTCTTGATTCTTCCTCCGACCAAGTCCAATGCTCATCTTCAAGGAAGTATACGTCTCTGCTAACTTTAACCTTCTTTTGGGAAGGATAAAACAATCTATATCCTTTTGTTAGTTCAGAATACCCAACGAAGATTGCCTTTTCATATTTATTATCCAGCTTACTTCTTTTGATGTCAGGTACATGAGAGTAACATATAGATCCGAATACCTTCAAAATTTTCAATTTTGGTTTTACCTCATACCACATTTCGTAGGGTGTTTTGTCTTCTAGTGCGTGAGTATACAGTCTGTTCAGGAGGAAACACGTTATGGAGGTTGCCTCTGTCCAGAAGCTTTTTGGGAGCTTCTTGTCCTCCAACATGCACTGTATCATCTCCACCACCATCCTATTTCGTCTTTCCACCACTCCATTCTGCTGTGGAGTGTAAGGAGTCATCAATTGGTGTTTGATCCCTGCGTCTTTGCATATCGTCTGGAATTTGCCAGAGACGAATTCTGTTCCATTGTTCGTCCTCACAATTTTGATACATACGCTCGTCTGGTTTTCGACTAATGCCTTAAACTCTGTAAATACTCTTAGAACCTCATCTTTCATCTTTAGACAATATATCCAGGAGTATCTGGTATAATCATCTATTATTAGAAAAAATATTTGCTCCCATTTAGGGATGTTACCTACATTGGTTCGCAGATGTCCATATGCAACAATTGAAGCTTCTTAGAAGCTCTCCATTTTGCTTTGGTGAATGGAGCTCGGTGGTGTTTGCCTAGAAGACAAGTTTTGCACTCGGTATGGCAGTCGGATAAAGCTTGAAAGGTCGTCTACTATCTTCTTTCTCCACACAGTTTCCAAACCCTTCATGTGATAATGGCCTAATCTTCTGTGCCAGAGCTCAGTTTCAGACGTACTGCTCACCAAGACTTCTTGATGCAACTCCTCAGGTTTCATCACAAAGCTTTTGTTCTTCATTTTCGTGACAACTCCTGGCCGAACCTGTCTAACACTATACACAAATCAGATTGAAAACATAAGGACATACCTTTTTCCATTAGTTGAGCCATGCCAAGTAAATTATGCTGGATTTTGGGCACTAAGAGCACATCTGAAATGGTCTTTATTCCTAGCTTTGTAGGTATTTCTACTATTCCTCTTCCTTCGACCCGAATGCACTCGCCATTTCCAAGTTTTACTTTTGCTTTTACAGAACGATCTAGAGTAATGAATTGTGATGCGTCCGGCGTCATATGGCTTGTACAGCCACTATCGATCAACCATTCAGATGAGAGAGCTTCTGCCAGATCGCAGGTGACTACGAACAATTGTTCTTCTTCTTCAGCGATCTGTACATTTGCCTCTGTCTGGCTGGATTGTTTCATACAAATGGCCTCCATGTGCCCCTTCTGATGGCACTTCCTGCATTCTACATCTGGACGCTTCCAACACCTAAACGCAAGGTGATTGGACTTTCCGCAGTGAGGGCAAGGGTTATATTTATTTCCCTTTTCCCCTCCTGCATTTCGATTTGTATGTTTCTGATTTAAGTGCGAATTCTGAGTTCCTGACCCTCCTTTATTCGTTTTCTTTTTCTTGAATTTATCATGACCTTCAGACTTGACTGATGCTTTATACGCTTCTTCAGCAACGTTAGTCTTCCGCATTAGGTGTCTCTGTTCTTGTGCCTGAAGAGCACTCACCACTTCAACAAGTTTAACTTGTCCGATGTCTTTGGTATTTTCCAGTGAGACAATGGTGGCTTCATATTTCTCTGCCACTGAGACTAGCAATTTCTAGACCAACCTTTGATCCTTGAAATTGGCTCCCAACAATCTTATCTGATCCGCAAGTTGAATCAATTTTTTCGTGTAATTCTTGACAGCTTCATCTTCCTTCATTTGGATCCTGTCAAATTCACGTAAAAGATTTAACACTTTCATATTCTTTACCTTTTCATCACCTTCATATTCGCTCTTCAGAAATTCCCAGATCTCCTTCGCCGATCCAGGATGCATGATTCGAGTAAATATTGAAGGTGCAACCGCCTGGTACAAGCAAGATTTTGCCCGCGCCTTCTTGGCTATTCTTTCCCTTAACCAACGCAATTGAGCAATGGGGACGTCTTCTGCTGGAGCCTCTACTTCGTAGTCTTCATCAATCGGCTCCCACAGATCCTGACCTTGCAGGTAAGCCTCCATTTTTACTGCCCAGATTTGGTAACCTTCTCCATAAAGACTGCCGGCTGCAAGCTTATAGTGGATGACTCGGCCATCTCTGAGTTATGCACTCCTTACCGCCACAGCGTATTCTGGAAAGAATACAGATGCTCAAGGCAAATGAACCTTGCTTATACCTTCACTGGTCCCTTAAGAAATAAGCTCTGATACCACTTTGTTTCGACTAACTATCCAACGTACAAAAACAGATGAAGAACGAACGCAGAACTTTGAGAGAGAAAGCTAATGAGAGAATGTAAACTAAAACAGAGGATTAAGAACTCAGCAATCACTGAGGTTTTTTTTATTAATCGAAGTGTGTGTTACATCTGGGATCGACTATGTATTTATAGCCATTCAATCTTGTTAACTGACATTAACTACCGCAACTTGCAAATCTTGAATTCTTGAAAAAACTTCTTCTTTAATCGTTACTTTTTCTCTCTGTACGTCTCTTGCATGGCTGAGTATGGGAGTTTTTTCTGTCGGAATTCTTGAGACATATCTTCATGATGTCTACAATTGTTGTGCCTCAAGACACTTGGCAATTCCTCACTTTGCTGCAGATCCTTAATTCCAGGAACAGATGCCACCTCATGGTTGGAAGTTTGACCTTGATTGTTTTGTAATATGAAAGTCTGCCACATGAAAATATGCCCTTCATCACTGATTACCCTGAATTGATACCATCATCTAACCTATCAACAGTTTTGAACACTTATATTGACTTTGAAGCATGTTCACCGATTCTTTGATCTATTCATACAAATTACGAATATCACATATGACAACCTTCCTACAGAGTTGTCATGTCAATTTTTTGCTTGTGAAATTCTTGTTCTTGTCGAACTTCCTAACATCAAATCTTTTGAATATGTTCATTGTAACTTTTGCCCTTTCACTCGTTTCCTACAACAGTCTCAATTAATATATGTACATATCTATAATGTTATTTCATCGAACATTTCATTAATGATTTGACTGTAGAATTGTAAAATTTATGCAAAAGACGATCTTCTTTTATTTATAAGATTATTATCGTACGTAATTTCACTATGATATTATAATTTTTAGGGAAGGAGAGATAATAAGTGTATTGCTCACTTGGTAAAAGAATTTCTATTTATTTACATAATGTAAGTGATGGTTAGAGATCTAATCAAATCTCTTACTTGTTTATAGGCATAAGAAGCATTACATGCTAGGGATGTAGTTAAAGGAGGAAGCTTATGCGATGAACTGTTTGATTGCAAGAGATGGGTTCAAATATCAGTGTATATCATCAAACACGATGAAAGCTGTAAAACGAGACATACGAGTTGCATGAAATCCAACAACACTGAAATTTTATTCTTTAATTTCAGCATATTAAAAATGAAAAATACCCATTTAATTTAAGTAAGAGCACTGGTCCTGCGTTATCCGTTTGAAGTTATATACATAAACTTTTGGTAATTTTACACAAAATTTAAGTGAATCGAGCTTTATTTTAGAATCTTTAATTCCATAACATTGAGCCTTCAGCCCTATTTTATTTATTATCTTGATTTATTTCTAAAGAAGTCGTTGATAATGCAGTCACTCCCGTATTGATATCTGGTTCTGCCGGATTCTGGCGAAACTGGACGTTGCCGCTCGGATTTATATGTGGGCTGCTTTCTGTGGTGAGTTTGACGTGAAGGTATCTGCAAAACAAAGAAGGCATGTCAGGGGTTGTGTTCCGATTAGCCCCTCCAACGCTCAAGTCAGTGGTTTGGTGAAGGTGGGATCGCTGTAAAAACGAGAGAGCTAGATTTATGATTACGTACCTTTGTTACGATAGAATTATACCTTATATATGGAGCAACAACTAAGTTTAGGTCTTTACGTGTGCATGGGAGTCTCTCACATGCGGACAGGCTAAGGAGAGCGTGGATCGGGCCTGAGTTTAACATAGCCGTTAGGTATGAGAACGATCTTTGAAGAATGGACCGATCGATTCACGAATCGTCTGAATTCAGGCCCTGTACGACCGACCCGACCATATTTGTTAATCATTTTTTTCTTTAGCTTATTTAACAATCAACACTGCAAAAGCACACTATGTTGATGGAAATCGAATATGCCTCCACGTCACCAACCAGCACTAAGTTAATTATATTTTTGGCCAGATGATGAAAAAAAAAACCACGTTCAACGCATAAATTAGCATTTCTTAGACAATGAAATAATTGTTGGTGAGGTGAGTTCAAGTTTTAGAGGGCATAATAATGAGTACTACAACTAAGACAAATTAAAGAGATGGGAAAAAGCGTGTCTTAATCACCCGACAAGGTTAATTAGATTTTCGGTAATACGATTAACTTTCGCTAAAAGTGCTTGTGATTGGCATGTGTAGATGCAACAAAGATAAGGTTTTTGGTTTTCCCAGAGCAAATTATGATCTTAACTAACAAAAGCATGAAAATGAAGTGATAAAAAGTGGAGGCAAATGCCAGACATGAAAGTTGGGAGGAGGAGCTAATTCTCCTTAAAAGTTGAGCTTTACCATTGAATATCAAATCAAATCCAGATTTTTAAGTTGAATCTTAGAAAAATGCTCTAAATTGAACAGAAAATCACTTTCCCTTCAGTTCCAACGTCACCTCAAACGGAATCAAGTTCTCCATTTGAACTAATCATTCCTCTAGATAACTATTATTCTACCAACATTGTATTTCCTTTTTCTTCTCACAATGTTTACAACTTCAGTTCGTTATTTTGGTATAAAGTGAAGACATACAACCACGCAGATATGGCAGCCAACTTGTGCATATGCTAATGCAGTTATTCCAAAAAGTGATGTCTTGCTTTTATACCACTTTCATCAACTTTATTGTTATAGCTAAGCTTCCAACCCTGTAAACAAATCTTATGCTCTTCTGTCAACAACTATTTAAGACTCATATTATCATTTTCAGACAAAGTTATAAAAAATGTAATCTTTGTTTAAAGATAAAATTTGGGAGTAGTAAAGTAGAGTAGTAAAGATAACATCTGTTATTTGTTAGAACATAAAATTTTATCTCTTAAGATAAGTTGCTATATGTTAGGATTTAAACTTTTAAATCTTTGATTTGTTTGCTTAATTTTACCGAGATATTTGCTAAAGGGGTGTTTGTTTTCTTTTTTATTTTTGATTTTCTATTTTTGTTTTCAAATTCAGTTAAAAAAATCTTATTATTTGAGTTTTTAATTTCTGTTTTTTGGTTTTGGTTTCTCTCAGTTTTTAAAAATTATGAAAATCATAAAAAGTGGTTTTGTTTCCTATTTTTGTTTTTTTCATAATCTGATTTATTATTATTTAAATATATATTATTTAAT
>JANZLF010000221.1:36029296-36040071 GCA_026546835.1 Erythroxylum foetidum
TCGTTTCGCTTTCGTATTAAATTCGATTCCGATTTGCTTTCACTTTGTTATCCGATTTGTTATTCGTATTCCAATTTCTCATATTCGTTTTGCTTTATCGATTGCTTTGTTTGCCGATTCGAAATTTTCGTTGCGAAATTTCCGTTTCCATTCGCTTTCGTTTCTGTTCTTTCCGCTTCTATTTCAGTTGGGATCCGGTTCTCGGATCGAATCCCAACAAAAATTATGAGGGCTCGAAATATGATAGGTCGGGCTGCGAGGCGCTCGTCCCGCGCGGGCGAGCTCCCAGGTGCTCATGTGCCGAGCGCCTGCACGCCTTTTTAGGTCAGTTCCTGGCCGACCGACCCCTCTTCCTTCTTTTGGCCATAACTTTTTGCATAGACCTCCGATTAAGCTGATTTTTAAAGCGATAGACTCCTAAGAAAATTTTCTATCTTTTTTTCCCTGATTGGTCAGTATTGTTTTTAAATTATAAAAAGTGGATTGAAACAAAGTGTGATGGTAGGTCGAATAAGTCTGAATATACTTCAATGATTTTAAAATATCTTGAGCTATAGAGCTTCGATCGGGTTGATTCTTATTTTAAATTAAACTAGAGACATAGATCTACAACTTTTATGAAGGAACTGATCGACAATTTAGCCTCAAAAACCTTCAAATTCTGATATGAAGTCGGTAGTGTGTTCAGTTTTGACTGTTTTCTTCAGATAGTATTTTAGCTATAACTTTTTCATTTCTAATCCGATTTGAGCGTTTTCAGTGGCATTGGAATTGTTAGAGCATGGGGAACGAATGTCCTTAAGAAGCCAATCTGAAATTCCTATTGTGAGTCCCCTAATTGGTGGCCAGTATGTTGTCGATTTTGGGTCTTTTATGCTTGTGTGTTTCCGAATGTTGGGCCTCGAAGACGGGGTCCAACAGCTTCATCATAAAACTCCTTAGACACCATCTTACTCTGCGTCATCTTTCTCATTATATTTAGGATTGTTTGGTTCTTTTCTTTAACTACTTTGTTTTAGTAGGAAGATCTTGATATTGTAAAAGGATGACAAATTCCATGTAGCTTAATAAGCTCTCAAATTTATTAGAATTAAATCTCCATCTCTATCAATTCAAAAAGATTTAGTCTCAAAATCATTTCTTTTTTAAACTAAAGCTTCATAGTTTTTAAATGCATCAAATGCTTTAAACTTATACTTTAAAATTTTTCCATGTCTTTCTCTTATAATCATCAACGAAAAGAATAAAATAAGAGCTTTTACCAAAAGATGGAGGATTGATGAGACCATAAACATCTATATGAACAAGTTCGAGTAACTTAGTAGCTTTTGAAATTTATTGGTTTGGAAAGTTTTGCATTGAACGCTTTTCAAACAAGCATACCTTACATAGTTGTTCATGATGATTTGTACTTGAAATGCCTCTTACCATCTTCTTCTCTCCCAAAACTGTAGGTGCATTAAAATTTTAAATATCCACACCTCATATGTTACATCAATAATAGATCATTAACACCAGTTTTCAAACATGTAGCCTCTGTAGTGTGTAAGTTTAATAAAAAAAGTCATATTAATTATAGTCACCTTGAGAATAAGATTAGCATCACGATCTTGAAGCCAAAGAGTATGGTATTCCATATGAATTTAACAACCATATTTTAAAAGTTGACTAATGCTTAAAATATTATCGTTTAGTTTGGAATAAAGTAAACACTAAAGAGAAGCTTATAACCATCTATTATTATCTTTAAAAATATTATACCATTGCATTTTATCTTCACTGTTTTATGATCATTAAAATGTAGAATCCCTGTTATTTTGGTATCTAATTTGACAAGCTTTTAACACTTTTCATATGATTGTTAGCTACATTTTTAAAAAGTTAAAAGGAAATTTCATTAAAGGGCCTTGAGGCTTACCATGCTATTACAAGACTGCTATAGTTACAAGAGATATGAATCTAAATAGAGGACCAACCTCTCAATAGAACAAAACTAGTATTGATGTTAAAGCAATCAAGATAGAAGTTATAATAGACCCCAATTACATTTTATAGAGAAGCTTAAACTATTGGTTGCTTGATTAGCAATTAATATCTCCCTGATCCAAGAGCAAGTCCTATTTATCACCACATACTTGTCATTGTATACATCTCTAAAGATCCTTTTGTTTCTTTCAAACCAAAATAAGTAAATTGAGCAGGTAAGCATTAGACTCAGGCACTTGTTATCATCCCAATTCTTTTGTAGAGATTGCTAGCTACATTATCAAGTTACAATGTTCTCTTTTCATTTTTTGGTTCACCCGTTAACATTAGTAACAAAGTTTCCTCTACTAAATCTTTATTAGCTTCTAAAATTTGGATTCATCTTCTCTCTTAAAAAAGCACTCCCTAGAATAATGGCAATGCTTGCCACATGATAACAATTAACTTGGGTTTTTATCATTTTTATTATTTTAACAAAAAATTGCCTCTTTCTATTCCTCTTCCTTAAACATGTTAAACATTTAATTTCAATTTTCACTAAAAGATTCTTATTCACTTCTTCCTATCTATTATTCCCATGTATGTTTATGACCTTGTTGGCATCCATTTCTATGTACATTTATCTTTTTTTTCACTTGTTTGTATATAATTGGTTTGGAATTTAAAGATAACTATATGAGAATGTTTATTCTACTAGTACATCATTTTTCTCCATAACTTGAACATCTTTCATGGTTTCACCAACCTTATTCATTTAATTCACCACCCATATGACTCTTATGAAGTGCTCTAAAATGGATTCACCATTCTTCATTAAGAGTGTCTCAAACTCAGCCCTTATAGTTTGAAGTCGCATCTTCTTCACCTTGTTAACTCCCATCATTGAATTTTGGGGAGTTTCTCAAGCCTTCTTTGTTGTAGTTTCATTACTTATTTTCTTAATTTTTTTATCCAAACGTTAATGGATGATGGCAAGTGCACTTTAATCTTTCTTCTTTTGCTTCTCCAATACTTTTTTTTTAGCTTGAATCAAAATTTCATCATCAAACTCCATATAGCCTTTGTTATTTACCTCTCATATATTTTATGAACCTATAATGTCCTTCATCCTTAGTGTTCAATTCTCATAGTTGAGTTTGTTGAGTTGTAGATACTAAAAAGGCACAAAGGCTCCTTTTGATGTTATAGTTGGCTCTAATACTACTTTGTTGGAAAAAGATAAGATAATCACAAGTACTTACACACTCAAACAAATAATGAAACAAGAGATCTATGACTTCTCTCTAAAATTTCTCTCTAAAGCGAGAAAAGGTGGCATTTGTGCATTGTTTTTCTTCACACACACAGCAGCTTACTCGGTCTAGAATCGTCTTCACGATAAAGGACCCCAACCAGCTTCTCTGATCCGCCTGCCCTGCCTATGACGGCCCTCAACCCAGGGGGACCTCTCTCCAAACGAGGCAAAACTAGGAAGCGGGACGACGGAATGCAGCCCCCTACTGCACTGTCATATAGTGCGGCGATTACCGGTACTCAGTCAATCTCCGAAGTGATGGATGCTCCCCCTGGCCAGTAGACACTGCCATTGAGCTGGAAGAAGGGGACATAGTCAAAGTCGCTAGTGAACATGGTGATGGCATCAAACTTTCAACTCGGTTCAAAGAGAAACTGGATAACCAATGGACTCAGGCAGTTATAGTGAAGCTCCTAGGACGCCGTATCGGTTTCACTGAATTAAGCAACCGGCTACGAGCGTTATGGGCTCCAGTAGGGCCACTCAAGATCATCGATCTCGACCAGGACTTCTTCCTTGTCAAATTCTTGGAGGAAGCAGATTACTACCATGCACTAATGGACGGTCCTTGGATGATCTACGGACAGACGTTGTCGGTTCAACGTTGGGCCTCCTCCTTCAGACCACAACAGGGCCAGGTTCCCCGAGCAGTCACGTGGATACGGTTCCCCGACTTACCAATAGCTAGGTACCACCCCGAGATACTCACGGCATTGGGAAACTAGGTTGGTACCACTGTCAAGATTGATGAGGTGACGATGCAAGCTAATCGGGGACGCTACGGCCGCCTCGCCGTTGACATCGACCTCACTGCCCCTTTGAAGACCAGTGTCGAGCTTCATGGAGAGCTATTACAAGTCTCGTACGAAGGGCTCCCATAATTATGTTTCACCTGTGGAAAGGTTGGCCACAGCACTGACGTTTGCTTACAACGACAGCAGTCTACCGAACAACGACCACCACACGCAGCTGGAGAAAACACCCAGGGGATGGACCTAGCAGCACCCACAGGTAGTGTCTCAGGAAGCAGCCCCACCGGAGCGACATCTACACCTGGCCCTGCCTACGGTCCGTGGGTTTACGTCAATGTAAGCAATGACCCCCTCCCCAACGGTCACAACCCCAGGATGCTCCCATCAACTCATGACCACCGACTCGAGGCAAAAGTCAGACATCCCCTCACTGTTTCGAGTCACGATATGCAGCTTTGTCAGAGGCAGGGCTGCTGGACAAGACAAGTGCAGCTCCCGCCTAATTTTTTGCCCCAATCGACCACGTTGGGCCAGGGACATCACACGCAACTTTCGGCATTTCTTGGACCAGCTCAGCCCACTTCATTTGGCCAAGCCTCTACATAAACTGGGCCTAAATATAAGGGGAAGAAAGGGCCCAAAGGCACTCCACGCCCCTTGATCTGCGGTGAAAGCTCGTGGACCAACCCAACCCCGGACCCAACCCCCTTAGTAGCTCCCATAGTCCAACTCTAACCCACCAGTACGGACAAAATATTGCTATTAATCTCTCATCCCACACCGACATGATATGTGATCCACTCGTCATGGAGGCCCGGACGGGGGCGAGCGGGGAGCTCTTACAACCGATGGATGAGGGGGAAATACCGACGGCGCTTCCTCAGGATCAAGCCGCTCTGGACCCCCACCACACTGAACCCCCGGACATATCAGGAGAGTCAGGTGGCCAGGCTATGACAACCCCAACTGGAAGCACTGTGGAGTCGGATGTCCCGCTCCTGAACACTGACAGCCACGAAGCTCCTATAGGAGGTACAAACTCTCACTAAACCTATTTCTATGTCGATTTTAATTTGGAATTGTCAGGCAGCAGGGGGAACGCGTTTTAGAACTATCTTGCGCTCCTCTCTTAAACACTACAATCCGGGTATCCTGATTCTGCTCGAACCCCGTATTAGTGGAACTAGGGCACTAGAAGTGATTAATACGCTCTGCTTTAATTTTTCATTCCGGGTGGAGGCTGAAGGTTTTGCGGGCGGGATTTGGCTTTTATGGAAAGAGGAGATCTAGATTTTCATAGTGGCAGCGCACCGTCAATTTATCCGTACCACTGTTAGTGTGGCGACTTCTTCCTTCGATTTTACGGTGGTGTATGCTAGCCCCCAACCTTCCTCCCAAAAGCTTCTCTGGCCAGGGCTCGAATGGCTCAGCAGCAACACCTCCAAGCCTTGGCTTATTGGAGGGGATTTTAATGCCAAACTCGAGGCCGCTAATAAGCGAGGGGCAGCCCCAGCGTCGAGAGTCGTGAACCCTCATTTTCAGGATTGGGTGCATTCTTGCGGGCTTCAGGACCTGGGATACATAGGGTCCAGATATACTTGGTGTTGGGGTCTAGTACAAGCCCGTTTGGACCGAGTCTTTGGCACGTCCAAGTGGTTTCACCTGTTTCTGCATGCAGTTAATTACCACCTCCCTTTCATGGGGTCTGACTATCGGCCCATGCGGAATCTTCTTCACCCGCAGTCTTCCCCTCACAACGCTTACCCTAGTTTTCGATTTCAAAATGCGTGGTTGGCTCATCCAGGGTTTGCAGCAGTCATTGCTACGCACTGGCTGCTAGAGGCGGCAACGATGAGCAACTCATTAGCTCAATTCTCGCAATACCTTACCCAGTGGAATGACTTTATTTTTGGCAATATTTTCATCGTAAGAAACGTTTGTTAGCCCGTTTGCAGGGCATCCAACGAGTCATGATTGAGGGGAATTTTGAGGATTTGTTTGCGTTGGAAGATCAGCTTAGTGAGGAGCTGCTATAGGTCTTAGTGGAAGAAGAATTCTTCTGGCACCAGAAAACCAAGTGCGACTGGATTTCTAAAGGGGACCGGAACACCAGGTACTATCATACCCTCGCTATAACCAAACGGAAAAAACTAAGGATTGATTGTCTCCAGGACACTCAGGACTCCATGGTCACTAACCAGGGGTAATTGCGAGTTATGGCTAGGGACTATTTTGCCCAGCAATATACGAGGGAGGATGACCTACCCTCCCCCTCGGGATCCCGAGGGATTTCCCTGCCCTTTTAGAAGCCCAACTCCACTAGTTAGCTCGACCTGTCCACCCTAATGAAATCACACGTGCAGTTTTCGATATGAATCCGACCAAAGCACCTGGGGTAGATGGTTTCAATGCCCTTTTTTATCAAAAACAGTGGGCGACGGTTGGCCCGAAAGTTATTGAGTGCATTCAGTCCACTTTCACCCACGAGAAGCTGGAGTGGGAGCTAAACCAAACAATCCTTATTCTCATCCCAAAGACTCCCTCCCCGACAAGCCTTGCGCATTTTCGCCCTATAAGCCTCTGTAACGTGCTTTTCTAAATCCTCTCTAAAGTCATCGTTAACCGACTTAAAAATCACCTAGACTTTCTGGTCCACGAGAATCAATGTAGTTTCATTCTAGGCAGACATATCACCGACAATATCATTATCGCCCAGGAAGCTATCCACTCGATGCGTAGGAAGAAAGGGTGAACGGGTTTTTTGGCAATTAAAGTGGACTTAGAGAAAGCTTATGATCGCCTCCGGTGGGATTTTCTTCTCACAACCCTTGAGCTTATCGAAGCTCATCAGTGTCATTCAACAATGGGTTACGACGGTGATGATGCAAGTCCTTTGGCAAGGCACCGTCTCCAATTCTTTTACCCTGACCCGAGGGCTTCGTTAAGGCGACCCCCTCTCTCTTTACCTCTTTGTCCTTTGTATGGAGCATCTTGTCCATACGATCTCTCGCGATATGGCTAGGGGGCATTAGAAATCGATTAAGTTGAGTCCTACCGGGCCCTCGTTATCTCACCTCTTTTTTGTTGATGATCTCGTTTTGTTCGCCAAAGCTACTGTGCAGCAGGCCCATATTATAGCAAGGACTCTGGAAGAGTTCTGTCAAGCCTCTGGGCAGAAGGTTAACATGACCAAAACTAAGATCTTTTTCTCCAAAAACCTCCCGACAGCCACCGCTAGCCAAATTAGTCACGCTCTCCACTTCTAACATACGACGAATTTCGAAAAATATCTCGGTGTGCCGCTGCACCATTAGCGTACAAAACAATCTACTTATCAGTATATCCTTGACAACGCTCAATAGAAGTTGACTAGTTGGCGCGTGAAACATCTATCCCTCGCAGGTCGAGTCACCTTAACTCAATCAGTGTTAGCGGCCCTCCCTATCTTCACCATGCAGACTGTTCACCTCCCACGCCGTTTTTGTGATGATTTGGAGAAAATTATGCTCAAGTTTCTCTGGGGTTCCACAGGCGAGCATTGCAAGCTTTCCCTTGTTAATTGGGAGGCAATGTGTCAACCTAAAAAGCGGCCTTGGTCTTAAGCGAATACGAGCGACCAATGATGCATTGTTAACCAAGTTAGGTTGGGCTCTCCTTACTCAACCTATTGCGTTTTGGGTCCGCATCGTCTGGGCCAAATACCGAATGGACCCATACCATACCCCTCCTACGCTGGACCGCTTCGGCGCTTCGAGTGTTTGGCAAGGCATTGCGGCCACCTGGCCGTATGTTGTCCGTGGTCTAGCATGGCGTTGTGGTAATGGACGATGCATTTATTTCTGGCTGGACAATTGGGTGACGACTTGGGGACCCCTCTAGACAATCGCGACAACTCCCATCCCGATGGACTAACTGTATGATAAAGTTGCGGACTTGAAGCATGAGGATGGCACTTGGAAGTGGCATATCATTCAACCTTACCTCCCCGACTTGGTTTGTATAACTCTAGCTGGGATGCTCCTCCTTGCAGCCCCCACAGCAGACAATACCATTAGCTAGGGCCTCACCAACCATGGGCGGTTCACTGCTGCGTCAGCCTACGACTTAATTGTCAACAATGCGCCAACCCCCCAAATCAACATTTGGCCTTTAATTTGGAAATGGGCGGGCCCTCAGCACATCCGAACCTTCCTTTGGCTTCTAGTCCAGGATAAACTCCTGACTAACACGCAGCGTATGCGGCTACATATTGCTTTGATAGTCGCTGCTCCATTTGTGGACAGGATGAGTCCTCCTTACATGTCGTGCGGGACTGTCCGTGAGTGAGCATCTTCTGGAGGCAATTCCCCTTCGGGGTGGTAGATCGAGTGTTCTTCCAACACGACACTGTGTTATAGGTATAGTCCAACACGAATGGTGCCTTCTAGCGGGGCTCGTCCATCGCTACTGCTGGCGACCTCATTCGTGACTGTCATGGTCAGTGGTGCGGCAGTTTCTTCCAAATTTTTAGCTACAGCTCCGCATTCGAAGCTGAACTACGAGGGGTCCACTCGGGCCTCCAGCTCCCTTGGTCCCTCGGCTATCGCAGGATCATTTTAGAAGTGGACGCCTTGGAAATCATTAATTTGCTTTCGACTCCTGTCATAGAGACTGACTTCAATTTTGCCTTGTTGGCAGGTAGCTGTTGATTACTCCAACAAGCTTGGGAGGTGCAACTCAGACACGTCCATCGGGAAGGCAATCAGTGTGCTGATGCGCTGGCCACTTCTGAGACCTCCATTTCCTGTCCTCGAGCTCTTACACCAGGACATGCAGGGAGCACATTACCGCCAGGCTTTGCGTGTGTTAGATTAATCGAGTTTTCTAGTTTTCTTTTCCCTTGTATTCAAAAAAAAGATAAAACAAGAGTATTCTTATAGATTAGCCAACTTAAAGCCATATAATGATATAATATAAAGAGGGAAATACTTTCAATGACACATTAAAATCTACACAACATAAAAAATTGACCTTTTTCTCTTTATTTTACCATAATTGTCTTTAGGTAACTCTAAATAAACCAAGGCTAGATTCATTTGAATTTGGGCACATAAGGCGTAAAAATCTTAAATCACCTAAATTGATTAAGATTTAACTGTATAACTACATCTATAGAATTTCAAATTCAAGTTTATCTCTAATGGACAAAATGAAAACATAGGCATATTGGTATTACAGAAAATTTTCTAAAAAAGAAATGGAATGGGATATGGTCCCCTATCAGCAATTGATCCATCCCTGAAGTTGCCTTCCTATTATCGTTTCTTCCTTACACCTAGCCTCATTCCATGGTTGACAGTGGAATATTAATGACTCAAGTTAAAGATAGAGTTTAAGCCCCATAAATTTGTATATCACTATATTGAATTTCATTCAATAAAAATTGGTTGTTTCACCTTTACTTTATTTTAGAAACAATGATTTAATCTTGATTTAATTTCTTTATTTTGTGAATAAATTATTAATTTGAAATAACAAATTTAAAAGCATGATATACAGTTAGTATACATGGTTATGTCTAGTTTGGAAGTTTGAAAACTTCTAAAACTATTTCAATTAGTGGGGACTTTAAAAATTGAATCTTAGGAAAAATTGAAAAAGTCTTTATTTTTTATCGTAATAAATTGGTGTGACACAAATTGAAGATTCAGTTTTTTTGGAATTATAAATATTATGTTTAAACTAATGAATCACTTAGTTACTCAAATATGATTTGCTAAATTTTAATTAAGATTTTTTCCTTATCAAGACAACTTTATTTCACAGTTAATTATCGTTTGCTATAAAAAAGAAAGATGGTGAGGAGAATTAAAGAGTCAAATTTTAAGTGGGAGATGTTGGGTCCGTGTTTTGTGTACCGGGGCGAACTAGGCCCAATGTAACCCAAGTTGGCACGCAACCACAACCTTCAAAGGTATTGTCCTCTTTGGTACTCGAACTCGAGACCTCAAGATTTTGTTGCATTTAAATGCACACCTCTTACCATTGAGCTAACTACTAGTTCGCCCCGGTACACAAAACACGGACTCAACATTAAAAGAATTGTGTATTTGGACTTTGCTATGGTTGGGATGTGTGTAGGATTATGAATAAGAATTGTTTTAGATATGATTGTGGATTGGGCTTTGGATGAGATGAATTATGAAATTAGGTATGGTTTTGATATATGTTATGTAATTGGATAAATTAGTTTGTATATGAGTATGAATGTGAAGAATACGATTTGGGTATGGAAAATGACTTGAAGTGGTTTAGAAATAAGATTGCGTTTGTTTATGCTGAGATCCCAGACGGAGGGTCTGGTGGATTTTGATAATTGTGTGACTGCTTAGGAATTTTAGAAGTGTTTATTTACCATTTGCAGCTTTTGGGTTTTTACAAATGCAGCCGTTATGCTGCCAAAATTTTAGTAAAATGGGTATAAAAATGATATTTGGAATTTATATGAATGTATAAGAAAATGATTAAGGATTGAGACCTTGCATGTATAAGAATTTTGTTATGTTTTGAGAAATTGATTGAGGATAATTTCCAAGAAAAGGGACATTGTATGGATTTTTGCATGAATTTTATTGGACCCCGAATCTTTTAGGTAAGCTGGGATTATTAAATAAGGATTTTTGAATGATTATTCATGAGTAAAGAAGTTAAGAATTCTTGAAATTGGAATGAAATGGAAGATATGGTTTAAATACGAGATGGAT
>JANZLF010000221.1:36040171-36057051 GCA_026546835.1 Erythroxylum foetidum
CTTATATATATATAACTATTAATGTAATAAAAGTTTTACTTTATCTCCAAATTTAAGAGGATTGTTATATTTCATTTCCATATATGATAAATGAAATATAGAATAATATAACTACTATATGTACTAAAATGAACCAAAGCTAATGGAAGTGACCACCATGGCAACAACAAATATCTTTGATGTATAAAGTCTTTAAAGAAGTTCACATAATCACATACAATGTTTAAACAACAGTATAATCAATAATTGAAGATAACCACGAGGATTAATGTGGTAGTTATACTTCTAATTCTTGAATTAGGATAGAGATAATAGCAAATAGTACTTAAGAGTTGAGTGTAAAGATATAAAGATATTTCAGGATTTTAAAAAAAGTGAGAACTTTGTTGAAGAAAAAAAAAGGGTACAAGTTATAAAAAAAAAATAAAGAGACGATATTCTAATAAAAAAGCCTCAATATCTCCTATTATTTCTTTTATCTTAATTTTAAATTTTCTCGTTTTGCAAAATTAATAAATTTTTTAGAGAATCTAATTTATTTTATCTTTAATACAAAAGTTAGAAATTAAAGACTTTAAACTCAATAGGACAATTTTATATTTAAAAAGATTAAATTTAACGAACTTTAATTTATAAAATATTTAAATAAACTATATAATTATTCATAAAATAAAGTTCTTTTAATCTACTTAATTTTGAATAATTCGATATAATTTAAGAAATTATTTATTTAAATATTACAAAATATTCAAATTTGTATTAAAATAAAACATATAATTAGACTCGTTTTTGATAAAATATTTGACAATAATTTGACTTTATATCTTTTTTCTAAATTTTTCAGTTTGGTTAAGAATATCTAAAATCTGTAGTTAATTGGAATATAATTTTTTTGACATACATATAATAACACAAAATTCCTTTAACAATATTAAAAATCGATTCAATTGGGTTAATCGGATTGCCTTCTTTAGTAAATTTCTTTAAAATGCATTATTGTTTAATCCGTTTGACCATTTTCGCCATTTTCTTTTCCGATTCTGCTTCTTACTCAAAGTGAAGCAACCTAAGCAGTAAACAACTACGCCGACGATCAGCACCAACACTATGACACTCCATCCTCCGCCATCGATCTCATGATTTCCCTCATTTCCAAAACCCTGAAAACACCTTCTTTCCTAACTCGTTTGAGTTCGACTGTCTTTCACTCACCATTCCCTCTCTTCGCCTCCTATCCACTCCGAGCCATGACCTCCGAATCAACTCAGCGCGTTTTCCAATTCAAATTCGATCCACTCACCGGGAACGCCGAGTGGGTAGTCATCGAAGATGACCAACGCGAAGAAACTGCGCTTCTCGCTTCGACGTCGTATCTTGACATGCTTAACGACTCCACCCGAAACAAAGCTTTTCGTGAAGCGATTGACAAGTCCATTACTAAACCTGGTCATGTCCTCGACATCGGGTACTCATGTCTTGTCTTGTCTTGCTGGTTCTTTCCCTTTTTCTTTTAAAAAAAAAGTTAAACTTTAGTATAACCGGTGCAGAGCGGGAACTGGGTTGCTCTCAATGATGGCTGTACGGGCTATGGGTGCCGACAAGTCGGAAGCTTCGGTCACAGCTTATGAGTCGTATCTTCCGATGGTGAAATTGATGCGAAAGGTGCTTCATATCAATGGGATGACTAAAGATGTGAAGATTATTAATAAGCGTTCCGAAGAGGTGGAAGTTGGTGTAGACATTGTGTCGCGTGCCGATGTTCTTGTGAGTACTAATTAGTAATTCCCTGTTTAGAGTTTATAGTATTGTTACCGATTGGCTAAAGCTTCTATGAAGCACGATGATACGGGAAAGAAATATGACTCAAACATTATTTAATTGTGCAATAGAATGCAAAGCGTAGCCATTTGATTTTATCTAGCATTTTCGGTTTCGTTGCAGGTTACTGAAATACTAGACTCGGAGTTGTTGGGAGAGGGGTTAATACCAACATTGCAGCACGCGCATGACAAGTTGCTGGTGGATAAGCCACTTACTGTACCATACCGAGTAACTACTTATGGCCAGGTATATGGCTAGACTGTCTGTTGTTCCTTTCATTTCCGTTTTCTTCCTTTTATTTTGAAATTTATAGTATCAGGTCTGATGCTTTTGACTTGCATGTTAGCCCTTCCCATGCGATTTGGTGATGATCATTGTTGTTTTTTGTTGTTTCCCTTAAGTTTATAATTTGAATGTCAATGATGCTATGCAGCTGATTACAGACTGATGAACATTTAAATATCCTGGCATAAAATTTTTAAGTTAATGATCTAACCTTTTCTCTGTGAATCAAAGTTTATGTGAGGATTAGAACCAACTAATTATGTCAAAATGACTATCCATTGCATGTTAAAAGCTCAATGTTTACCAGTTTATTGTCAAAGCAGAATATGCTTTTGTTGGCCTCAGGAAAATTCTCAGTACAAGCAAGAATAACTTTGGGATATTTAGTGTATGCCTGCAACATCTGTCCGAATGAGATAAAAAGATGAAAATCTGTATGATTGCAAGGGTAATTTATCCAAGATTCATGAATATAAAACAGAGGAGTACTAAGTAAATCATGGCTTAGTAACTACTCATTTTATCTGCCCTTAGTTTTCTTTGATTTACTAATGGCCTGATGTTTATGGCAATATATCAAGTGATCAACATGCGTTGATTTGGCATCTTCTAGTTACCGTTTTCGGATATGTATGCGACATTTACAAATTGTTTTGGTGCTTTTATGGAAATTGCAAACCTAACTAATTGCAAACATTATTGGGTTTAGCTGAACTGGGCAGCTAAACTTCTATTTTTTTCTACATGTTGCCTTGTTACGTTACTGATTTCAAATTCGTTCCACGAGCTTATTTTTAACTCTAACATTTCCATCTATGCTTTTTAGCTACTCTTTTTGCTGTAGTGAATTCTGTATAATTTGAGTGAAGACCTTTCTGATTTTTCCATACTCACATAGGTGCACTAACTTCTATTCTGCAAATTTTTCCTTATCTCCTCCCTAAGCTAGTTGAGAGTACATTCCTATGGAAGCTTCATGATTTACATAATAATGAAGCAACAGCGATGGATGGCATTCACCTTGTTCCTACTGGATCGGATACTATTTTACGTGTCAGTTTGCAACAATATCCCATGCATTGTGATGCCTTGTCAAGAGAACTAAAACTGGTAATGAGGTTTTCACTCTTATACATCTTTGAAATGCGCAAGTGGTTTAATTTCTACTCAATTTAGGATTCGTCCAGTTGTCAGAACCCTTCAAAATTTTTGAATTTGACTTTGGGGAAAGACCAGCTAGCCACAGGGAAACTAAACTGGTCATCAAGGCAACTGATGATGGTAGAGTTCACGCTGTAGTGTCATGGTAAGTATTTTAGTCCTTATTTTCACATTTTGTCGAGGACGAGTCTGGAGTAGGTTGCTTTACTTTGACCTAGAATTCACTGGTTTAAAAAACATATTTTGACGTGTTTGTAAAGTCTATCTATTGTATATACTGTTTGTCCACCCGTCGCCCAACCTCCAAACATATGTCTACAATTTCTGATACTCAAGCATTCTGGATGCCTTTTCTTTAACTTTGCGTGGGTCTAATTATTTTCCTGACATTGTTCTTTATGTGGTTCAGGTGGATACTTCAACTTGATCGTGAAGGGGCGATTCTTTACTCCACTGCCCCTAGATGGATAGGATCACCATCAAAAATGGGTGAGCCACTTACGTTCCATTCACTTGTTGTGGTTTACATCTTTGTGACTGAACTTTTGTAAGAATAGCTGTGGATTGGGAGATATTAAAAGGACATTGGAAGTTTTATATCATTACAAAGCTTTTTGAGGTTACTTATTTTAATAAAACTCTTCAGAAGTTTGGTCATCTTTCTTTACGCAAGAGCTATATATTCTAGCGTACCAATTCAAAGTTAACATCATTTCTTATTCGCCCTTGAGAAGTTTTGGATTGGTTAAATTTCAATGACTTGGCCAATACATTGATTAGTTCTGTATTCTTGAACTTTATGCTTCATACATTTGCAATTGATGAAGGTTATTTCATTAGTGCTTTTAAATCCCCATGGAGCCTCTTGGTAGACAAGGGTGAGAGTTTACACTATATTGACCTACAATGGATCCCAAGAAAAAAATGGGAAACCACTGAACTTCCTTTCATGCATTACTACCAGGTATCGCTGATTGGTGTGATCACTGGAAACAGTGTGTATGGTTCATCCCAGGGGAAGGTATGCCCATATCTAAGGGTGAAGAGGTTCTGTTTCACGCTTTTCATACTGAAACTAGAATCCTATACAATGTTGCAACTCAAGCTAAAGAGATGAAGCTGCAGGACTTTAGTAACACAGATTTTCACCTCGTACTGCCCCCGGAAAGAATTGCAATATATGGGGACAGGAAATGGAGGTCTTCAATGGTAACAGCTCTAAGAAATGCTGTAAGCATTCTTTCCTTCTCCTCATCTCTCTCTGTGTGTTGTCTGTATTTTCATTCTGAAGTATGGTGCATTTTGCAGTTGCAGAAAAGTGTTGATCCACTATGTGTTGTTGCGGATGACAGTGTTTTCTTGACTCTTCTTGTTGCACATCTGTCAAAATCATCACATATATTGTCATTATTTCCTGGTCTTCGGGAAAGGGGTGCCCAATATCTGCGGGCTGTTGCAACTGCAAATGGTTTTGCTGCAGATCGTGTAGAAGTTGTTCTAAAGCGAAAAAACTTGACTCTAGATGATACTTGTCAGAGGAAGGTAATTCACTATCATACTCCTATGACTTTGAAATTCCATGTCAATTCAGTTGTCAAGCAAGGATTAGCTCGTCTCCTTTGTTCAAACATGTTGATTTTCAGGTTGATTTGCTGATTGGAGAACCTTACTACCATGGAAATGATGGGATGCTTCCGTGGCAAAACCTGCGATTTTGGTAAATATTTTTATATTTCATGTCTGATACAGAATATAAATGTTAACATCTAACTTTTCATTCATGCTTATACAATATCTGATATGGCAGATGCTTGTTAACATCTTACCATATTAACGCTTAAATACGTAACCTGATATAGCTCATGCATGTTAGTATCTTACTGTTTTATTAATGCTTGTATACATTGTCTGATATAGCACATGCGTGTTAAAATTTTACTGTTTATTCAGCTGTAGCAATGCATATAATTTGCCTTCTCCAAATGAACTTGTAATTCAGGAAGGAAAGGACCATACTTGATTCTGTTCTTGCGAATGGTGCGGTGGTAATACCTTGTAAAGCAATACTGAGGGCATGTGCCATGTCCCTCCCGGTATGAATTTACCCTTAGTGTTCTCTGTTTGCTAAGCATGTTATTTGACATGAGTGTTCGATTTTGGAACCCTATGTATTTAGGATCTTTGGAAGAGTCGTTGCTGCCTAAATAAGATTGAAGGTTTTGATCACTCAGTTGTGAATTCAACGTTGGGTGCATGTGGTAAATTACCTGCAGGCCAAGAGGTTCCTGTTTTACCCTTTTTTATCTGGCAGTGTGGGGAGAAACAGGTAGTTACTCTAATTTGGTTCGATATTCCCTGATGGCTAATACAGTTGTTACATGTTCTAGAACATTGTTTGCAACAATGTTATTAATGCATCGACGTTGGAGTACTTAGGTTCTCAGTGACACTCTCACAGTAATGGACTTTGATTTATCAAAACCAATGAGTTCATGCTATGGAAAAGTCCAGGTACTATTTTATGTTTTTATGCGCAGTAGAATAGATTTACGTTTTGTTGTAATTAATTAGTTTGTTTCTTCGACTCTCACCAATAGCTGAAGATTGTTTTTGAGGATCAATTCCGATTGTAACATGATGTCTTTGTCATTGCCTTGTTTTATCCTTACCATTCCGATAATCTTTACTCATTGCAGGTTGAATTTACTAAATCCGGGATATGCCATGGTTTTGCCCTGTGGATCGATTGGGTGATGGACACAAAGGATTGTGTAGTAATATCCACAGGTCCAGGTATATTCTTAACCTCCTCTTTGGTCAGTTTTTGGTATGTTCGAAGAAGGGTTAAGATTTGTAGGAACTTTGTTATCTTGCGTTCACTTTATCTCATTTGATATGCTATCAGATCAAAGATATTGGAAGCAAGGGGTAAAGCTGCTGCCATGGCCTGTGGAAGTGGAAAACAGAGGTGAACGTAGTTCTGCCATAATTGAAGCTTCTTTTGATCCTTCAACCGGCGAACTAACCTTTAATCATTCTATTTCCTGAGAGTTTTAACTATTAGCATCTGCCAAATTCTGAACTTTACCCATTTCTACAATTTACTTCAGTCTTGAAATTTGTTGTTGTTATTGTCAGTCCTAGTTCGAATCCTTCACCATTTCTAACAGAGGTAGGTCAAAACCTTATTTTTTGAATTGATCCTCGTTGTATGAAATCCGTTATATTAGACCAAATAAGACCATCAATCTACATTTCTAGCTCAACCAAAGAAACGGGAGATTAGAAGGAACTTCAAGAGAGGCCACTAAGTTTGAAGCACAAATGACCGATATTATTGATTGGGTTGTCAAAGCCTTCAAAATTAAGTAGTAGTCGTGAAATCTGGTCGAATTGTGGTAAAACTAGACACTATTTTTAATTGCAATTAATACAATAAAATAGTAGTTTCTGATTAATTTACTAGTTTATTAGAATTAATAAAGAATCAAAATAAATTAATGGAATATAAAATACAAAATTTAAGAGTACCTAACTTTGATTTATGGAAAAGCTTTCATCCAATTATAACAATTATCATAGGTTTTAAAAAAATAATTTTTACAAAATTTGTTTGAAATATTTTTATGATAAGTTTCAAAATTTCTAAAATTAATTGATTCATACCCATCTTTTAAACAAAAATTTACTATTAATTTATTGGGTATAGTCACATTTTATATCAATTAAATTATAGCACAATTTGGTTTACTTGTTTATTAAAAGTTAAATACGAAATTTCATGAATAACCTATTTGTTACTTGTATTAATCTTTCGTGACAATTATAGATCATTAAATTCATGAATAGTTATAAAATAATTAACATTAAATTAATTTTTCAAACCAATCAATATTAATTACTTATGAAATATGAAAACATAAAACAAGAAATATTTGAATTAAAATATGAATATAAGTTTATTATAAAACTTCAAAAGGTTACAACTAGAGTTTTGAATCTCCTTAAATCAAAGTATTTGAAAGCTACACGTGACTTTTGTTTGAACAACAAAAATAAATGAAAGATGAAAAATTCTCATAAAACTATGAAGAAACAAAAAAGAGTGTTGGAGAGGCGAAAGACATGTTTTCCTCTCTCTTTCTTATTCTAAACCTAGCTTCCTTCTACCTTGCAAAGATCCTTATCTAACACAAGCAAATCCCTACATAATAGGGATGAAAAGAAGTTTCCTAATTGAATTTCAACTCTTTAAGCTAATCTGGCATTAGACATAATCTCACCTTATCCACTCCAATACTCTATCTACTTTTTTAAAAATTCATGATTTTGACCAATAATGTTTCAATTTGATGCAATCTCTACTTTTCATCTCCTAAAATAAAATAAACATTAATTTTTCCTTTAAGCACCAAAATAAGTCCAAAACAATCATTAATTTTCTTATTTAAGTACCGAAATAAATCCAATTAACATAACAAAATAACATTTTATTCCAAACTTATGCTTGTCCTAAAGCACACATCAATTCAATACATCAATGATCCTCGTAACAACCTCTCATCTTATTTCATGTTATCTAGAAATATCCAAAAACAAATTCACATTATGGGTTTAGGATAAAATAACAACATAGAGAATAAGTATTTATAGAACACATTTTTAGAATAAAAATATAACATCTTATCAATTCTATTAAAATCAAATGAAAAAAGACTTGACAACCTCTCATAGATTTCACTCTATACACTTGAAGTGTTTATAGTTCATTAAGGTCTCAAACCAAAGCATAGTAAGTTATTTCCATTAGCTTGCTCGTGAAACATAACTCCACCATTTAACAAAGATAAGCGTAACGCGCAAATCAAAAAGACTTGATAAGGATTGTAATGTGGCTTAGGTAATATATGACAAAAGGAAGTTTTTAGGATAAATAAATTAAAAGAAATCATACAAACTTATGCATAGAAGTTTCAACTCAAATCAATCTAAAACTCATTTGATTCAAATAGCATCTTTTTCAACCACTTTTTTTCCTTTTCATTTTTTCTTTTATTAACAAAAACATCAAAGAGGAGATGTGTTTTCTATTTTTTTATACTTCTTCCCCCAATCCATAAAAAATCAAAATCAAAATAATGCAATTTAAATCAACTAATTTACTTTTCATGAAAATAATCAAAATTCTATACAAATAAGTTTTATACAATTCCTTCAATTTAGGGGCTCAAAAACATTAAGGACATCAACAAAAAAGAAGGGTAAAATTGGTTTGTAACAAGGTTAGTATTCAAGAAAAGAAATATTAAGGTTCAAATTGTTTAGCTGAAAAATGGTTATCTTAAGTACCCTTATCATCTTTATACATAAATTCATTAAAAAATATGATCTCAACACATATTCAAAAGCAAGTTCTAGCATAAATAAGCTATGCTGATAACACATAACAAAAATAAATGTACGAGCAAAAATGTGATTAATGCTCTTAGGCTCAGAGCTCACATAGATGTCAAAACGCATTAAGTTCTGCACACTTTCATTCAATAAAACCAACAAGATACTTTAAATAATTTGATGAAAAACACTAATCATGTTTCTCTTTTATGCATTATTTCTTAACCCAAAAATCTATCCTAACTCAAGGATTATTTATAAATAACAATTAGATAATTAAGAGGCTACTGTGAGGACTAATAAATCTATGAACTATAGTATTTATGAGTTCAAGCACAAATCATAAAACTCATCATCATATATATGCTCGCTCCCCCACACCTAAATCATATATTGTCCCCAATATATGCATAAGATGCTTACACATCATACAAATAAAGCATAAAGTAGAAGACTCCCCCTGAGTTGTGAGCATCTGAAATGAGATGTACTATGGTGTTAATGGATATGGAGGTATCATGTGACACATAATTGAATTCTCTTTTGTTTCTCAATCTATCACATCCTTTGGCTATTTAAACACACTTCTGATAAGTACTAGTGGTAAATTCTGTGGTAGATTGATCTTGTGCAGTTGGATTCATCATTGATTTTCCTTTCACTATTGTCCTAGTAGGAACTTTGGAGCGTTCCATAATTATAACAATTATAAACATAAAACTAATTCAAAAAATGATTAAAACAACGTAAGAATAACTAAAATGTAATTTAAAATGAAAGCAACTAAAAGGAATTAACAAAAATGAAGTAAAGATAAATAGAACATTAAAAAAATACTAGTGTGTATTGGTTTAGTGAATATAGAACGTTGATGAGTGGTTGGCTGGTTGGAGTGAGATGGTTCTAGGTTGGTGCGTCTAGTTCTTTGGTGGCTTATGTTGTTGTGGGTGCTGCAAGTGATGTTGATTGCTTATGCTAATTGGCTGGGTGTGCATTTGGTAGTGTTGTTGTGTTGGAGTTGGGTGGCTTTGGTGCTACTTGTGCTTTACACGAGTGGTTGGGGCTGCCTTATGATGTTACCAGCTGAAAGAGAAACAAACATATTAGGGATTTTTATTGTTGTTGTTTTCTTTTTAAAAAAATATTAAATAATTTTAAGTAATTAGTTATTTATTTATCTTTTTATTTCACTTTTATTTTTCTTAGTTATTATTTTTAATTTTTATTAATATTATTTAAATAAAATAATGACAAGCTTCTTTAAAGCCTAAACAGATAGTATTATGGAATTTTAGGGATTCCATTCAAGAAAGCTAAATCGTATAAGGTGTGATCTTGCCTTATAAGATTTAGTATTATGGATTTTTAAGGGTTTCATTTCATAAAGCTAAATCGCATAGGTGTGATCTCGTCTAATGAGATTTAATATTATGAAATTTTGAGTCTCTAATCCTGACAACTGAATTACATAAGGTGTGATCACGCCTTACAAAATTTAATATTATCAAATTTTAAGACCCATTTACCCCATAAGCCAATAAATTTGGGTTGTCTCTAAAAAACACAATTATTTAATGTTCGTATGCTCTATAGGGCTTTTTTCCTTCTTACACTTCTACGTAATTGCAATTTTGTACTCCTTAAGTAGTGCTGTTAGCCCTTCCTCTTGCCTTGTAGTCAATCTTTTTGAGATAATCATAGATAATGACTCTCTTTTACTTGAATAGATGTATTTTAGTTGATTAGGTACAGCCATTGATTCTATCTTCGGAGCCTGCAAAACAAAAGACAATTTTTATTTTTAGTTATAGCAATTTTAACGTTTAAAGTTTTCAAATCTATTAGCATTATTGGTAATGATTCTACACCTTCACAGGTTTTATTAACTTACTCGTTCACTTGTGGTTTAACATTAAACTCTAACTCATCATCAACACTTTCTTTTTTAAAAAATTCCTACACAAATGAACCACAATATCCATATGATAAACATATTGAAAATCATTAGGGTACTTCATTGTGTCAAAAATATTTAACTTCACTATATCAAAAATATTTAACTTCACTATCTCTCCATTAAACTCAATGGAAAGAGTAACCTTATACATTTCAGCTTTCGTCTTAGTTATCTTCATAAACAACCTTCCTAACCAAAGGTGAATGTATGTCCAGTAGTAAATTTCAAATAAACATAATCAATATTGAAGCATACTGCTCGAGTAATTGTATGAAAGCTAATGATAAAACATCACTATCAATAGATCGAGGGTATGGGTATATAAAACTAATAGAAGCATAGATAAAACCAGGGTAAAGATCTTTCCATCTAACAGAATCAATGCTACTTCTTAAATGTTCCCAATATCCATAAAAATAATAGGAGATAGATGAATTAAACCTATGAGGAATTATACCTTTTGTTCTCCATGTTGACGTAGTATAGTTCCATGCTAACGTAATATAGGCTTGAATAAAATTACACCTTAATTTTCTATTACACAAATACCTAAATTTCATATATGCTCCCTTATCATTTAGCCTTATCAATGGTAAGACATTCCCTTTGTTTATCATAATATTCTTTTTAATCTGCAATATGAAGCGGTTAGGGTTTATTCCCTTAAAGGGTGGATCATTTTGGATGTTCATTTTTCAACATTATCTACATCCATCTTCGAGATGTAAAAATCCACTGGGAATACTAAACTGTAACTTGGAATAAAACATCGTCAATAATACCAATAGGACGCATATAAGAACAATAAACCAGCTAAATAATCACATTAATTTCTTGCAAAGAATTCAGATTTAAAGCTCAATAAATTGAGTATGACATGCATTAATAGATGTAACTAAGTCTAGTATAACACACTCATTTTTCTTATCACTAATAACACACGAAAGTGTAATTTTCTATTTATCACAGCTGATACATTTTTACCCAAAATTTTTCTCTCCTTATCCTTCAATGTCCTTTTATTTGTGCATAGTTCTTTCAAGAACTTTGCATGTTTTAGAATTTGCTTGATGGCTTATATAAGCGGTATGTTAATTTCAACCTTTCTAAAGGTTTCTAGGATCTCTCTTTCATGTTTCTCTTCTTTTGATTTAGCCAACCTGCTAAGGAAAGGAGGAAAATGTGCATTAGTTGATATCGATGAAGATAAATCATCTTTTACCTGTATTGATTCTTGAGTTAGAGGTTCATCTTTCTTTTCTCATTCATCGTGCTTTTCTACCTCCATTGATAAGGAACATTCAAATTGAATTTCCTTACCACTTCTTAGAGTCATACACTCACATTCTTCTTAGGATTTACCACCATTTAGGAAGGTAATTTTCCTGATGTTTGCGCTTTTAATTTAGTAATAGAGGTGGCTAATTGATTGATTTGATTTCCTAAGTTATGAAGACTTGCTCTTATTTTCTGTTGAAATTGTTGAGAATTAGTAGCAAGTGCCTTAACAATATCATCTAAAGACATAAGTAAATTTGAAGATTGAGATTGAGCATATATAGAGGCTTAAGGTTATCTACTGAAATTGTGAGATCTGGTATCTTTGTCGCCCTCCTTGATTTCCATAGATAAAGTTTAGATAATTTATCCATCCTAGATTATAAAGATTAGAATATGGATCATATTCTCGTTTATGTTGACCAGGAAATCCCCCTATTACGTTAGCTTCTTGAAAGGAGTCTTCTTGTAACATAGCGAACATGTTTATAGGAAGTCCAAAGCATGAGTATATTCTGCACACTCATGCTGATTGCAATTGACCTATAGTCATTTGACTAACTAGAGTAGTTAAATATGAAATTTTATCTTCAAGTTTCATTTTACTTACCTCATTCACGTGCTTAACAACTCCATCCATCGTTGTCCCAAGCTGTTGAGAATTTTCAACCATCGTTGATATCAATTGTTTAGCTGCTTCAGGTGTTTTATTTATCAAAACTCTTCTACTAATTGCATCAACCATAATCCTATCCATTGACAATAGTCCTTCATCAAAGTACTGGATCAAAAGTTGGCTAGAAATTTGATGGTAAAGGAAGCTTGCACATAACTCCTTAAACCTCTCTTAGTATTTATAAAATGTTTCGCCGATGAATTTTCTTATCCTACATATCTCCTTTTTTTATATTGGCTACTTATGATGTAGGAAAGAACTTCTCCAAAAACAATTTTTTCATCTCATTTCATGTTATTATTGGGCTAAGGGGAAGATAATATAATCAATCATTTACCGTATCTTTCAATGAGAATGGAAAGGCTCTGAGATTAATTTTTTCTTTTTTCACCTCTTGTGGCTTCATTCCAAAGTAGATGATATGGAATTCATTCAATTGTTTATGTAGATCTTCACCTACAAGGTCACAAAAGATTGGGAATAAGTGAATCAAGCCATATTTCAATTCGAAATCTACCTCTACATCTAGAAATCATATGCTTAAGGTTTTTAAGTCAAATTTGATGCCGTTAACTCCCTCAACACTCTTTTGTTAGGATTTGCCACATTTTCTTTAACTTTTTGAAAATTAGAGTCTTCACTAATTATTAGATCTATCTCAACTTACACTTCTAGAGGTGAATGACCATGTCCTTGCTTAGTCTTTTTTCTTAAATGACGCGTTGTCTTCACAATTTCTAGATTATATTATATTTCACTTATTTGAGAAGAACAAGTCATACAAGACAAGAGATTAGCAGTAGACTGTAAAATAACACAACGAAACTAAAAAACTAAAATAGTTCCTTAACAATAGCGCCAAATTTGATCAAGTTATCGAAGTCTTCAAAATTAATTTCGATTCTCAAACATTTTGTAGTAGTCGTAGAAATAGGTTGAATCTCAAAAGAACTAAACACGAGTCTCATAATTGCAATTAATAAAATAAAATGGAGGTTTATAATTAATTAACTAATTTCCTAAATTTAGCAAGGATTCAAAATAAATAAATTGAATATAAAAGTGAGAAATTGATGAGTACTTAAATTCAAGAAAAATATCTCATTTAATTGTAACACCGATAATTTGTTTAAAAAGAATAATTTTCACAATTCAAATAATTAAGATAGCTATAGTAAGTCTAAAAAAATTCTAAATTAATTAATTCAAACTCAACATTTAAGCTAAAACTTATCATCAATTGATTGTGTATGATAACATTCCATATCAATTAAATGACATCAATAAGCTTGGTGAAAAAGATGCAACCCTAAATTAAATAATTGAAATAACTACAACTATTCAACTTACTTGTTTTGTTTATCATAAGTTAAACATGCAATTTCATAAATAAACTATTTGTTACTTGTACCAATCCTTAATGACAATTACGGGTCATTAAATTCATGGATAACTTTAGAATAATCAACATTGAATTAACTTTTCAAATCAATCAATATTAATTATTCTTGAATATAAAAACATAAAACAAGAAATACTTGAATTAAATATGAATATAAGTTTACAAAAAAACCTCACAATGTTACAACTAGAGTTTTAAATCTCCTTGAAACATAATATTTAAGTTTAACCACATATGACTTTTGTTCCAATACAAAAAATAGAAGAAAGATGAAAGATTGAAAGAAAATAAAGAATAAATGAAAAAGAGTGTTGGACAGGTTAAAGACATTTTTTCCTCTCTCTTACCTACTCTAAATCTAGTCTTCTTCTATTTTGCAAAGATTGCTATCGAAAACAAATCCAAATCCCTACATAATAGGAATGAAAATAAGTTTCTTAATTGAATTCTAACTCTTTAAGTAAATCTGACATTAGGTGTGATCTAGCCTTATCCACTATATTGTCCACTTTTTTCAAAATTCATAATTTTGACCAATAATGGTTCAATTTGATACAATCTCAACTTTTTATCTCCTAAACAAAACAAACATTAATTTTTTATAAATACTAAAATATAGCCAAAACAAAAGAGATAATTTCAATTAACATAAATAAAATAACATTTTATTAATCTTCAACCAAAGCCTGTTTAATAAGAATTTTAATAACTTCAAAATTACTCATTCTAAAAGAACATTACGATCATATATGCCACAAAAAGATGTTGTAACAGTTGAATTTAAGTTAACATACAGTTGTAGGAGATAAAGGGAGATTCTAATGGTAAAAGAATGGTTAAGTAATGTAACCAGGGAAATGTTAACAAAAAAGACATTCCTTTATGAAATATCATCACTTATTCCTTTCTTTTTTGTCTAATTTTGTGGTGGTAGAAGAGAAGCAATTCAGGTTTCTATCGCATATGAGGAAGCAAGGGGCTCCTTATATAAGCATTATTTTTTCACTCATTTTTCTGACATTTTATCAAAATCACTTAATTTTATAACAGTTGGTGTTATATCACTTTCTTAGCAATGTCAAAAAGAAGTGACTAGAACCTGGCAACAATGAAGCAATAAAAAACAAATGCAAGATCTTGGGAGCTAGATGACGAAGAGTATTGAATGAAGAGTAGAGTATTCTCATAAAGTAATGGAGAGCAAGATGGATCAACTTCTCATGGCTTTTCAGTAGATGAGCAATAGATCTTATGGTTCAAACCCCTACTTTAAAAAAAGTTAAACTGATAAGGTAAGAGGTTTAAAATTAAAAAGATTCAACCAGTATTCTATCACCATAAAATTGACAAAAAATTAAATAAAATTAAAAAATTTAGAATATAATTAGAAGAGATTGTTCTTACCTATCGAATAATTTAAAATTTAATTAAATAATGTTGTTAAATACAAAATAATTGATTCATTTTAGTGTATAAAAATTTATTAATTTACTAAAAGTGACCATTTAAGTAATAAATTGATTCATTTTTAATAATAAGAGTTATTAAAATAAATTTAACTAGAAAGTTAAAAAATTAAATTGAAAATTTAAACAATTGAAAATTTTTTAATTATTAAATTTTCCTAGCGTTCATGTTAATCCTCTGTGATGGGCAAATCCTAATTCACTAACAACAATCCAAAGACCTTCCATCCAAGCCCAAACCAAAGATCGAGTTGCGCCCATTTGATGGACTTCATCCGTCGTCTAACAGTCAGCTTACTTCTACCAACAAAACTTAATTCAAGACTCAAGAGGGGAGAGTGCGGAGTTAAAACAAATATCTTACACTCAGGCACATAGCTGCAAATGGGTTGGCCCATAATCAGTACTAATCAGGGTTCATGGATTAGTCCGTCAAGAGAAATGAACCCGCTAAGAGACTAGCCATAACGCATGAGTCCGTCTGAACCACAATTACCGGCCACAAGTTAATTGCCTACTTTTTTTGACCGGGACAAAGGTGGATGTCATGTAAAACCGAGTTTAAATTCTCTGTCTAATTTTATTGTTATTTATTGTATCCAATAAATTTTAATTATTTATTTATATAAGTTTTGCTGAGATCCTACATAAATAAATATAGACTCGCATAAATAAATAGCTAAAATTTATTGGACACAATAAGACACCATAAAATTGAAAAAAAAAACTTTATCTTGTAATACACTTCATGCAATTTCCCAACGACCACAACCAAAACCATTCAGAGCAGTGGATTGCTGGGAAAGGGGCAAATGTGGGTTGTGTGCGTGACCCCTCCACCTCATGTCCACTCCTTTTTCTCTATTCTTCATACTTTGTCTCGTCACATTTTCTTCATTCATTTTAGGAACCTTGCTTGTATATCCTTTTGACTAAATCGACACGACGCGTAAGAAAAGACTGCTTCGTGATATTTTTTTAGTAAAGCCAACAGTTGTTCTTTGCAGGTACGACTCCTTCCTGCTTCCTGATATTTTGCGAGTAAAGCCAACAGTTGGACTTTGCAACAACTATACTCGTTGCGCCCGCCATTCTTGATTGGTCAAAGAGCTGGCCCGTACCTGCGAGTCAACCTTGGTAGAAATTTTCCTCTCTGTTTAAACCTTAAAACAGGCTTTAACTATATCTTATTGCCGATCTTTTTGAAAAGCTGCAGTTGAGAAATGGAAATGGTCTATACTTAATAACCAAGCTCTGGACATGGTTTAGATACCGAGAAAATAACAATTTTTTAAAAATCAGACCGGACATCGAACCGATCGAAGGAAAAGTTTAAGGTTTAAAGGTTCAACCAGTAATGAATCGCTATTAAACCGGAATATAATAAATAAGATAAAAATTTTATAAAAATAAATAAAAATAAAATATTTTATTGAACAT
>JANZLF010000221.1:36102145-36120974 GCA_026546835.1 Erythroxylum foetidum
TGATCCGGGTAAAGTCCATAAAAAGCGCTAAAAGTGGAACCATCCTTGAAGCTTACCACATTCCTCCGAATTAACGCCTAGAAATATTCGCAAATTTTCTTTAGCTTAATTTTGTTAATTTTGCTAGTTAATTTTCGTATTTTATTTCCCCATTTTTACACAATCACCATCGGTTTTATCTATTTATTTATTTTGTTAGTTAAATTTTCTTTTAATTTAATTTCCCAACCCTACCCAATCGCTTAGTCCAATTAATTGAGTGATCCAAGCCTGGTACTTACACAATTACTTCCTGTGAGACGATATTATACTGTACTACTTGAGACCCGTGAGCTTGCGGAACCCCATCAGAGATTTAACAAAATCAACAACAACTTTAGCATTATCAGTATGAGTTGCCTTAGCTTCAACCTATTTTGAAACATAATCCACAGCAACGAGAATATGTTTTACTGAAAGATGAAGAAAAAGGGCCCATAAAATCAATTCCTCATATATAAAAAATTTCACATACCAAGATATTTGTGAGCGGCATTTGGTCTTTTTGGTGCTAAACCACCTGTTCTTTGACATCAACCACAAGACTTGCAAAATATATAAGCATCATAAAATAGTTTAAGCCAAAAAAAACCACATTTAAGCACCTTACGGGCTGTCCTTCTCGAACCAAAGTGTCCACCACTTGCAAAAGAATGGCAAAAATTCAATATATAAGGGACCTAATCATCAGATACATGTCACCTAATAATTTGATCAGAACAATATTTCTACAGATGTGGCTTATCCCATGCATAATATTTAGCCTCTGTTTTGATTTTATCTTTTTCAGCTCGTGATAAAATATTAGGTAAAGACTTGGTAATCAGAAAAATAACTATGTTAGCATACCAAGTTACTTATTGTGTGGCAAATAAATGTTCATCTAAAAAATCATCTTTTAGGTTGTCTGAAGTTGTGTCTAGACGGATATGACTAAGGTGATCTGCAACCAGATTTTCAGTTTGCCTTTTTTCCCATATCTCTACGTCAAATTCTTACAGTAGTAGAATCCAACGAATAAGAAGTGGATTTGCTTCCCTTTTGGACAAAAAATACTTCAACACAGCATAATCTGAATAAACTATGACATGTGTGCCCAATAGATATGAACAGAACTTCTCTAGCCCAAAAAAAACTACCAATAATTCTTTTTCTGTTGTTGAATAGTTTTTTTGGGCGTCGTTTGGCATCATTTAAACATAGTAAATCACATGCCACGCTCTATTCATCCTTTGCCCCAGAACAATGCCTAACACATAGTTGCTTGCATCGCACATTATCTCAAATAGGTGAGTCCAATCTGGGGCCTGGATTATTGGAGCAGAAATTAGCTTTTCTTTTAATTCATTAAATGCTTTCCTAGATGCTTCTTCAAACTTGAACTCCACATCTTTTTGAAGTAACTTGCATAAAGGTTGAGTGATCTTCGAAAATTCTTTGATAAAGCGTCGATAGAAACTTGCATGTCCAAGAAAAGAACAAACTTCCCATACACTTATGGGGTAAGGAAGAGATTTAATGATTTCTATGTTATCCTTATCAACCTCAATTCCCTTGGAAGACACTACAAGATTATCCCTTGATCAACCATAAAATGACATATTTTATAATTCAGAATCAAGTTATTTTCAATGCAACGTTTCAAAATTTTTTCAAGGTTAATAAAGCAAGTATCAAAAGGCTCACCATAAACTATAAAGTTGTCGATAAAAACTTCAATACAATCATCCATATAATTAGAGAAAATACTTAACATACACCTTTGGAGCGTAGCAAGTGCGTTACATAGTCTAAAAGGCATTCTTCTATACGTAATGGTGCCAAAAGGACATGTGAAAGTCATTTTGTCTTAGTCCTCCAGTGCAACAGAAATTTGGTGATAACCTTAGTAACCATCTAAACAATAATAATGAGTTTTCCCTGCAAGTTTTCAAGCATATAGTTAATAAAAGGAAGTGGAAAATGATCTTTACGAGTAACAGAATTTAATTTCTGATAATCGATACAAACCCATTTTGCACACGGGTGGGCACTAATTCACCTAAAGTGTTCTCCACTACGATTACTCCAGATTTCTTAGGAACCACTTGTACTGGAATTACCTATTTACTGTCTGAAATTGGATAGATTATTTCAACATCGAAGAGCTTCAATATCTCCTTCTTAACTACCTCCATCATTGGTGGGTTCAATCTTCGTTGAGGCTATCTTGTTTCCTTAGCTCCATCTTCCAACAGAATTCGGTGCATATAAATTGATGAGCTAATCCCTTTCAAATTTGCCACAGTCCATCCAAAAGCATCTTTGTAATTTTTCAACATACCCAATAATTGTGTTTACTGCAAATATGTCAGTTTGCTCGAAATTGGCGGCTCTGGCAGCTGGGAAAAACTTCTCTAGAAATAACTTCTTCATCTCTGCCCATGTTCTAATACTTCCAGCAAGTAAATAATATAACCAATATTAGGCATCGTCCGTCAAAGAAAAGGGAAAAGCCCTCAGCTTTATCTGCTCTTTAGTAACATTAGTAGCCTTCATCCCCATACAAACAACATCAAACTCCTTCAAGTGCTTATAAGGATCTTCTCCTAATATGCCTCGTAAAGTGGGTAACAAGTGAATCAGTCCCGACTTCAACTCAAAAGTGTTATTATCACCCAAATTTGGAAAATTAATGCAATGAGGCTATCGGTCCTCAGCTGGAGTAACCAGTTAGCGTAAAGTGTGATTTGCATCGATGTTCCTTTCCCTCTGTCATTCTTCTCTTAGTACTTGTTGTCTTTCTTTTGTCTTCTTTCTTAATGCCTTTGTTGTTTTCTCAATTTTAGGATTACACTGCAAATTTTTAGATTGATTCGAACATGTAACATACATAAACCGTCAAAAATTCCTCGAAAATGGCACCAAAATTTGGTGATTGTTGTCACCTGTAACTAAATATAAAAAGAAACCAACTTCCTGTAAGATAAATTAATGTAGTAGTGGAAAGTAGGGATTATTCCCACAAGAAATTCAGACGTTAGTAGTTACGTAATAAAAAAAGGGGTTCTAATTGTGAATTAAACACAATTCAATTGGAATATGAAATTGAAAAATAACTAATAACAAAATAATGAGAATTTAACAATCAATAGAAACAAATCTTGGTTTCTGGCCTCCTTTGTTATTGAACTTACGTTGATCATTGACACTAAAAATAACCAATTTATTAGTTTAGCATTCGTCGTGGTAAATTTCTTTACCTATTTTCTCTTATTTTTAGTTAACCAAAACATGTATTTTAATTAACCCTTATTAATCAATAACTTGGATATGATCTCATATTTAATTAATTAATAGTTTTACGAATCAAGAAAATCGACAAACTAGACAACATACATACGATGTATATTTAGCCCAGACAATTATTTTTTCTAAAATCATGTCCCTAACGTAGTAGACAAAAATCCTAGTAGCTACTTTTGATTAAAAGAATTGAACGTCTATCTGTTTAATCTAGCGATTGATTGTATAAAATCACAAACTAGTTACACACTCAGTCTTAAATTTAAACAATCAAATAATAACCTAGAAAAAAATTAATACTTAACTAATAAATCGATTGAAATAAAAAACAAAGTCTCACAACAAGCAGAGTTCAATAACTAGGATTCCGTAAACCAAGAAATAAAAGTTTAGTTACCCAACATCACAAATTTTCCTAATTATGGGACTATCATTAACGTTGGGACTATCGCTAGCATTGGCATTTTAGTGTATGTTTTTTTCTCTCCTTTTCACGCTACTCTTCTCTCTGCCGTAAGCCCCCTTCATGTTTCCTCTCCTTCTAACGGAGCCCTCTCCTGGATCCTCCACATCGATGGGACAATTAAACGTTATATATCCCACCTCATTATTCACAAGTCTCTTTAAACCCTCCTTCCCATTGTCAGCATTTTGACTGCTTCTTGTTTTATATTCTTCTGCCCTTCACTGTTACTTGATTTAACAAATAAAGCCTCAGAGTTTATTGTCCACGTAACTATTCACTTCTGCTTTAGCTACCCTCGCTCCTCGTCTACGTTTAATGCAGAAAAATATGTTAAACGCAGACCCTCACGCCACTCAGCCCCACTATGCCACAGCTCTTTATGCACACCTCTCCACTGTAGCGTGATGGGACAACTAAGTTTGGTGATCCAAAGGTTTTATTCACTCCTCTCCCCACTGTTCTTCTCATCGTACTGCGTTTTGTTCTTCTGCCTTCACTGTGCATCGTTGTTCCTTCTTTCAACGTCTGCATGCTGCATCATTTTGCTTTAGACTTCTAACCAGTTGCATTTCAAGTTTTTGGTTGTTGCAAGAGGCCATGTCTAATTAGGATCAACGTCTAATTCAACTCTTTTTTATCCCAAAATTGTCGTGATTGTTTCTATTTAGTTCCAAAATACACCTTGACAAACCACGATTAATTTCCATTAAGTGTAACTTCAAACCTCAACAACAAAGAAAATTAACACACAAAAATATAGAAAATAAATACATTAACAAACTCCCCCACACTTAACCTTTTGCTCCCTTTCGAGCAAATTAAACATGACCATCAAATTTTATCAATTCATTTTCAAAGAAACCAAGCTCACACAATCATTCAAACTTTAGCCAATCGAATGTCAAGCTATTACACACATCATGTTTAGTTTTCATCGGTGCACATAAACAAACTCAACTTATGAAACTATCATTCAAAGATAAGCATAAACTCATAATGGATTTTTCTCACAAAATTCACTCATTTCACTCAAGTGTTTATAGGTTATGTTTCGCTCAAAGCTCTCTACAGGAAATCACACCATCATAGGCTTACAAATTCACCAATTCTCTTTTACAGCGATTACATGCAAAAATAGATCAAAAGGGCTTTATTTGAGGTTGTAATGAGGCTAAGGTTAGGGTGAGTCAAAAGGGTTTTGAAGGGTTCTTCACAAGTAGTCATAAAGCACTAAATATACAAAGGGACAACAAAATGTATTTATAAGAATTGCATGTAAAAAACTAACTATTTAAAAATTATTATTGCTACTATACTTGATCCTTTTCTTTTTTTTTTCTTTTTTTTAATTATTTTTGCTTTTACTTTTTTTGAATACTAAGGAAACAATAATCAATAACAACAACTAAATACAATATGCTCTATGATTAGAAGTATCAGTAAACTCGTCTCAGAAAATATAGCCAAAAGTCCCAAAACTAGCTAACTTAGTACTTTATTAAACTTATGACTAAGTAAGGCTACTGGGGTTTAATGTTTCAGAATGAGGTGTTTTCTTTAAGAAACAAAAAGGGTAAAGGCACAAAGGGGTTTGCAAGGGTAAATAAGATAGGTAGGTCATTTAAGTCAAGCGTTAAAAGAAAAAGAGCCTTAATCATTTCTATCTAGCATGCATCTAATAGATTCAAACTGGTTCAAAGCAAGTTATGAAGGTAATCACCTAAGGGAGTATCACACACACAAAAAAATGAAATGACTTTTGAATGGAGTCATATAGGCACAATCCTTCACGTAGGCTCAATTGAAAATCCATTATGCTTCTATACATTACCTAATCACTCAAGCATCAATTTCTGAGTAAACTTATGTAACCAACTACTTTAATCAATCAGCATAATTCACCTTCTATTCAATTGGCCTAATTTGAATTCAAGCACGCAATTCAATCTCATTCCAACTATTAAGATAGAATTTCATGGTTTAACACATATCACATGCAAATTAAAAGAGAAAAAATCAAAATCAAAATGAACAAAGAAATAGTAAATTCAAAACACACAGTTACACAAACATTCATTGTCCCCAATGTACTTGTAAAAAGAAAAACACAAGAAAATAAAGGTTAAAGCAGCTTATGTGTTAATGCATCAAGGTGTTGATGGAAAAGGTGGTTGAAATTTTTGATGTTCGAAGAAAGGGAGCTGATTTTGTTCTAATCAGCCCAATTCAAAGTAAACCGGCTCAGCCAGTTCAATTTGTTCTACAGTTTCAACCTGTAAATTCTCATAATATGACTTCAATCGGTTTCCATTAACTTTAAACACTTTAAAAGTGTCTAAACTATGAATTTCAACTACACTATATGAGAAAACATTTGTAACAACAAATGGACCAATCCAACGAGATCATAATTTACTAGGAAAGAACTTTAGTTTAGAGTGATAAAGAAGGACCTTTTGACCTAAGGAAAATTCTTTTCTAATTAAGATTTTATCATGAAAGGCCTTATTCTTTTCTTTATAGAATTTTACACTCTCATAAGCTTCATTACGTATTTCTTCCAACTTTTGCAATTGTAATTTTCGATTAATTATAACCTCTGTTAAATCTAAATTGCATTGGTTGACAACTTAGTAAGCCTTGTGTCCCAATTCTATAGGTAAATGACAAGGTTTTCTGAATACTAACCTGCATAGAGACATACCAATAGGAGTTTTATCTACTGTCTTGTATGCCCATAGCGCGTCGTCTAAATACAAACTCTAATCTTTCCTGTTAGGATTAACCACTTCCTCTAAAATTGATTTGATTTCCCTGTTAGAAACTTCAACTCGTCCACTTGTCTAGGGATGGTATACTGTTGAAGTTCGATGTGTAACACCATATTTCTTCAATAAAACCTCAACAATTGGATTACAAAAAAGAGTCTATCGATCACTGATTATTGCTTTAGTCACTCCAAACCTGACAAAAATATGAGATTTAACAAAATCAACAACAACTTTAGCATTATCAGTATGAGTTGCCTTAGCTTCAATCTATTTTGAAACATAATCCACAACAATGAGAATATATTTCTTACCAAAAGATGAAGGAACAGGGTCCATAAAATCAATTCCCCCTACATAAAAAATTTCGCATACCAGGATGTTTGTGAGCGGCATTTGGTCTTTTAATCCTAAACCACCTGTTCTTTGACATCGATCACAAGACTTGCAAAATATATAAGCATCATAAAATAGTTTAGGTCAAAACAAACCACATTTAAGCACCTTACAAGCTGTCCTTTTGGGACCAAAGTGTCCACCATAAGCAAAAGAATGACAAAAATTTAATATAGAAGGGATCTCATCATCAGATACATGTCGCCTAATAATTTGATTAGAACAATATTTCCACAAATGTGGCTCATCCCATGCATAATATTTAGCCTCTGTTTTGATTTTATCTTTTTCAGCTCGTGATAAAGTACTAGGTACAGACTTGGTAATCAGAAAATTGACTATGTCAGCATACCAAGGTGTTACCTGTTGTGTGGCGAATAGATGTTCGTCTGGAAATTCATCTTTCAGACTGTCTGAAGTTTTGTCTAGACGGATACGACTAAGGTGATCTGCAACCAGATTTTCAGTTCCCTTTTTGTCCTGTATCTCCACATCAAATTCTTGCAGTAGTAGAATCTAACGAATAAGACGTTGCTTTGCTTCCCTTTTGGACAACAAATGATTCAACGCAACACGATCTGAATAAACTATGACATATATGCCCAATAGATTTGAATAGAACTTCTCTAGCCCAAAAACAACTGCTAATAATTCTTTTTCTATTGTTGAATAGTTTTTCTAGGTGTCGTTTAGCATCATTGAAGCATAGTAAATTACATGCGACACTTTGTTCATCGTTTGCCCCAGAACAACGCCTAACGCATAGTCACTTGCATTGTATATAAAGGCACTAACAAATCTTCTTTTCAATCTTATTTTAAGGCAAAAAGGAAATCCAAATTATTAACTCAAGGTTTATGATTAACAATTTTGATGATAATTGTACAATTTTTCAAAATTCAAATCGAATTTTTTTCTTACATAAGTAACGATATAATTCAAAGGAAATAAAATCATGAAATAATTGTTTTTTTCTTGCAGATACATTCTTTACAAACTTACCTTTTTAGAAATAGTTTCATGACATTCAGAAGGATCTTACTAATTCTAATAATCAGCTTTGGACCCTTGACAGAACGTTTTTTAAAATTTTTTCGATTTACCGACATATAACTAAGAACCATCGGTAATGTTAGTCATTAATTTACCGATGGAATAACAAATTTCATAGATAAATTTACCGACGGACAGGATTTGTGCATCGGTAACTTTACCAATCGAAACTATTTTTTTTCGCTAAACTTACCAAGCACAAAATAACCGTCGTTATATTCACTGACAGTAACACAACATATTCATCGGTAAATTAGCAACAGAAAATATGCAGTTTGTCGCAAATTATTATCTACGACCGTTTCTTCAATACCTTTGACCATCGATATATTCCGTCGCTAACTTAGTTTTTTAGTCGGTAATGTCCATCGCTAAACTTCATTTTTCTTGTAATGCCGAAATTAGTGGGATCCTAACTGTGATTTTAAGAAGACCCATAATCCTAAAAAGTCGAAACCAACTACTACAGTACAAAATGACATGACGTAGTCGTTCATAATAATGTTTATAATTGTGAGCTACCGAAGCCTTGGATTTTTGTAAGCTCTGGAAGCCAATATCGTTATATTCATTATATTTACTCCTTTTTCTATAATATAACTCCTCCTATTGGTTTTCTAGCTTTCAGTTCAATGTGAACACTTTATTTTCTTAAGTTTCCTGAGGTAGAAAAGGATGGGAAAAGAGAATTTCAGCCGTCAAAAGTTGCATCTTTCTGTATATTTTCCTACTCAATCTCTCTTGCATGCTTGCTTTCTTCCTTTCACTCACTGTTAATGAGCATTTTATATTGATTTTAGATACATAATTACTAAACTTTTATTCATTTAATGTTTGAATTGTACTAAATTAATAATTATTTATTTTAATTTTAGGCACATATTAAAATTTAGAACAATGAGAACAAAAAGTTAAAAATTGAGAGTTTTTTACACCTAACAAGCGTTTAAGTTTGGCTCCGCAAAAATTAAAAAGGCACGAAGCCCTAGCTGGCGGTGGAGAGAAGCTTTTTAAAAAGCTTGGTGGACTAGGAGGAGAGGGACATTTTTATGCATAAAAATCAAAGAAAGTTGGCGGCACGAGGGTGAAAAAAGCAAGAGCTTGCATGAATGAAAGGAGTGTGGGACCGTAAGGTTAATGTATTAAATACATATAGGAAGCAGTTGTTGGGCGGCGCAGAGAGGGGACAAAGAAGTGAGTGTTGCCTGATGACAGCTGGGGAATGAACAATGAAAGTGGATCAAAACCTTCACATTTAATTGTCCCATCAATAAATAGTGACAGTGTGAGCTTGCATGAAACAAGGAGAAGGTGGCGGGCATGAAAAGAAGAGACGAAGCCAACATCATGTGCGTCAAAGGTGGCCTAGAATCACGAAGAAAGCAGCAACTGCTGCAATGAAGAAGCGTGGTTATACGTGAGCTGAGGGGATTAAAGAAAAAAAAAATGACAAAGCAGCCGGAGAAAAAGCAACGTTGAAGTAGTTGGAGGAAAGCAACGTTGACGCAGCTGGTGGAAGCAGAACGTTGAAGCAGCTGAAGGACGCAACCCTTCACTGGTGGACAGCAACGTAGCAGCTGGTGGACATTAAATGAAGAAAATAGCTAGTGGTGGCAAAGACGTTGAACCAGCTGGTAGACGCAAGTAGTTGTGCATGAATGAGAGGGCTGGAAAGTTGGCAGCTGCGTTAAAAGAGGAGAGTAGCATTACAGTGAAAGAAGAGAAGGAGCTAGCGGTGGAGAAGGGGTGGAGACGGGACGTGAATAAATAAGTTGGACACAAATCTTATTTGTCACGTCAATGCACAGTAACAAAAGAGGAGGAGCTGGTAGTGGAGAGAGCAGAGGACGTTGGCGATGACGTGCTGAATCTAATGGCGGGAGAAAATACAGCTGCGAGAGAAGGGATGTTTTTAATTTTAATTTTTTAATTCCTTATTTATTTAATTGTGTGGATTTAATCAATGCAATCATATATATTATGACCATATATAAATTATGCTATATTAATGAATATGTGTAAGTAAGTTTTTTGATATTAAATTAGGACAATTATTGTGGTATTGGTTTTTGCTTGATTGAATGCATATTTAGTCCTAATTTAGCTTGAACACCTAGATTAAGACCTTAGATGATTGAATGTCATAACCAATGAGATTTAATTTGTTGAAAAATTAATCAAACGATATATTTGAGACTAAAGTGTAAACCAACCTTAAGATCTTGTGTGAGGATACCTAGGATTAACAAACTTAGTTTTAAGCTTCTTGTATTGAATGTCTTTTATTTTGAATTATCTATGAACCAAGTAAGTGACTCGGATTTAGAAAAGAAGGGAATTCCCAAGAACATTGGGTTCAACTTGCCTAAGTTAAATAATTCTTAGATTAACCCACCTTTACCATTTTTAGTGTCCAATCCAATTAAAATCCGATACCTTAGCTGATTTCTGTCATTTGATTAAATATAGTCATTTTTTAATTCATACCTTGCATTTTTCATATTTCCTTCATTTGCTTACTTTATTCTATTTTAATTTCAAATCAATCAATTCTTAGTAATTTTTTATCGTTTAATTTAATTGTCTTGCGTGTTGGAATTCCCTTAGGTATGATATCCAGTTCTTACTGTTTTATATAACTTGTCGATGAAGTGCACTTGCCTTCAATTGGTGTAGATAGATTTCTTTTTTTTTTTGGATCGCAATAAGTTTTTGGCACCGTTCTCAGGAAGATTCCTTATTATGAGTCATTAGATTAGACGATTGCATAAGGAAACCAGATTGGCTCAGAGTAGTAACACAGGAGAAAGGATTAGAGAAGAGCAGTTTTTAGAGATGGAACAACATGAGGAGGGGTTGATGCTACATACTGAATAGAGAACGGAGTTGACTATAATGGATTTGACTATAGGATACAACAATAAACCCATGCCTCCAATTATTAGGCCTACGATCATAGCTGCAAGTTTTGAGATCCCTCACAGCATTACATCCATAGTGAGAGCATCTCAGTTTGGAGGATTGCCATTGGAGGATCCAAACACCCATTTGGAGACTTTTTTGAATATTTGTTATTTGTTTAAGAAGAATGGAGTGTCAGAAGATGCGGTAGGATTAAAGTTATTCCTATTTTCTTTAAGAGATAAGGGCAGCGGATGGTTGGCTAGTTTGCAGTCAAGATCGATTACTATGTGGGATGAAATGATGAGATTATTTATGGCTAAATTTTTCCCTCCTGCCAAGGATGCAAAGATGAAGAATGAGATTAATTCCTTCACCCAATTTGAAAATGAAAGTCTTTATGAAGCGTGAGAGCGATTTTGAGATATGTTGACATAGTGTCCTAGTCATGGTTCTTCATATGGCTGCAGGTCAATACTTGTTATATAGGAATGAACCCGTTAACTTGGAGTACCAAACATGCCACAGCAGGAGGTAGTTTAATGAGGAAGACGCCAAATCAGACCTACAAGTTGATTGACGAGATAGCTATTAGCAGTTTTCAATATCATACAGAAAGGCATCCCAGACGACCTACAGGAGCTTGTGTAGTAGACAATACAATGGCTTTACCAACTCAGATGGATGTTTTGACGAAGAAGCTGGATAATCTGATGCAAAGTGTGAGAGGAGAAGTTAGTTCTTCATTGAGGAGTTGTGTTATATGCAAGCATTGTGGTGGAGATTCCCATGCATCTTCTGAGGGTCAAGTTAGGAATCCTTTTGCTTAAGAGACAGAAGAGGCCTATTATATGGGCAATTATAATAGATAGAGAGGGGATCCATATTCTAACACCTACAACCCAGGGTGGAGAAATCATCCAAATTTCTCTTAGCGGAACAATCAATTGGCACAGCCACAGTCATCCAATGTTCAAAGACAACCACCTCTAGGTTTCAAGGGTCCTAATCCTACGCTACCATATAAATATAATCTCAAAGAGCTACTCTTGAAGTACACCTCCACCACTGAGGTTAGGATGCAGAACCAAGAATCTTCTATCAGATATTTGGAGAATCGGATGAGCCAAATTGCAAGTTTGTTAAAGAAAAGACCTTCGGGTTCATTGCCTAGCACTATTGAGGCCAACCTAAGAGAACATGCAAAGGCAATATTATTGAGGAGTGGTAGACAGCTTGAAGAAGTTAAGGAGAAGCAAAAGGATAAAGAAGTGAAAAAGAGTGAAGAAGAAGAGAGTCGGGATAGTGGTAAGGAGGCCAAGGAAGCACCGGCAGAAAAGGAGGATCATCCAAGGTTATTTTCTGACCCCATCACACATCCGATAGGACCTCAAATTCTTTATCCTCAAAGGTTGAAAGGTATGTAATTAAACAAGCAATTTGGTCATTTTCTTGAGATATTTAAAAATTTGCATATAAACATTCCTTTTGTTGAGGTCATAGCGCAGATGCCTTCTTATGCTAAGTTTTTGGAAAAAAAAATTGTCTAATAAGAGGAGGCTTGAGGAGTACACCATGGTGAAGCTGAATGAGGAGTGTTCAGCCATATTGTCGAGAAAGCAACCACCGAAGCTTAAGGATCCAAGGAGTTTTACTATTCCTTGTGTTATTGGTGATTTACATATAGATAGGGCTTTAATGGATTTGGGTGCGAGCATTAACTTAATGTCTCTTTCTGTTTTCAGGAAGTTAGGATTGGTGGAGCCCAAACCTACTACAATTTCGCTTCAGCTGGCAAATAGGTCAATCACTTATCCGAGGGAAATTATTGAGGATGTATTGGTCAAGGTCGAGAAGTTCATTTTCTCGGTGGATTTCTTAGTCCTTGATATGGAGGAAGATATATACATCCCCATCATTCTAGGGAGACCTTTTATGGCCACTGCATAGACCATCACCGATGTGCAACGTGGAAAGCTCATCTTGAGACTTCAAGATGAAGAACTAGTGTTTGATGTATTCAATGCTATGAAGCATCCTTCTACTCTTGACTCTTGCCATTTTATTGATATTTATTCTTCTGATGCTGATGATTCTTCTATTGATTGTGCAGATTTGTTAGAATGGGAAGAGCAAGGAATGATTGAAGAGTTAGGGGAAGAATTGCAAGAAGAGTTGAAGGATATTAGAGTTGAGTTGGAGCAGGCATATTGGACACATTATAGAACATACGAGCCTCTCCAACGTCTAGCCAGGCTATTTCTGAAGCCTTCAATTGAAGAGCCCCCCTCTCTTAACCTTAAACCTCTTCCAAGTCATTTGAAGTACGTTTATCTTAACCCACTTGAGCACTTACTATTTATCATTTCTTATTGTTTGTCAGGTTCCATGGAGGAGCAGCTACTGAGGGTACTTTGGGACCACAAGAAGGCCATTGGGTGGTCCATTATAGATATAAAGGGTATAAGCCCTTCCTTTTGCACACACCACATTTTCATGAAAGATGGAAGTAAGGCGATGGTGCAGCCCCTAAGGAGACTTAACCCACACTTGAAGGAGTTAGTGAAAGATGAGGTGGTAAAGCTTCTAGATACAGGTATTATCTACCCTATTTCTGATTCTGGTTGGGTTAGTCCTGTACATGTGGTACCAAAGAAAGGAGACACCATTATAGTTAAAAATGAGAAAAAAGAATTAATAGCCATTAGGAAGGTAACTAGGTGGAGAATGTGCATAGATTATAGGAAGTTGAATGATGCCACCAGGAAAGGTCATTTTTCTTTACCTTTCATTGATCAGATGATTGAGAAATTAGCTAGATATGACTTTTATTATGCCTTAGATGGATATAGTGGATATTTGCAAATTTCGATAGCCTCAGAATATCAAGAGAAAATAACTTTTACATGTCCTTATGGTACATTTGCATATAGATGTATGTCATTTGGGTTATGCAATGCTCCGGCTACATTTCAAAAATGCATGATGGTTATTTTTTCTGATATGCTTGAATCTTGCATTGAAATTTTCATGAATGATTTTTCTGTGTTTGGTACTTCATTTGATGCATGCTTGGATAACTTAGAGAAAGTCCTGATTAGGTGTGAAGAGACCCATTTAGTGCTTAACTGAGAAAAATGTCATTTCATGGTATAAGAGTGCATTGTTTTAGGTCACAAGAGTGCATTGTTTTAGAGTGTAGTTTCTATTGGCCCACCTTATTTAGGGAAGCATTTGCATTTTTCAAATCTTATGATAGGTGTCAAAGGGTTGGCAATATTAGTAGGAGACAAGACATGCCATTGACTAACATTCTTGTTTGTGAGGTTTTTTATGTTTGAGGCATAGACTTCATGGGACCATTCCCTAAGTCTTTCTCCAATCAATATATATTGGTTGCTGTTGATTATGTTAGCAAGTGGGTGGAAGAAGAGGTATTGCCCACAAATAAGTCTAGACGTATTGTTAAGTTTTTAAAGAAGAATATTTTTACACGTTTGGCACACCTAGGGCTATCATTAGTGATGGGGGGTTGCATTTTTGTAATAAACTTTTTGATTCACTATTAGCTAAGTATAGGGTAACCCATAAGGTTCCTACTCCATACCACCCCTAAACCAGTGGGCAAGTTGAAGTCTCAAATAGTAAATTAAAGAAAATACTAGAGAAAAATGTTAATGCTTCTAAGCGGGACTGATCTTTAAAGCTAGATTATGCACTTTGGGCATATAGGACCACATTTAAGACACCCATAGGCATGTCACCATTCAAGATAGTGTATGAAAAGCCTTGTCATCTTCTAGTTGAGTTAGAGTATTGTGCATACTGGGCTACCAAATTTCTTAACTTTGATTTGTCTTCTGCATGCACTAAGAGACTTATACAACTTCACGAGCTTGAAGAGTTCCATTTGGATGCTTATAACAATTTGAAGTTGTATAAGGAGCGTGTGAAGAAGTGGCAAGACAAGAAAATCATCCACTGAGACTTAAAGGTAGGCGACCAGGTATTGATCTACAACTCCCAACTTCGTCTTTCTCCAGGGAAGCTTAAGTCAAGGTGGTACGACCCATTTAAGGTGATCCAAGTCCTTCCTTTTGGGGCCCTTGAGGTAAAGCGAGAAAATGAAAACTCATTCAAGGTAAATAGACAACGGGCTAAATTGTATATGCCCAAGTTTGTAGATAATTCTGAGGAGCGATTGTCTTTTCATGACACTTCGCCTCCTTGATCGTAGTGCATGCCTTTCAATATAACTGTAGTTTTCTTTCTTTTCTTTTCTTGTTGTTTTCTTTGCATTTCTTTCTATATTAATGTATTTCTTTGAGTTGTTTTGAGTTTTCTTTAGGTTTGCGTGTTATTGATTTCTGCTACTACTAAAAAAAAGAGAAACAAACAAAAAAACAAAACAAAAAAATAAACAAAAGAAGAAAAAATATCAAACAGTAGCAATGGATATTGATGAGTAGTTGTAGTCCCGTGTTTCTATTTGCACATTTCAGAAGTTCTTTTTTTATTGTCCTATATTACTTAGTACTTTGTGAATGCTTGTGAGTAGCCTTTGTCCTTTTTACCTCACCTTATCCTAAGCCCTATTACAATAAAAATCCTATTAATCCATGATGACATGTATTCTATATAGTGAAAAATAGGTGAATTTGCAAGCCTATGGTAGTTTAGTCTCTTAGAGGAAGCTTTGAGTGAAACACAACCCTTATACACTTGAGTAAGTGAATATCTTGAGAAAAGTCCATTTTAATTTTATGCTTGCTTTTGATCAAGGATATCTACCTTTGATTTTGTTTATGTGCATTGATGAAAAGATTATGATATATGTAGTAGCTTGATACTTGAGTTTGTCGAAGTTTAAGAGATTGCAAGCACTTGATTTTTGTTGAAAATGAAATGACAGAATATCTTGGTTGTGATTTATGTAAATTGCTTGAGGACAAGCAACAATTCAAATGTGAGGGTGTTGTTAATGAGCATTTTATATTGATTTTAGATACATAATTACTAATCTTTTGTCCATTTAATGTTTGAATTACATTAATTTAAGAGTTATTAATTAAATTTTAGGCACATATTAGATTTGGAACAATGAGAGTGAAAAGCCAAAAATTGAGAGCTCTTTACACCTAACAAAATACGACAACGTTTAAGTTTGGCTTGGCAAAAATTAAAAAGGCATGAAGCCCTAGCTAGTGGTGGAGAGAAGCTTCTAAAAAGGCTTGGTGGACCAGGAGGAAAGGGACATTTTTATACATAAAACTGAAGAAAGCTGGTGGCGCGAGGGTGAAAAAAGCAAGAGCTTGCATGAATGAAAGAAGTGTGGGACCATAAGGTTAATGGATTAAATACGTCTAGGAAGCAGTTGGTGGGTGGCACAGAGAGGGGATGAAGAAGTGAGCACAAGATCCTCTGTCCAATATTACCCTGTCTTATTCTGTCTCATGAAATCTCAGTCATTTATTTTACGGGTTCCACGCGATATTTATATGAGACCCATATAAATAAATGGCTGAGATTCATTGGACACAATAAGACACCATAATATTGGACAGAAGATCTGGACTCGAAGAAGTGAGTGTTGCGTGAGAACAACTGGGGCATGAACAGTGAAAGTGGATAAAAAATCTTCACATTTAATTGTCCCATCAATAAATAGTGATAGTTTGAGCTTGCATGAAACAAGGAGAAGGTGGCGGGCTTGAACAGAAGAGAACGAAGCCAACAACGTATGCGTGATAGGTGGACAAAAACTCTCCTAGAATCATGAAGAAAGTAGTAGTTGGTGTAGTGAAGAAGCATGGTCATACGTGAGCTGAAGGGATTAAAGAAAAAAATGACAAAGCAGTTAGAGAAAAAGCAATATTGAAGTAGCTGGAGGAAAGCAACGTTGAAGCAGCTGGTGGAAGCAGAACATTGAAGCAGCTGAAGAAGGCAACCCTTCACTAGTGGGCAACAACGCAGCAATTGGTGGACATTAAATGAAGAAAATAGCTAGTGGTGGCAAAGACGTTGAACCAGCTAGTGGATGCAAGTAGCTGTGCGTGAATGAGAGGGTTGGAAAGTTGGCAGCTGCGTTAAAAGAGGAGAGTAACATTATAGTGAAAGAAGAGAAGGAGCTAACGATGGAGAAGGGCTGTGCATGAATAATATGGACATAAATCTTATTTGTCACGTCAATAAATAGTTACAAAAGAGGAGAAGCTGGTAGTGGAAAGAATAGAGGACGTTGGCTAAGACGTGCAGAAGTTAGTGACGCAACAAAATACAGCTACGGGAGAAGAGGTGTTTTTAATTTTAATTTTTTAATTTCTTATTTGTTTTAATTATGTTTATTTGATCAATACAACCATATATTATGACTATAATTTATGCTACATTGATGAATATGTGTGAGTTTTTTGTTGTTGTTAAGGTTAAGATTGATATTGGATTACGGCAATTATTGTGGTATTAGTTTTTGCTTGATTGAATGCATATTTAGTCCTAATTTAGCTTGATCACCTAGATTAAGGCCTTAGATTATTTTTTTTCTTTTGGTAGGATAAAATGAGTAGTGTTCACAAAAGCAGCACACTACCTAACATAAGAGACCCCTATTAAGTCATGATCAAGCCATCTATAAATACTAGGAGGGGCTTGTCTCAAAACATGAAAATCAGGAGGAAAATCAAAAGCAAAGTGGGATAGGGAGTTGGCAGCAAAATTTCCTTCTCTATAGAATGTTATAACCAATGTGATTTAATTTGTTGGAAAATTAATCAAGCGATATACTTGAGATTAAAGTATAGACCAACTTTAGGATCTTGTCTAAGGATATCTAGGATTAACGAACTTAGGTTTAGGCTTCTTTATTGAACGCCTTTTATTCCGAATTATATATGAACCAAATGGGTGACCTAGATTTAGAGGAGAAGGGAATTCCCATAAACATTGAGTTCGACTTGCTTAAGTTAAGTAATTCCAAGATCAATCAACCGTTACAATTTTTCATGTCCAATCCAATTGAAATCCGATATATTAGCCTATTTATGTCATTTGATTAAATCTAGTCGTTTTTTAATTCATACCTTGCATTTTTCATATTTCCTTGATTTTCTTATTTTGTTTTATTTTATTTTCAAATCAATTAATTATTAATCGTCCGAGTAATTTTTCATCATTTAATTTAATTTTCTTGCGTGATGGAATTCCCATGGGTATGATATCCGGTTCTTATCATTTTATATAACTTGTCGATGGGGTATGCTTGCCTGTAATTGGTCCAGATAGAATTCAATTTATATATTTCTATTTAAACCGCAACAAGTTTTTGGCACCATTTTCGATGAGATCCTTTATTGTGAGTCATTAGATTAGATGGTTGTGTAAGGAAACTAGATTGACACAAAGTCGTAACACAGGAGAAAGGATTAGAAAATAGCAGATTTTAGAGATCGAATGGCACGAGGAGGGGTTGATGCCACATACTGAAGAGAGAATGGAGTTAACTATGATGGATTTGACTATTGGGCACAACAATAGACTCATGCCTCCTATTATAAGGCCGACAATCACAGCTACAAGTTTTGAGATTCCTCACAGCATTACATCTATGGCGAGAGCATCTTAGTTTGGAGGATTGCCTTTGGAGGATCTAAATACCCATTTGGAGACCTTTCTGGATATTTGTGATTTGTTTAAGCAGAATGGAGAATCGGAAGATGTGGTTCTTTAAGGGATAAGGCCAGAGTATGGTTAGCTAGTTTGCAGTCAGGTGATGCGGTTCCGCAAGTTCACGGGTCTCAAGTAGTACAATATAATATCGTCCCACAGGGAGTAATTGTGTAAGTATTAGGTTTGGATCACTCAATTAATTGGACTAATCACTCGTGTAGGATTGGGAAATTAAATTAAAAGAAAATGTAACTAT
>JANZLF010000221.1:36145026-36155332 GCA_026546835.1 Erythroxylum foetidum
GTTATTTATTTTGGGTTGGGTTGTGTTGGAATTGTGGGATTGAGATTGAAGTGAGATACTAGGTTGTGTTTGAATTTGAAAAGACTGGGTTGTATTGGAGTTGTGGGATTGAGATTGAAGTCAGATACTAGGTTGTGTTTGAATTTGAAAGGAGCTAGTTTGTGTTGAAGTTGTTGTATTGAGATTTTCTACTTTGTAGGATTGAGGTCAGTTTGGATTAAATTGTAGCAGGTTATGAGGCTACCACTCAATGTCGCACTTCAAGCAAGTGGCGAGGAAGAATACAGGTCAATCCTCTTGATATGTTAGGGGTAAAAATCTGGTCGAAGAAGTAGAGGAACTTGCTTCTGAGCAAACCATATTCATCAATAAAAAAGGTAAAGCTTGGTTTAACAAGAAAAAGAATCACAAGTTTGTACTCGAAGTCTCAATGGAGGAAGGTCTTGATGTAGCATACAATGTGAGGGTATACTTAGAAAATTTTCATTGGGGCAAACTATTGATTATCAAGGGTGCATACTAACCAACTGCAGTCAAACAATTTTACGCTAACCTCAGTACGAAAGCTGATCAAGAACCACCTGTGCTCAATTCACGAATCAATGGGAGAGTAGTGGTTATAACAAAAGAGCTGATGAATGGACATCTAGAGCTGCCAGGGGGAGGCAATGTCCCATCCTTTGACAAATGAGCAAAATGTTCAAGTGATAGTCAATGGGATAAATACGAGGCTGTCTTGACTTGCGATTTGAGCCACTCAGTGATTACAAATCATTGTTTTTTATATACTGTAAATACCTTGACATCGGACCTAGGTTGGTAGCTTTCTTATTGGCACACAATGTGATGCCTAAAGCCAATGATTCAGGATACCTCCGCAACGAAGACTTATATATTCTAGATAAAGTGTTTTTCCAAGATGATCAATTTCAGGGCATTGCTGCTGCCAAGATGATAATGACCTCGATGTGGCAAGTGGTGCACCACAAAGTAGAGACGAAGAGATTTGTGTTTCCAGTATTATTAAGCCAGTTGTTAAGACATATCAAGGTCCTCAAAAGAGACGAAGAAGTGACTTTCACTACTGAGGTAGATGTCATCAATGTCGATAAAATGAAGGAATTTGAATACAGAGAGAATGGTCCTAATTGGTGGGTCAATCTACATCGAGAGAGGGACAATTCGAAAGCCCCTACTGCGTAGCAATCAAGAGCTAATCCAGCTCCAGGGAATAATCAGATTCTGGCTCAGATGCAAGAAGTTCGAGCAGAAATTAGAGATCTTCAAGCATTAGTGGGCAATCTCACGACTTCACAAGCCAGAATAGAAGATATGTTGAGGACCTTCATGGAGAAACAACCACCTCCTTAGGGACAATCATATCATAGGGTCATAGGATTGCATTTGCATTTAAACTCTCATGCATGTAGTTGTGCAATTTACTTTTAATCTCACCCTATCTTTGAATTTTTTTGTTAGCAAATTGTAAGAATAACTTCAGTATTATTTTGATCTATCTCTATAATTTGTATAGTTTGATGGAAGACATCAATATAAGGTGCGGAATTTGGTCAATCGACTATTTCATAAGGTTTCTCTACCTTTACTTCAAATTTTGTAATTGCATTAAAAATTTTTATCTTACCTAATATTGAGGACAATGTTGATTCTAAATGTGGGGGAGGATAAATTGATGGCCATGCTTGCACTATTTTGCATTGCATTATCTTAAAATTTCCAATTAAAAAAGTTTTGCATTAACTAATTATGCGTATTTTCATTAGGCATGTTTACATAGTACTTCTTTCATGCTTTAATTATCGTTATAATCCAATTTAATGAGTTAATTGCATTATGGATAATATTGATCTTAAATAAGATACGTAATATGATTAAATTGATTACATACCTTGCCACAATTAGATGATGTAATGTTAAATTGATTGAATGAGCATGTTATTGAATGAGTAAACATCACCGAGTGAGCTATTTTGAGCCTAAAGGATTGCACTCACTCTTATTTTTCTTATGAGTGATAATTTTCTCTTCTATGTATGTTTATTTTTAGAACTTACATTGCATCTTAATCATATATGGTATGTTCATAAAAGTGATAAAAGACACTTGGATTGAGCTTAAGCCAAATAGCAAGCCCTTTTTACACACCAATCTCCTAGTGAACCCTTTGTGCCTAGTGATTGTATTTGAGCCTTGTTCTTTGTAAACCTATCCCAAAGAACCTTGAATCAAGAAAAACAAATTCATCCTTATTTAATGGTTAGGAGAGCTATAAACATTGTACATCCAATTTTCTTATTCAAGTACGCTTTCGAAGAGGACTCTAAGTTCTACAACTTCCGTGAAGACTCCGAGGAGAGATTCTATGATCAAAAAGGTCAATATTGCACGTTTTTGTATAGGCTCAGGGTATGTCTGCTAAACGGACATTGCCTAGCCAATTCCACTCCAGAGACCTGAGAAGGTTCGCTAAACAGACATAATGTCTGCTTAACGGATATTGCCTGACCAACTTCACTCCAGAGACCCGAAAAGGTCCACTCAACAGACATAAAGTCTGTATAAGGACGATCTGTTTTCTCCTATTTACCAAAAACTAGGTTTCTTTGAACTCAAGACACTATAAATATTCATTTTAAGACCTAAAATAGGGGGTTGGACACTAAAAAATGAGGCTCGAACATAAGGAGGCACCCAAAAAGAGACAAATGAGCATTGAGATCAATCTTGTTTTGTGTTCTCTCTACCTTCTCTCTTTACTCTTTCTTGGATGTTGACTGTCATTATTTGTATGGATTATGTTGTCATATTCTAGAACTAAACCCTATTTAGGGTGGGAGATGTAGCCTATTTAGGGGCTGAATTTGTATTTTATGGATTGATTGGTGTTGAATGAAAGTTCTTGGGTTATGTGTATCTTTCTTGCATTTCACTGTTTTCTCTATGCTTGATCACCATGGATGCAGTCGTAGGAATCATATGATGAACTGAGGGGAGAAGTATGCTTTATGCACTAGGAAGATAAACACATTAAATTTAGAGATAGAGATATCCTAAACTAGTGTGATAACTTGTGGTTGTTTATTCTTAATGAATTTGACTAGTTAGGTTGCACATTAAGAGATGGTAATCAACTAGTTAGGTATTTTTATATATCTTGAAAGAGAATATAAGTAAAGTTGTGCAGTTGTTATTATAACCTGTCATTCAATCAGTTTTATAATTTATTGATCAATCTCTTGAATTGGTGAACCCCAAAGCCCTAAGTCGAAATCGTCAAGTTATCCTTGTTTGTTATTTCTAGTATTCACAATTTATTGTCTACCCAAATCCAATCATTTTTTAAGTTTATTTTCACTTTCATTCAAGTAATTAGGATTAATTCAGTAGTGAGTATCTTAATCCTTGTAAGAGACGACTTTGGAATACTCAATTAGTAGGTACTAGAAATGACTCTTGCAGATTGTTCCGATCATAAACTTCAACTAACCCATTAACTTTAAAACATAAATAAGCACAAATGTCATTGCTAACTCCAGTTGGCACTAGCAGTGTGTCATAGTAGAGCTCTTGCCCATTACCGATCATACCACCACCACCTTAACTCCGACTATCCGGGACCTTCATTATAATAATATTATTTGTTCCATAGTTAGCTAAATTTATCATTGGATCACACCCAAATCTCTGTTTTCTTCTTTAATCAACCAAACCTTTGCCTATTTTGTTCAATCTTTCAGATCTTTAACATTAAGAAGGCATTACATGTTGTAATTCAACCACAAATAAATAGAGATACCGTTTTATGATACACGTTAAACAATAAACAAGAAAAGGAACAATAAATTTATGCATCGCGCGTTTTGGTGCGTATATCCGTAGTCGTGTACGTGTGTGAAACATCGAAATTACAGTTCATAGATACGTATTCCATAACTTGATTTCATTACCAAACATATTAAACTGATCTGTATGCGAACTTGCAAATCTTCTCTATATATACATACCCTTCTCTCTCACCCCATTCTCACACTTCAAGCCGTTCGTTACTACTGTACTTTGATTGGTCTCTCTCTCGTTAGTTTGTCATAATATTTCGCCAACAAAGAAATGGCAAACATAAGGGTTGCGTTGTTTGTGCTAGTGTCAGCCCTAATGGCTTCCACCACCGTGCCACAGTCTCCATTGCACGCGCCTGCACTATCGCCAATACACGTCCATGCACCGTCACCGTTGTTTCCACCAACAGCGGTCCCCACGGATTCTCCACTGACACCACCGTCTTTCTCTCCGATTCCTTCTCCTCCCTCGCCGCCTTCTGACCCTCCCACTATATCTCCACCCTCTACTGCTCCGTCTTCGATTAGTGAGCCGCCGAGTGGAGCTCCTGCTCCAGAGGGCAACACTGCCGTGTTCGCTAGGTTCAGCGTCATTTTCTCTTTGGTTGGGGGCTTATCCTCTGCCGTTCTAGTGATGTAGAAAGATTAGAATGTGCAAACAATAACGGTTGTTCCTTTGTGTACTTTCGTGTATTGAATAATTTCTTGATCATTTTTACAGATTTATGCCCATTGATGTTATGATATCTCCTGGATGTATTGAATTTTTGATATAGGTAGAGTGAAGAGTTTACTTACAAAAATTGAGCTTGGGTCAACTATTGTTCAAATAACTAGAATTAGTTGTTTTGGCTGGACATCCAGTTGTCACTTAAAATATACGCAGTGGTAACTGGATCGGGCCGCTGGGACTGGACATCCAGACGGACAACCGAGAAATTAATAATCCGTACCAAACCTGCTCTGATACTATATTGAATTTTTAATATGGGTAGAGTGTAGAGTCCACTTACAAGAATTGAGTTTGGGTCAACTGTTGTTCAAATAATTAGAACTAGTTGTTTGAATAGTTGACCTTTACCACTTATAAATCTTTTAACATTTTTATGTCTAGACAATATGGGACACTCTAACATGATGTTCTATATATACACTTGAACGTGATTGTCAATTAATTTCAGAACTTTTTTGTGTGTGTGGAATTGATAGCTTCCTGGCAATATCAATTATTAGATAGAACAGTTTTATATCGTGTGTATTTGGTCTAATCCACACGTAAAGTTAATATTGATTATGAGTTATGACAAGTAGTTTGATCAGATGTTTTACGTTCCTTTTGTTTGATAAAGTACAAAACTTCAAGTTGGTGCAATGCTATTTTGATCATAACTGAAATCTATGGTCTGTAGCTGATAAAGACCAATAAGCTCGTCTTAGTAAAATGGGGAGAGGTGGCTGAAAATTTAATAATGTGCAAATAAATAAGTTCATGCATCAGTAATGCGAGCTAGGTACTTATTTGGTGTACATATACTAAATAGGTACTGAAATTATGTTCATTCATTTAGGTGCGTTGCACTTATATAATTACATTAAAGTTATTATCTGCAAGCTAGAGATTATTATAAAACTGCTGTATATTTTAAAAAGTTTATTATCTTCTCCCAAATTGTGACTAAGGTTAGGTGGTAAGCCCAAAAATCCACTATTTTTTATCAATAATTCAAATATATTTTTTGCAATGTATTGGGACGTGCCTAAATTTTAATTTAAATGTATTGTTTTATCTTCTCAAGGCTTTCAAAATAATTCTTATGAAAGTTATCATCTTCCATTTTAGGGCTTCCCTCTTTTTGGAACTTTCTGAAAATTATAAGTCGTAACATCTCTATCGTACCTTTTTGTGCAATGAGATCCATTAAGAAAGCCGATAAGAGTTAGTTTGCTGTACTAATTAAGATATTGAGTTTTGATATGTAACGTATTTTTAAAACTATTATGAGGTCATGCCAAAATAAATTAATGCTCTTTTGATTTATTTGTATGGATGTGATATGCATTATAATGAAAACTAATGTAAATTTTAGATACGCAATACCTTATTATATAAACTTTTAAATTAATAAGAATTAAACACTTAAATCATTAAATCAAATATGATCAATTTAATGAAATTAACTAATAATCTCCTGCGTAACCTATATAACATAATCATGGTTTAACAATATGTCATATATGCATATACTAAAAGCTAAATCCTCCATTTTTTTAGTCACAATATTAATCATAATTAAGTAAAAATAAGAGAGGATCATAACATTTGTACGTTTTTAATGTGACACAATCCCTTCTATGTAGCATAAAACTAGTTTAAAACTCAATATGATTTATGATGAGATAAATCTTAATGGTTCAATGGTAATAACCGGTTAGAACCTTATTTTATTATTAGAATTCATGAATATGTATATCATTAGCATACGCACATGAAATATAAACTAGTACGTATTACAAAGATAGCATATGCACTCGATTGATTTATTCCGGGGTATGAAAAGTTTAAAATACCCATGATGTGAATTGTGAAATGTTTATGCCTTGAATTTTGGTTTGATAGATTACAAGTAGTAAATTTAGAATTAATTGGTATAATTGAAAAATTGAAGAATTATAATATATATTTGGTCTAGAAAAAAATGTCAAGTGGTAAGATAAATTAATACATGAAAATTTGGATGATTAAATCTATAATTGAGTAACATTTGGCATTGATCATTATAAGACAAATGGACTAGTAAGTTGATGACAAATGGCGTTGATTAATGGAAAGTGGCTGCTGTACTTAAATGACATGTGACCTAGTTTTAATGGTAACATATGGCGGCCCTATACTTGATAAATGTTGAACATGCCTTTAGACATGTGGCCATTATATTAGATGACACCTAACACCTTAGGTGTAACATTTAGCAGAAGCAAACTTGGTTCAGCTCATTTCTTGTTCTCTCTTCCCTCACACACACCACCGACACTCTTTTCTTTCACCTCCCTGAACTTGCTTATGGTTATGCCTAATTTTTGCACAAACGATCCATATTTTAGCCTCACAAAGTTAAGTAAAAGATCAGCTTGAAGTTGCCTTACTAAACCTAGCCAAAATTCATCTAATTTTTACCTTGAATATATGATGTTTCTGCTTGCTTGGAGTACTAGATTGGCTTGATCTTTTGAGCTAGAATTAGAGTTAAACATGTAAGTAAATGATTAGTGTTTATAGCATGTTATGATAGAGAATTGATGATGATGAATTAGGATGCATTACATATAATGTTAACAATTGATTGTGCTGGAAATTTCTACATAAACTTGGTTTCTTTTCTGTTCTATTTTTGCATGTATGAAAACAGTAAGTTAAGGATTGTTGTATGGATGATTTAATTTGGAATTTAAGTTATAATTAATGAAGAAGTCATGGTAAAGATAGGTGTTATTGAAGTGTTCTTAAATTTAGAAAATTAGAGTTGTAGGTCGAAATTTTAGTTTCAATTTCTTCTTCCTCTTTGGATCTATTTTACATATCTTTAGAGCATGAATTTGAAGAAACTCAAAGAAAGAAAGTTGTAGATATAGGTATTAGATTAACCTCTGTGAAAGTGTCTTGATAAAATAGTGACTAGAGCTTGAGTTATGCTTATTTTTCCAATACTGCCTGTGACAGACCCTTGTGCAAGAACCTTATATTATTTCCTATTTTTGAGGACTTTAGAGCTCGAATTAGTCAAATTATAAAACATGAAAAATGATTATTGTTGTCTTATTAATGCTTCTGTGAAATAGTTTAGCTAGAAGATATCTTGATAAGTTTATGTAGTTATTTGAAGTCATAACCTAAAGAATGGACTATTTTGATATGGTTGAGTTCAAATATGGAAATTATGATTTGTTTAAGGAATAAATGAGTTCTTTTAATGCAAACATGATCTTAAGAATATGAGAAATCTATATAAGCTATGGATGAATGAGAATTAAAGAACATGGGGTAATTATAAATGAAAATTAAGTAAATGTATGAATATATATTGCTAGAAAAAGTTTGGAGAATGTATAGATTTAGATTGCTGAAATTTCAAATTTAAAGTAACAATTTTTTGTGTGCTATAAGAGGCTTTTGATCATGAAAAATGTTCAAGGATAAGTGTAAATTATGAGTTGGTAATGAAATAAATATGTTCCCATAAATGTAATGTGATTCAAAGTATGTAAGTGATGAATTGGGAATGATTGAATCAGAATTAGGAAATTACATAAGTGTATAATCCTAAGAAAAAGAATGATACATGTTTGAGCATAAACTAATTACAAACTAAATGATGTATAAGTCATCATGTATGAATGATTAAAGGTTGTGAATAAGATTGCATACCCAGAATAATCAATTGAGCACGCATTAAACATGACACATATACATGTGTAACTTTGAGCATTCATTCGATTTATCAATTAGTAATGTGTACATGTGTGTATTGTTTGTTTAGAGGCACACATCGACAGACACCATCCAAACATTATCGGTTCATCGAGGCAGTAGCTAACTGGAGTGGAATGTGAGTAACCTAGATAGGTGATCTTAATTAGAAATGTGTTCTGTTAAAATTGTTTGATTAAACTTGATTTTTTTATATTGAATTGATATTGATATAATTGTGGCATTGATGATTCTGAACAATTGATTGTCCGAGGAGTTCAATATTCAGGACTGTATTGGGAGTGTTTATGAATTGAATGTGAACAAGAAAAAATAAATTCTCAACTATTTGTTGAATTCCAGACATAGATCCGATGAATTGTGATAACTAAATGTGTTTACTGATTAAAAGTGATTAATGATATATTATGTGAAATGTTGCACTTCATTACATGAATATGCATATTCACATAAAGGAGTTGTGACTGGAGTAGCCAATATGAAAAGAGCTTTAAGCTCAGATATTATGTACACAGAGCGATTGGCTCAACGTTTAATGAGCCCAATATCTATAAAAGATACGGGACAACATTTAAATGAGTCCGGTATTCATAACGGATACGGAAAGTGAAATATGCACTTAGTCACAACAAAATAAAAATGGAAGTGAGTCTATTTTGCATTTACATCTATATCATTACATGTGTTCATGAGATTGATTGCAAATAAATATTAAATTATATTAAGATAATAATGTGAAATGCTTATGAACTTGTTGGTGATGTGAAGAATTGTGAAAAATGAGTGAACTTTTATGAAATGCCTTTATATGAAGTGTATGCATTCAAAATGTACTTATGAAATTATTATGTAAAATGATCATATTATTAAAGTGTTTGTTGAATCGAAATGAGTAATGTGATATATGAGGTATAAATCTAAATGAAGTGTTATATTGACTTAGTTAAGTTTTATACTTGTGATATATATGTTCTGTTTTGAGAGAACACATCAATGATGGTTCACTCACTGAGTTCGTAAAATTCATCAAAATTGCAATGTTAATTTTCAGGTACTAAGAGAAGACCTTGCTTGTGAAGTAATCTAGTTGAAGTTAGTATTGTCCATTTTGGGATCAAGATATGGCTCAAAGGTCTGGTCAGCTATCATCTAAAGAGTTTAGATAGAGTGCTTTTGTATAGTTTTTCATTTAATGTGGAATATTTTGTATAAAACAATGTGAACACATATTTTTTGGATATATATGGATGGTTTGTAATGAAAAAACAGCGTAAAACATGTTTTGTTAATGAAATGAGATAAGTTGTTTTTATGATTACTTATGATGTGTATGATGCCATATTAAGTCAACGTAACTGCTCTAATATGCCATTTATGTAGGGTATGTGCTCGGATATTCTCAAGGATTTTGGGTATATGTCCTATAATAGTGGTATGTTACATCAATAATAATGTCTCTTAAATAAGGACCCTGTTAAAATTTACATAATCATTTATATACATGTAACAATAAATAGCAAGATAATTAAATGTTAGAAATAATAACTAGTTCAAAGTTTAAAATACATCAATAATAATATTTTATTCAATCATTGTACCCAATAATGCCCATTCTTTTAAGATGTTCATTAAATGTCTTTGTCAATAATCCTTTTGTTAATGGTTCCATTCTTTTGACGTGTTCATTAAATTTCTTGCTAACTAGCCTTTTGATAATGCTTCAATAATCATAACATTGATTCTAACGCATACGATTGAAATTCTTTGTTGGACCCCGACCTTTTCTTGGAAACTAGAACCATTAAATGAGAAATTGTTAGTGATTAGTGATGAGTAACGGAAAAGGAAAATTCTTGCATTTGAAATGATATACAAGATTAAGGTAATGAATGTAGTAAGTTGATGATGAGTAGGTATATGTGTGTGTGTTTTGTTATTGATGTTCATGATTAATCATGGACTA
>JANZLF010000221.1:36212315-36229074 GCA_026546835.1 Erythroxylum foetidum
GCCTGAATTTGGCATAGTCATAAGGCTGATCCTTGATGATTGGACCGATCGGCCCATGCATCATTGATACTGGGTTCAGGCCCAGTATGACCGACCCAACTAAATATCATACAATTTAGTGAATTTAAACTTAACTAATTTAGTCAAATAGAATAATTGAATGAAACTCAGAGAGAGTAAAATGGGTATGATGCTAATAACTAATATTAAATTTAAAATTTTAAACAGTGAAATCTATTATATAACTTCTTTTATAATAAAGGAAAAAAATATTACGATAGTTTTAGAAGATGTAAAGGATATACTAAAAGTTATATTCAAAATTTTCTTTAATAATTAACCAACAATTCTTCACCTTAATTTATGTGAATAATTCACTTTTTTTACTTTTCTTTTCTTTAGATATTTTCTCTACTTCTTAGTTTTTAGATTTAAGAGTAAATGTTTATGTTTTTTTATCACTACAATAGAAATTACATTTGACTACCAAAAATTCGTCACCAAAAGTCCATAAATCGTCACTAATAATTAGCAGCTATTTATATAGGTCACAGAAAAACATCATGATATTCTCATAGCTAAAAATTAGAAGCTACATTTTTCGTTAATCATCGCTAATAGTTTTCTCTTATGCTTTATATTCAGAGCAAAAAATTATTAGCGACATTTTAGGATATCGTCGTCAAAACATTTTGGCTATTTTTGGATTTCGTAGCTATAAATTATTAACTATGTTTTTGGAAATGTAGCCAAAAGTTTTTAGCTACATTTCTAAAAATGTAGCCAAAATTTTTTAGTCATGTTTCCAAAAATGTAACCAAAGATTTTTAGCTACATTTATGAAAAGCTAGCTAAAAAGTTTTACCTATGTTTTTTAAAACGTAGCCAAATGTTTTTAGCCGAGTTTTATAAAATATAGTCAAATTTTAATATGCATTTTAAACAAAATATTATATCATGTTAATTATAATTATTTGTGACATTTTTAATCCATATGATTATATATAATATTTGTTTTATTGTTAATATATTATACAAAAAATAATTGATAATTTAAAACATTATATATAAAATATAAAATATAATTAAATCATACCAATAAAAAGAATATTTTTTGTATACAAGATTTTAATTACAACCTTAACGATTCTTATAGACAAAATAATAAATACAGAAACCAGTTTACAAATTATAAATGTTAAGATAACAAAAAAAAAATTGCAACGTAACTAGGACGACTAGGTAGGTTTATCCATGTGGATGAAAGCAACTTGATACCATCATATAAGAAAGAAAAGTGACTAGAACCTCTAGCAATTTGATCTCCACCAATGGTTTAGAGCATATAATGGTTAAGTGTTTTTGCTCATATATCTGCATAAATAAGACAGTTTGTAAATTTTACAGAACATGATCATAACAACATAGACAAACATTTAGTATAGACATATGTGATCTATCCCTAATATAATAACAAAAACATGAATTTAGAAATGTTAAATAATACAAATTTGAAGATCCACAAAATTGTAGTATAAGTAATTACTAACTAATTCAAAAAAAATTTTGTTCAATTATCAATCCCATTTATAGTTGAATTGAACAATTAAATAAAACTAGAAGCATCATATTTTGGGTGCAAATGTAGAAAAAATGTTTAGAAAAGCAAAATCATGCAGAGGAGTTGTATAACAAGAAGTAGCATTTGAAATTATAACATCAAAAAGGAGACTTGCGCAATGTAAAAACACAAGTGAATTTGTTAGCGTGCTAAAGATAATATAGAAAATGGAGGATTTCAACTTTAGTTCTAACTAATCTTGATCCAAAACTAAAAGTGTCCATTTATATACGTGTAAAGAATTTACTAGATACACCCCATTAAAATAAGAAAAATCATTGTTTCTACAATATTTTAATGTTCATTATTAAAAGATTGAACTTTATTTTCGTGCGTTTATTTAGTATAGGTTTATTCATCTGCATAACTTATTGAACTAATCATGATTTGCCATAAATCAACAATTACAAGTCCTTTTGCGGAACTAAGATAGTTGATACTAAAAGGCAAGACACATTCTACATGGCAAGTTATGCTCTCAGTACTAGGTAGAAAGTATCCTTGAATGCATCAATTCTTTGACAAAACGAAAAGTAACTATCCAAGCTTAAGAAAACCAGAAGGCTTCCAGGTAAGTAAGAACTCTTTATTTACCCCTTGATTTAAAAGAGGTGACTTCAAAAGTGAAAAGGATTGGACCAAGGACTTATTCATTAGAGTGCCTTTTTTTAATATAAGATTCAAATGTCTTCATGGAACTAAAATAGAAGTTTGGGCACTCGCTTCCTCTTTGTTCTCCAACACTCAATCCTTTAAAAACAAATAAAGAAGAAATGACAACTTCTTGGTTCAATAGTAGTGAGACTAGTGACACAAATCAACAAATGGGCAATAGTCAATTGGGAAGATTCTATATTGAGCAATTCATAATTTGCACACAAGCTAAAGCTCATAATCTTCACTTGTTTGGACTCCTAGTCCTATGACAAACAAATTGTAGTTATGGGGATTAAACGCACATTGATGGAGAAGATCATCGAAAAAGAAACAATCGAATTTATGTAACTGTCGGACCATCCAAAACTTGCAAAACATCCATTACATTGAACCCTATAATATCTTGCATAAACAGGAAAGAAGGAAATTCAAGAGAAAAAATTCAATAAAAAAAGGCAATCGAAAGAAGGAACCGTTTTCAACATTTACAATCAAATTCAACAAATAAGTAACAATCCAAATCAACAAATAAGAAAAGTAACATAAAGTCCCAATTTAAGACTGTCGCCTATAAAATAAAGGGACTTGCCTAGAAGACAAGATTGGAAAGTTACATTTGATCCTACTGTAACCTATAATTGCTATGATAATGAAGTAAGAGTGTAAAGCTCAGGGAAAAAGTCAATACAATGATTAGAAAAGAAAGAGGAGGGGAAAAGGAAGGGATCTGAATAATATACCTTCAAGAAGCAGCCCCTTCTATTTTCACTGATGTTAAGGTAGAAAACCTATGGATTGTAAAATGAAAACAAAAAAAGGATTAAGAAATGCAAGAAACTGAAGTTTCAAGAGTTAGGAGGAGCAAAAGAAGAAATTGCCTTGGTGTCGAGCTGTAATTCCTTGATGAAGAGGTCCTGACCACGACAATTGACATAGTAATTGAAGAGATCCAAGAACCAAGAAATGTCGAAGAAGGAGACGATGATGGTGGACTTACTAGTGGAAGTTTTCTCAGAGATCTTCAAGTAACGCCCATGAGTATATTGGGAACAAATTTCCTACCTTGCATAAAATTTCTCGTTTTCTTTTCAATTCGTTTTCACTCCCATTAACTTTCTATTTTTGATTCCCCTCCTATAATTATTAGGCGATGATTTTGAAAATTATCTCCATAGAGTTTTGGTGGAAATTTTCAAAAAGTCATCACCAAAGTATAGAATTTGCATTTTCAGTGGAACCAGAAAATGGTTCAAGATTAGGAGAAAGCGTTGTGCAACTACCCACTCCAGAATCCACATTATCTGCATCTATGGATGCATCGATGTTCTCCTATTCTAATTCTGCAACATTTTCAGTGTCACATTTTGTAACTTCATGACCAATAGTTTCAAATTTACTTGTTTCAGCTTCTACTTCTTTATGATTGACAGTGGCATTTTTTGATTCTTTCATAGGTTCTTTAATCACTACACCTTCTACTTCTTTCTCCTACTCTTCTTATGCAAGACTTTTCCCAGAAACCTAAAGCTATCTTTTACCTTCTGGTTTGAGAATATTTTCTTCAACTCCTTTTTACAGTATCAATGAGTCAATATTTGGTGAAGATTTCAAAAATCGTCAACAAAAGGTCATCCTCCCAAAGTCAACCTTTTGGCAATGATTTAAAAAATTGTAACCAAATGTGGAACATTTGATGACAATTTTCAGAAATCATCACCCAATGTAGACCAAATTGGTGTGGAATCTTTATTGACGATTTTCGAAAATCATCACCAAAGGTCTTTTTGATGATTTTTGAAAATCGTCACAAAATGTGTACCAAATTAGTATGGAACCTTTAGCGACGATTTTCTAAAATCATCACCAAATGTGAACCCTTTGGCGATGATTTTCGAAAATGGTCACCAAATGTGTACCGAATTAGTATGGAACCTTTAGCAATGATTTTCTAAAATCGTCACCAAATGTTGTCACTAAAGGTTGCACACTAATTTGGTACACATTTGGCGACGATTTTGAAAATTATCACAAAAAAGACTTTTGGTGACGATTTTAGAAAATCGTCACCAAAGATTCCATATTTAGTGACTATTTTGTAAAATCGTCACCAAATGTGAATCATTTGTTGATAATTTTCGAACATAGTCACTAAATGTAGATCCTCTGGTGACGATTTTCTAAATCGTCACTAAAGTCTTACTTTTAGTGACGATTTTCAAAATCGTCACCAAATGATTACTTTTAGGGACGATTTTTAAAACGTAGCTAAATGTTTACCTTGTTGTATTGTATTATAATCCATTACATAAATCATTCTTTAGCATATTTGTAAAATTAATTTATAAATCTTTTCATATAACCAGTCTAATTTTCATACTTAATATAAGGTGAATTTGTGATTAAATAACTCATATTTATATAGAAAATAAATATGATTCAATTTAGTGAATTTAAATTAATTAATTCAATCAAATAGAATAATCTAATAAAAGATATAGTAAAATGGGTATGATTGTAATAATTAATTCTAAATTTAATAAGAAAAAATTAGACATAGCATTTGTTAATCAATTATCCCACTTAGTAAAGTTTCCTTCACTAACAAACTCTGTTAAGACAATATTCTATAGAGATTAACTACCAACTACTTAGAGAGTTAGAGGAAAGCACCCTTCAAATTTAACAACTACATATTTGGGAATCTATAATATGGGAAAGTGGTCAGAAGAGGAATGGAGATAATTATCCATGTGTTAGAAAGTTGAAGGCTATCAAGGAAGAGTTAAAATTCTTTTATGTGGAAATGAGAACCTCCATTATTGACATACAAAGAGTTACAACAAATCTAAAGGAAGCCTAGAAGAAATCATATACATACATGCCTTACCTTAAACATTTATAAAGAAAGGAAGAGATGAGGCCTTAACCTATATATGTAGAAACTCCACAACCAATACTCCATACTAAAAAAATCAAGAGTATAGTGGTTAGAGGATAGGGACATAAGCTTCTTTCACAGGATAATCCTTAAGAGGAGTTATTCTAACATAATCACAAATATGACAGGGAGGAATTGGGAACTAGTATGAAAATAAGAAGACATCCTCAACCTAGCTATGAGTATTTCAAGGCATAATAGGCACTACTACTTGAACTCCCTCTTTAGTTTATGTTCTCAAGACATAACCACTCCTTTAGTGAGGATAAACTGTAAGAACTCATCAAACCCTTTTCATTTAATAAGGTGGAGAAAACGATAGTGTCAATGAAACTAACTAAGGCCTCAGGTCCAATTGAATTTAATGGACTCTTCTTCTATAAAACCTAAACTCAAGTTAGGGAGATGGTAGCTTATTATGTACTGGAATTCTTTGATAAGGATATTATGTTTAGAGAGCTAAACAAAATCAATATAACCTTAGTCTTAAAAAAGTTGAATCTAGAGAGCCTAGGAGACTACAGGCCTATTTCTTATTGTAACCTTATATATAAGGTAATTTTAAAGCTCCTTGCAAATAGATTAAAAAAGATGTTAGACTCCATTGTCAACAAGTGCCATTTTTCTTTCATTAAGGGCTGCAACATAGGAAATAATATTATGCTTGCTTCAGAATTCTTTAAAAGCTGCAATAAGAAGAAGAGTCCCAAGTCTTGTGCTCTCAAAATAGATTTCCAGAGACCTTTTGACTCCCTCAATTGGTAGTTCATACAACTTGCATTAGAAGCATTTAGATTCCTACAAATATTTAAAATATGGATTAGCTAATGCATATAAACAACTACTTGTAATGTACTTATAGTGGGAAACTTGATGGAATATTTAAGGGAGTTAAAAGAGTGAGACAGAAGGACCCTCTTTCTCCCCATTTTCACCTTATGTTTAGAGGTACTCAATAGTATGATTGTTAAAAACAATAATGCACAATCTAGGTTTGTGTATCACTAAAAATGTGGGGACTTCAAGATTGAAAGCTTGGAATTTATAGACGACTTCCTACTGCTATGTAGTGTTACTAAAGCATATATAATAACCTTGTGGGAGGCTTAAATATTTGAAAAATTCCTAGGGCTGGAAGACAACACAAAGAAGAGTCAGATTTCCATCTCTAGGAGTGTTAACAAGTATGTCTTATGTCTGAATACAATGACAAAGCTCAACATCCAAGACCTACCTTTTATATATCCGGGAATATCTATTACCACAAAGAGGTTATCGTATGGTGAGTGTAAACTATTGCTAAAAACACTTCATAAAATAATAAATAACTGGGGAAAAGATGGCTTCCCTATATAGGGAGGTTGCAGTGTATTGGATGAATCATTTCATATTTTTTAATGATAAAATCGTATATGTGGTTATTTTGCAAACTTTCTGTTTTGTTTCTAAAAAACAAAAATAATAGAAAAATTAAAAGCACTAAATTAAACAATACTGAGATTTGTTAATGTAGTTCAACCCACTTTGCCTACGTCTATGGGGCCTTCACCCAATTAAATCAATTTCGCAAAAGTGTAATAGATTTACATAAGGCCACACCGAACCAACACCACTCAATCCTTATAACTATCTCTCAATCTTACTTCCTGTGAAATATTTTCACACTCAATAACACGACGGACTCGTGTTAATCTCGTCAAAGAATTTTTTAAAACAACTTTTAATAAAAGATAATTAAAAAATAACTCAAGTAATCGATCAACTAAGAACAGAACAATGATATACTTGAGATAAAAGAAGGACTTCCCTATAGTTTCAGCTTTTTGAAATACATCCACCAGTTGGACTGATTTATGTCAACTTAACAAATGACACACAAAAGAACGTGCACATAGTGCTGAAATACCTTGTAGTCAAACTATTATACTAAATAAAAAGATATATACCATATATTTTAACAATCTCCTTCTTTTTGGCTTTTTTGTCATAACTATTAAGCTCTCCCTAAATAACATAATTGGACACATAAATGTTTAATCCACAATGTTTCCTCTCAATTCAAGATTCAATAAGTAACACAAGCATAAGTTAAACATAAACAACAAATCACAAGAGATTAAATAAAACTTCAGTCAAGTCTTATCTTCTCCCCTCCTTTGAGATAACAGATGTCAAAAAGACTAACTTAAGGAGCACCAGAAAATCATAGAACTCGCTGCTTTAAGTGGCGAAGAGCATCATTAGCCACTTCAATGATGCCTTCAATCCTCTCAATTTTAGTAAAAAGAGCTGCATGAGGATTAACAAAAGTTGTCACTGAGACATCCGAGGGGCCAGATTTGGTGCATGACAAATCCCCTACATGTGGTTGACAAAAAATCCTTGGTGAGATGTTCATTAAAGCCGCTAACTCAAGGAAACTCGACTATATCCTGGGAACTTCATTGGCATAGAAAATTGCAAGATTAAGCATGGAAAGTATATTAAAGAATGTGGTTTATTCTCAATGGCCAACATAGCTTCAATAATGAGGCATCCAAGATTGAAGCATCTAAGATTGAAGCGCACCCTAGTATCGATCACATAAAGCAATTTGGCCTACGTCAAGTAAACAAAAACAACGTGTGTGCTTAGCATTTTAAAGAGTACAAAATGCTTTTGGGTAAGCATTAAGGAATGAAGTACAGGGCTAGATGGCCATGTAGTCAATTTTTCACTAGATAGTACCATAGCAATTAAGTCATTTGACACATTCCAATCATCATCATAAAGTAGATCACTAATCAAATTATCAAATCCCATAAACAAATTTAAATGATCAACATCAAAATGAACTATCTGACCCGCATATATACTGCTCTATAATTCATAACAGTCTTATTCAGAATATCATAAGATAAATTGCAATAAAATTCTTTTATCAGATATGAATCATAGTGCTGCAGAAGCAGTGAGGCTTGCAATAAAAGTCACTCTGATAATAAAGTGTCCAGACCATGTTGTTGAAACTCTTCTAAGTTGATTAGGTGATAGAGAACAAACCCGTAAGTGTTGAGAGTCACCTATTTCTGTTCAGTCGTAGAAGAATAGAACTTAAAGGAAATCGCATTATCCGCTGTTAGGCAGATAGAAGAATTACATTAAGGTGGCTGAACTATTTTTTGAGCCTACACCTTTGTATGTGTTTGAGGAGCTGTAAGAGACGTAGTTGGTGGAGCAGGTGCTATGGGAGTCTCATCAGAATCTAAACTAGAGTCTTCAACCATGGATAATATGACCTGAGTAACATCATCATCTAGATCTAGTATTTTTTCCCCGAATAGAGGTAGTGTTGGGAATATCAATGGGAACCGCCAAAGATGACCCAGCCCCGATGAATCTCCTTTTAGGTGTTGGGTTCATCTTTAATCGACTTGAACGACATTTTAGAGCTACTATCTTCATAGAGACAGGATATGGATCTTTAAATTCCACAAATAGGTTGGGTTCACGATGAAGGAAGCTTCAACCCAATTTCGTGGGTGTTTGGAAGCTTAAGAGCTAACACAAATGAGAAATAGATGAATCTTCAGTGGTGACGTCCCTTTAAATCCAACATTGATTCAATGCCCATGATGAAGATGTCTTCAACGTAGCCAAGTTAGTGATGTGGAGCTTTGGAGTGGGCGGATAGAGAGGTGAAGAGAGGCGTTGATGAGAGGAGAAAGACACTTAGGGATTTTTAATCCCTTGGATGAAAAAACGCATCGTTTTCCTTTTCTTTTTCAAATTTTTAAATAAATAAAAATAATATATCGATAATGTAAAGCATAAAGTCCCAAAGCCCCTCGAAGAAGTTTAAACCTAATTGCATCAAGAGGTTTCGTCAAGATATCCACCAACTACTTTTTTGTAGATACATGTGACAAGGTGACTATTTTACTCTCCACAAGCTCACGAATAAAGTGGTACCTAAGATCAATGTGTTTTCTTCTTAAATCCTGAATCGAATTCTTAGAGATGTCTATGGCACTCTTGTTATCGCAAAAGATTGTTAACACATTCTGATCAATCTCATATTCTTCTAGCATTTGTTTCATCCAAAGAAGTTATAAACAATAACTAACTGCAGCGATATATTTTGCCCTGCAATCGACAATGAGATTGAATTATGTTTTTTGTTATACCAAGAGATCAAATTATTTTCTAAGAAGAAATAACCACTTAAAGTGCTTTTCCGATCATCTAAGTTTCCATCCCAATTTGCATCACTATACTGAGGTAGATAAGATGTCGAGTCAGATGCATACCATATCCCAAAATCAGATGTTCCACTTACATATCTGATAATTCTCTTAACTACTGTTAGATGTGTTTCTTTCAGATTGGCTTGATAGCGAGCACATACACCAATACTATAATAAATATTTGGCCTACTTGCAGTCAAATACAATAAACTTCTGATCATGCTTCAATATAAACTAATATCAACGCTTTTACCATTCCCGTCTCTGTTTAGCTTTATTGAGACACTTATAGGTGTTCTCGCTTATCTTGCATTGTCAAGACTGAACTTATTTATTAAGCTCTTGTCATATTCAGTTTGTGAAACCAAAATTCGATCCTTTACTTGTTTAATTTGCAAGCCCAAAAAGAAATTTAGTTCACCTACCATGCTCATCTTAAATTCAGATGTCATTTATTCAACAAATTCATCTACTATCTTGGAATGAGTATAACTAAACAAAATGTCATCAACATAGATTTGAGCAATTACCAAGTTAGATCTAACTTTTTAATAAACAAAGCTTTGTCAACACTACCTCATTCATATCCTTGCTTAATAAGATATTGTGTGAGCCTTTCGCACCAAGCTTTTGGTGCTTGTTTGAGACTATAAAGAGCTTTCTTTAGTTTAAAGACATAGTTTGCATGAGCTGAATCAATAAATCCTTTAATTGCTAGACATACTTGTCTTGTTGTAAGAACCCATTCAGAAAAGCACTTTTTACATCCATTTGATAAAGCTTAAACCCTTTAATGCATGCTATACCTAATAATAGTCTGATAGACTCAAGTCGTGTCACCAGTGAAAAAGTTTCATCAAAGTCTATTCCTTCAACCTGAGAATATCCCTGAGCTACTAACCTTGATTTATTTCTTGTTACATTACCCTTTTCATTTGTTTTATTTCAAAACACCCATTTTATTCTAATCACATTATCATTTGATGGTCTTGGCACCAATTCCTATACATCATTATGTGCAAATTGAATCAATTCATCTTGCATAGTTGTGGTCCAAAACTTAATTTGTAGAGATTCTTTAACGTTCTTTGGCTCGAAAGAAGAAGTGTAGCATAAATAGCCCGCAAGTTCTCGATAATCAACCCTTCTACCATCTCTTATTTTTCTTCTTTCATTAACATCTCCAATAACGTTCTCTATAGGATGACTTCTTCTGATTCAGGATGGAGGATCTCTATTCAAGTTAGCTTCTCTTAAGTTTTGAACATTTACTGGAACAATTTTTGCATCGAGTGTTTTGGTTGATTCATCATCTGAAGTAACTGACAGTTTTTCAATTCACGCAGTTACTTCCCCAGTAGCAACTAACTGCAGATCTAGGCAATTCTTCAATCTTGTCTCGTTGCTTGTTTGAGTTGGTTATGCGGATTGGTTATGTAGATTTTCTTCTGCCACTTGATCATTCAATAGAGATACATCATCTATCACAACATTTATGGACTATAGCTCTTTCTTGGTTCTTTCATTATACACTTTATAAGCTTCACTATGAGTTGAATAACTAATGAAGATTCCTTCATCACTTTTGCTCTACAATTTTTCAAGCTATTCCTGATCTCTAAGAATGTGCACTTACTGCTAAAAATATGAAAGTAATTCACATTTGATTTCTTTCCCTTTTAGAGTTCATAGGATGTTGTTCAAGATGCTTCGAAGATAAACTCTGTTACATATGTAGCATGATATATTAACTAATTCAGCCTAAAATTGCATAGGCAATTTTCTTCCATTTAACATAGATCTGGTCATTTCTTAAATTGTTCTATTTTTCCTTTCGACAACTACATTTTGTTGTGGAGTTTTAGGTGCTGAAAATTCTTGTATGATACCATACTTATCATAAAAGTCATTAAAGCTTGTATTCTCAAATTCTCTTCCGTGATCTAATCGAATTCTCAATATAGTCATATTTTTCATATTCATAACTTGTACATATAGGCTTCTAAAAGCCTTGAAAGCATCTAATTTTTCTTTTAAAAATGATACCCAAATATATCTCGAATAATCATCACCACAAGTTAAAAAATCTCATTCCACCAATGCTATCATGTTGTATTGGACCAACCAAATCCAGGTAAATTAATTCAAGTATGTGTGATGAGGTAACATGTCTAACCTTTTTGTGTGACACTCTTATCTGTTTACCCATTTGGTATACACTACAAATTGATTTCCCTTCTTTGTTTATTGTGGGTAGACGCTGACAACTTTCAATTTTGTCAACTTGCTAATGAGATCAAATTTTACAAGACTAAGCTTTTAATGCCATAAATCAATGTTATTTTCGTTTATAACTAATTTATAGGTGGTCATGACCTGTAACATATAACAATTGACGACTGATCGCTTGTTGCTCACTAGACATTCTCCTTGTTCAGTTAGCACCTTGCATTCTTCACTTTTAAATTTAACTAACAAACCATCGTCACAAAGTTGGCTTATACTCACCAAATTGGCTTTTCGTCCATCGACATGGAGCACATTCTTAAGGGGAGGCAATCCATCCATGCATAATGTCCCTCTACCAATTACCAAACCTTCTTTCTATCTCCGAAGGTCACATGACCATCTATACAACTCTGATAATCGATTAAGTAATTCTTTTTCCTTATCATGTGGCATGAACATCCACTATCAAAATACCTACCATTTTGCAAAGTTGCTTTCATTGATTTAAGAAATACGAGAGATTGTAATTCACTCTTTTTAATCCACGTAGATTCCGGTGTTCAGGGTTGATATTGAGATTTTTATAAAGGACGTAGAATTCTTCAACTTTGACTTCTTTGAAACAACATCCACAGTAACTAGTAACATCTTGGCCTTTTATGTCTAATAAATCCACAAAATGACATGTGAGTTCAAATCTTTGATTCTTTCTCGATGTTTCTTCTTCTTGGATAGATCTGGACATATCATTTTTCTCCTCATTCACCTTAGAGTACTCACCTTTATAGCCAATACCTTGAAGATCCCTTTTAACCTTACCGATTTCCATTAACTTTTATAGCTTTTCTGTGCTTCCATTAAACATTCTCAGTCCATTTTCGATACTTATTAATCTCATTATAGCTTCACCAGTATCATCTAATGCTAAAATCGATTTCTTTTCTAATCTTGGATGGTATTCTTCATGGAGAGATTCTCTTCTTTCAAACTTTCATTCTTTCTATATGTTTTTACCCATTTTTCATGCATCACTTTGTAAGCCTTGTAAATATTCTCCTTTTTATCATCTAAGCCACTTTCATCACTATCATAATCTGATATTAGGTCTTGAGCTAAATTGTCTACATTTTTCTCAAAATTTTCCAATTTTTCCCTTTTTCGTCTTCATTTACTTCCTTCTCAGTTACTGTTAAGCAAGTAACTGGACTTTTGCTGTATAAAGCAACTAACACAACACCATTAGCGATTTTTTCTTGACTACCATATTCACTCTCGGATTCATTCTCACTCCAAGTATTAACACATTTTACGTGAATGTGCCTGAAGCCTTGACACTTATGGCATTGGATTCTCTTCACCTCCCTTTCACCTTTTTTAGTTTTGGCTTGTTGTTTGAAGTTGTTATTAGATGAATTCCCGTTGTTTTGCCTAAACTTGGGTATGTCCTTTTTCATCCTTTTCAGCTATTTACCAAAATTTTGTATGAGTAGTACCAAATTCTCATTCTCATTCTCATCATATTCATCTTCTGCATCATTCAAATATTTTTTAGTTTCAATCTGTAGTGCCAATCCTTTGCTTTTAAAAAGCCTACCCATTGAAAGATTCATTTCAAAATTTGTAAGAATTTCAATTACTTTCTTCAATGTCAGATCATTAATGTCTTGGGCCTTCTCTATTGCTACAATTTTCGTAATAAATCTCGAAGGTAGTGATCTCAATGTCTTCTTGAATAGTTTCATATTGGAATATTTCTTTTCGAGTTGATGTGCCTAATTCGTTATATCGCGCAATCTTTCATGAAAGTCGCTAATAGTCTCATTTTCATCCCTCTTCAGTTCTTCTAACCTCACAGCTAACATCTGTAGATTTGACACTATCGCAAATTTGGATCATTCATGAATAGTCTTCAAAGAATTCCATGTTTCTTTAGCTGATTCATAGGCTAATATAATTGAGAAATGTCTTTCATCAATAGCACTAAAAATTGCACGCATTGCTTGTGAGTTTCTAAGGGCACTTTCTTCTTTGACTCTTGTCCATTCAGATGGATCTTTTTCAACTTTCTCTCCTTTATTATCAGTAATAATTGGATGCGTCTGCGCATATACTACCGAATGCCAAGCTTTTGTACCCTAAGCTTGGATGAAGACTCTCATCCGTGATTTCCATATAAGATAGTTAGAGTCATCCAACAGTGGTGGTCTGGTGATAGAAGTACCCTCTTTTGTAGCCATATTTGCGAAACTTGGATCAAAACTGCATACATTGGTTGTGAGTTTCTAAGTGCACTTTCTTCTTCGGCTTTTATCCATTCAGATGGATCTTTTTGAACTGCCTCCTTTATCATCAGTAATAATCAAATGAGTCCACCCATATACTACCGAATGCCAAGCTTTTGTATCCTAAGCTTGGATGAAGACTCTCATCTATGATTTTCATGCAGGATAGTTAGAGTCATCCAACAGTGGTGATCTGGTGATCGATATACCCTCTCTTGTAGCCATATTTGCGAAACTCAGATCTGTACCAACTTGCTACCAAGTTCTGAACTGGTGATCTTTTTTTATACTAATTGATTAAACCATATATGTGGTTGTTTCGCAAACTTTATGTTCTATTTCTGACAAACACAAATAACAGAAAAATTAAAAGCACCAAATTAAACAATACCGAGATTTGTTAACACAGTTCGACACACCTTGCCTACTTTTGTGAGGCCCTCACCTAGCTTAATCAATTTTACAAAAGTGCAATAGATTTACACAAGATCACACTAAGTCAACAACACTCAATCCTTGTAACTATCTCTCAACCTCACTTCCTGTGAAAGATTTTCACACCCAATAACACAACTGACTCGTGTTAAACTCGTTAGAGGATTTTTCTAAACAAATTTTAATAAAAGATAATTAAAAAAATAACTTAAGTAATCAATCAACTAAGAACATAACAATGATATACTTGAGATAAAATGACTTCATTATAGTTTCGGCTTCCCGAAATACATCTGAATAATTATCCACCTGTTAAACTGATTCATGCCAGCTTCAAAATCAAACCATAACTACTCAGTTAACAAACAACACACAACAGAATGTGCATGCAGTGCTCAATATCTTCCAGCCAAAAGCCACTCTGATAGATGAAGGTTCAGTGTAAGTGACTCCCAAAAGTATGCTATTCAAATGATTTAATATCAAAACAAGAATCTCAAGGTTCTTTACTCACTAAAATTGTCCAGCTTCAACAACTCCAATTAAACCATATAGGATACTATACACACCATACACTCAAAAATCAAAAGTCACCCATGTATATTTCACTCACAATCCAAGAAGGATAAGTCTGGAAAATCAAAAGTTAAACCATCGTGTATTATCAACCTAGAACATATGCACGACTTTAGTTATGTTTTTGCAGAATTTAATTAATGTCCACTACATAGTTAATGCAACACACATAGGATTCACCTCTGCCATCGATGGAGACATACGTAATACTCACCAGTAAGAGCCCTTTACCAACACACAAAACAAATTCCCCTTATATTCTATCCACAAAATTCGGCAGTACACATATCAATTACTAACGTGATATACCACAAATTTTTCAGAGAATGGACTTCAATTATGTGTAGGATTCTTTCACAGCTATAAGTGTAACAGCCACATCTCTTTAAATCTAAGTCCAATTAATATATTATATGTTCAATTAATAAATAAGATGCCAAAACTAAATAAAAAGATATATACCATATATCTTAACACCCAGGAAGATTATTAAGGAAATCGAAAAGGTGATCAAAATAGGAATGGATAATTATTAAAGCTCAAAAATTAAATGGCAAGAGGCATGTAAACTAAGAAAGGAGCGAGAGCTCAAAATAACATCATTATGTTTTATAAATAAGGTAATAATGGTTAAGAAAATATGGAGAATTCTAATAGATAAGGAAACAATGTAGCTCCAATGGGTACACACCCACTTTTTGAAAGATAAGAGCTTTCTGTTTAAATCCCCAATAGCTAACTTTTCTCAAACAATGAACCAACTATTGTAGCATCATGGGGAACATAAGAGACACGATAGGGAATAGAGATAAAACCTTTTTTGGCATGACAATGGAAACAACCTAGGTCCATATATATATAAGCAAAGGTAAAGGATTACACATCAAAACAAGAATCCCAAGGTTCTTTACTCACGTAAATTGTCCAACTTCAACAACTCCAATTAAACCATATGGGATACTGCACACACCATCCACTCAAAATCAAAAGTTACCCATGTATATTTCAACCATCCACTCAAAATCAAAAGTTACCCATGTATATTTCATGCACAATCAAAAAAGGACAAGTTTGGAAAATCAAAATTTTAAACACCGTGTATTACCAACCTAGAACACATGCGCGACTATAGCTATATTTTTCTAGGATTCAATTAATATCCACTACACAGTTAATGCAACACAAACAAGATTCACCTCTGCCATCGATGGAGACATACACGATACTCACCAGTAAGAGCCCTTCACCAAAACGCAAAACAAATTCCCCTTATATTCTATCCACAAAATCTGGCAGTACACATATCAATTACCAACATGATATACCACAAAATTTTCAGAGAACAGACTTCAATTTTGTGTAGGATTCTTTCACAGCTATAAGTGTAACAACCACATCTTTTTAAATCCAAGTCTAATTAATATCTTATATGTTCAATTAATAAATAAGATGTCAAAACAAAAAAAAAAAGATATATACCATATGTCTAACATCAAAGAAGATTATTAAGGAAATTGAAAGGGTGATCAAAATAGGAATAGATAATTATCAAAGCTCAAAAGTTAAATGGCAAGAGGCATGTAAACTAAGAAAGGAGCAAGGGCTCAGAATAACTTCATTAAGTTTTATAAATAAGTTAATAATGGTCAAGAAAATTTGGAGAATTCTAATAGATAAGGAAACAATATAGGCCCAATGGGTGTACACCCACTTTTTGAAAGATAAGAGCTTTCGGTTAAAATCCCCAACACTAAATCCCCAATAGCTAACTTTTCTTGGACAATGAACCATCTAT
>JANZLF010000221.1:36232234-36244339 GCA_026546835.1 Erythroxylum foetidum
GTATGCTTTGCTTCCAAGTTGGCTTTCGATTCGTTAATGATTTGTTTCGCTTTGTGATCAACCGTTTTATTCGTTCCGCCTTTTCGCGATTCGTTCTGTCTCTCGTTTTCGAGTTGGGGCGCCGGTCTCCGGATCGGGTCCCAACATCAAAGCTGACAAGGGGCTCAAGAATGTTGCTCCCACACTGCAGACTGTGAGATTCGAACCTTGCACCTTGGAGCAAATCTGCCCCTCTGGAACCAACTGAGCTACGTCCCGTGGGCACTTCAAGCCGTCTTTAATGAGAAAAGAGATGTACAATCATTCTATTGAAGTGGGCAATATCGAAAGATTGAGAATTACAATAGAAAACCAATTTGTGATTTTTGCATTTTTATGTTTTATTTCAAGGATGATGTATAATTAACCCTTTGATGTTTAAATATATAGAAGAAATCGTAGTATTGTCCTGAATGAATTGATTTCAATTTTCTGACCAAAAAGAAATTTTGATTTCAATTATTTTATAAAAGTGTTTTGAACTTATGAAATATCTTCGATACTTGTAAAGTTGATTTTAAAAAAGTTAGTAATTAAATCAAATCTTATTTTGTATACAATAATTGAAAACCTAATTGTAGTTTAATCTAATAATTGATGTTAAGAGCTGTATGGGTATTAGAGATAGAATTATATAAATCTTTGGTACTACTACTAAACTTTTTTATGGAATTTGACATATCTTAGTATGATTTTAGATATTGTTAATAGATATATGTGTAATCCTAAAAAGGAGGATTGACGTGCTATAAAGAACATTATGAGATGCTCATAAATGCATGTATTCACCATTGATTATGTTGACTTAAATTATTAAAGTAATTAAGTGTTAATAATGAAGACAATTAGAAATCAATTTTGTAGACTATAATTACACTCTCTAGTCCAAAATGCATGATTTCAAATCTGTATATATTCAGTGCAGGAAATGAAAACTTATTAAACGTAATTGGATGAGGTTAACTTCTTGGCCGCCGAAGCGAACTTCAAGATGACTACGTTTACGTTCATTTTGTTTATTGGTATCATTTTATGTCTTTTTTTAGTGCATGTCAATTATTGAGTTATGTATTCTACTAAAATAAAGGTTTTCCAGTCTCCTTGACATAGACATATTTTCTACTTTATTATTACTAGCTTGTCTAATTTATTTATTTCTTTAAATTAACCATTTAATTCTAACATTTTCCATAAAAAGTAACTTGCCCTTACGACACACCTGAATGAATCATATTCAACTCGGTGGTGCCAAAATCAGTTCTACGTCCGTCTCTCAGCCACTCACACCTCTCTTTCATTAATGGCCGAAACAGCTCCATCACTTCCTTCTCAACAATCTCGATCACATCCTTCCCACATGAAAACAGTAAAAACACTGTCTGAATCACCTGACCTTATCTCTATCCCTTCAACTTATATAATCAGACCTGATCCTCAAGAACAAGTGATTTCAAGTGAACTGGTTTCACTTCCAGTTATCGATTACTCTCTTCTTGTTTCAGGTACTCCTGATCAAAGGTCTAATGCAATCCATGACCTTGGCAAAGCCTGTCAAGACTGGGGCTTCTTTATGGTTAAGTACTACGTACTGCTGCTTCTTTTTCTATCTTCATGTTTTTCTCTATGTTCAACTTATGAACGGCCCCACGGAACTTTGGTGCATATCAGGTGATTAATCACGGGGTTCCAGAGGGTTTGATGAGGTCAATTGTTGATGCCTGTAAAGGGTTCTTCGATCTGACGGAGGCGGAGAAACAGCAATACGAAGGGAAGAATGTGTTGGATCCTATAAGATGTGGTACTAGCTTCAATGCCTCTGCTGAGAAGGTTTTCTTCTGGAAGGATTTTCTCAAGATTCTTGTAAATCCTGTGTTTCATTCACCAACAAAACCTGAAATGTTCAGGTAACTGTGCTACTTCTTTTAGCTTGTTTATAATTGAAAGTTGAGATACTTTCAAAATCAATAGACGATTCAAGAATATTATTGAAGATTGATACTTGAAAGTCAAATAATGTTTGATTTAACAAAACCATAATACTGTCTCCATTTCCCTTATCGGTTGTTAAGAACTGTTCATAGGTTCCATGATAAAGTGGGCCACTTTGTTTTGTTGCCTTCTGAGGTAGTTTGGGCTCTTCTTGGTGACTGATTGCTTCGTTTAGGATATGATGATAAAGAGTTGATGTTACACTATTCATAAACCAAGCGTCTCTCCTATCTCGTATGATTCGAAAGCAGGGTTGGAAATTACAGGACTGCAGGGCATCACAAATTAATTTAATGGAAACTCATAGAAGACAGTACAAACTACCATTTATTTGAGTGTTGGAACTTTCCTAAACGGGAGATTAAACAAGTCTAAATGAATTTTCTGTAATCCTGTTAATGTAGGGAGATCTCACTAGAGTACTCCAAAAGGGTCAGAGAAGTAGCGAGAGAGTTACTTGAAGGAATATCAAAGAGCTTGGGATTGGAAGAGAACTACATAGACAAGGCATTGGATTTGGAAGAGGGTTTACAAGTTATTGCAGCCAATTTGTATCCACCATGTCCACAGCCAGAACTAGCAATAGGAATGCCACCTCACTCAGATCATGGACTCTTGACCCTGCTCATCCAAAATGGAATTGGTGGCCTTCAAATTCAACACCAAGGAAAGTGGGTCAATGTCAATGCCATCCCCAATTCCTTTCTGGTCAACACTGGAGACCATCTTGAGGTCACTCTTATTATATATATATATACTTCTCTTCTCTATGCTACATTTGTTATGGACTTGCAGTTTAATTTTGGATATTATTTGAGAACTTAAAGCTCAAGTTTATGACTATATCATGAGCTATATATGCATTCCTAAAACTGAAGACCATCTTATATATGCAGATTCTGACAAATGGAATGTACAAGAGTGTCCTGCACCGAGCAGTTGTGAACAACAAAGCTACTCGGATATCCATAGCAATGGCTCATGGACCTTCTCTAGAGTCAGTAGTTAGCCCTTCACCTCACTTGCTTCAGAATCACAGCAATCGACCAGCATACACCGGAATGAAGTATCAGGATTACCTTCAATTTCAACAGAGCAACAAGCTTGAGGGCAAAACCTGCTTGGATAGGCTTCGAATTTGACCTCTTCTTGCGCTTCTGAAACTACGACACCTTGTCTGATGGAATCAACTTTACTACCATTTCATAATGAAACATGCATTAGTAAATTTATTAGAAATGAAGGAATAATTTGTTGGGAAATCACGGTGGGATCCAATCTCGCCTGTAACGGAATAATTACGAAAATTTTTTGTATTTAGTTTTTCAAAAGTTAACATCACTTATAATTTTATAACATGATTAACATAAAAATCATAATAAAGTAATAATCCTAATTCGTACTTTATTCTAAAGATTGATCATATTCTTATCGTATTCCTCGAACCATTTTTAAAACTAGCACTTTTTAACTACTGTAGCCGTACAAATGTCTAATCTCTAATAATATCCACAGAACGTTTTAAGAAAACTTTATGACTATTGTAGAGAAGATAGGCAAGGAGTAACAACTTTCGTAGAGCTTAAGTTTATTTATAATATGTTTTGGATATTATAGTACTTTAATTGAAATTAATTTCTAATTACAATTAAACTTTAATTAAAATTTTACATAATTTTAATTAAATACTAACTATACTCAAGTAAAATTCAATATCTTATATTGATCCTTATTTATTAAGTATTTCATATTTAATTATAAAATTTTTCAAACTTTACAATCAAGTTCAACTTGATTAAAATATCTTTTTTTTATTAAACTCATTTTTTGTATGTGACCCAACCCATTAAGTTCTCAAATATTTTCGTAATGGATATATTTTAATTCTTTAATTAAACAATGTATATTTATAGATCAACGTCTACTAACACAATATGACCACCCAATATTTAGAAATGTTAATGTGGTTTTAACTAACTTTTGGTGCACAATTTTTACGTATAATTCAATTATTTTATCATAAATGTTCTCACTACACATAGAGTATAGAATTAATGTATATTATATTTTGAGTCCAATTATTTTAGTTCTCCGCCATTAGTAATTGATTTAATTAATTACATTTGTAAAATATTTTATAAAGTATCATTTCATCTTGGACAAGGATTTTTAAAATCAATACTAATTGAGAATAATGCAACATTCTCCTAATTGGGATGATGGATCTTGTATTAATCACTTAACCACCTTCATATAATTCATGTTAGTTCTAATGACTAATAAATGAGCTATCCTTAACAAGAACATGATATAAGTAGTATCAAAATAGAGTAATCTCTATATAAAATAACTTTGGAAATCTTAAGTCAAATTATCACTTATACAATCATCACAATGAGAATTTTTATAGACATATAAATAATGTTTAAAATAAATTTCTCATATGCGGTTAGTTCAATAAACTTATTCTCTAACAAGCACTTATACATTTGTTTAAGAATCTCCATACTTTAATCTATAATATCGACCTTTATAAGGAAAAACATAACGTGTATTAGTCTTTTAATATTCTATTAGTGTCTAATCTTAATAGAAAAATAACTAAGAATAATTTAGGAATAATACATAAATGCAATATAAATCTCATAATTATAATCTCATTTGCATTATCTCTTGGACTTTATCATAGACATCTAAATATGTACAAGATAAAGAATGTCATTAAATTATTTAGTCAATAAACTACAACCAATGGATTGGCTATAGGGCACAAACTAATAGAATGTTCTCGTATATTCACTTAACTTCTAAAAAAATGTTTATAAATTATATATATACACAAATATCTATCCAGTTACTATTACACAAATATCTAATTAACTAATTAGATTTAATAAATAACCAAAACTAATTAGGAGAATTAATTACATTGACTAGACAAGAAGTACCACACAATTTACCAACCCAGCATTCTTCTTTGTGATAATAAGTAGCCCATATGTTATGATTATGGTGGTTGAACTAATATCTTCTAATACTCCCCTTCAAGAGGAGCATGTTTATTTATATTGTTGATTTTGGCTAATACCTTTTGAAATAGAATTGGTTCCAAGGCCTTTATAAATATGTTTGTTATTTGTAAGAAAGTAGATAATATGCAGGCTTGATAATTCTAGCTAGAACTTTCTTTATTATAAAGTGATAATCTATTTCTATACTTTGTTCTATGGTGATAAGTGGGAATTTTTTAGATATGCAATGTTGATTGATTATCACAGTACGCCATTACAAGCTTCTCATGTTCAATCCAAAATTCCTTCATCAAGGAAAGAAGCCAAACAACTTCACGTGTTCCAAATGCTATAGCTTTATATTTAGCTTCAGTCAAACTTCTTGTAACAGTAGAGCATTTATTTAATCTCCAACTAGTTAATGAGTCTTCCAAAAAATAGACAATAGCCTAATACTAATGTTTTAAAATTTGTACACCCTTCCCAGTCATTATTAGTGTACTTAATCAGCTCAGGTTTTGTTATAGCAGACAACAAATACATTGCCTTGATGCTCCTTATATGTATTTGAGAACTCAAACATTAGCCTGTCTATATGTTTTTGCAGATTTATCCATAAATTGTGATAGGACCTGTATTACATATCTGGCCTATTGAAAATTAGATATATCATCTTCCCAACAATTTGTTTGTATTATTTACCATATGTAAGGTCATCATTCTCTGAAGCTATCAACAACTTATGATTAGGATCAATCAGAGAAAAAGAGGGACATATATTCAAGTATTATTTTCCTTTTAAAAATCAAATTTAGATTGTATGGAATTTTGTCAATGAGAAAACTAAACAACTTGAAAATATATATTAGGTTTAGAAATTTAAGACAAAGAAGTAGATAATGATTTATAACTAAGAGAAAGATGGGTATTAGCGGCAAAATTGTGAATAGGATAAGGGGTTTTAGAAATAGAGGAAATAAGGGAAGGAGGTGAAGTATATTAGTAATCATAAAGATAGGTGAAAAGACTTAACTCTAATACTTTATCTAACATAGGTGGAACATATGGGTATAAAGAAGAAGGTGCATGTATTATCGTTGATGAATAAGTACGCAAAGAAGAAGAAGTAGATTTATGATTAAATATAATATGTGCACTATCATCATGTAAAACATTAGAATTAGAAGGAAAAATAGAAGTTGGATTAAGGTAAGAAAATAAAATAAGAGCCGGAGATGGATATAAGGAAGAGGAATTATAAATTGAAATTTTATATGATGAAGAAATGGAATAGGAAAAGATGCTCTTATGAAAAATAACATCATGAGGAAAAAAACATAACGAGATTCCAAATCATATAGTCAATAACCTTTAACTCTATGATGATATCTAACAAAGACATAAAGTTTGTATTTAGGGGAACTTTTCTTTCTGTTATAAGCAAGGGTAGAAGAAAAACACAAGGAACTAAAAATTCACACGGTATCATATTTTAGCGGTTTGTGAAATAAGATCCCATAAGGAGTAAGATTATTAAGGACTAGAGTAGGAATTCTATTGATGAGATAAGTTGCCATAAGAATAGCACATCCTTAAAAATTTTTGGGAAAAGAGTCTTGAAAGAAAAGCGACCTAATAACCACAAACAAATGTTAGTGTTTACATTCAACAACCATATTTTGATATAGAGTGCTAATATAGGCTAAATGATGAATAATCCATTTTTTCAAATAGATCTGAGACAAATTGAATTCTATTCCATTATCAGACCTAACTTGTTTGATTTAACCCCTCATATTAAGTTTGAATAAAGTGATAAAAAGAAGGAACAATTGAAGATACTTCTGATTTTGTTTCATCAAATCTAACCATGTAACTCTAATGAAATCATCAACTATAGTCAAAAAATAGTGATGGTAAGAAATGAAGTTTATGAGAAAATGAATTATAAGGATGATCAAACAAGAATAAACCTCCATGCAAATCAACACTGCTAGTCATTGTCTAGGTAGACAGGTCCTAGACTATTATATTGTAAATTGTAAGCAAATGAAGGTACATGAAGAACATTTTGCATAAAATATCATAATGAATTTTAATAGTGCCTATACTATATGCTGCAACTTTAGTACCATTAGGTAACTGAACTAAAATGTTTTTAATGGGTGAATAAGATGAAATCAAATGTCAAGACTCAAATATATGATTAGTGTTAGCTCAAGGTTTATTATTAATGATTTTGATGATAACTATATAATAATTCTAAATTCAAATTGGATTTCGTTCCTTATATAGGCAATGATATAATTCTTAAAAGGAAACAAAATCATAGGAATAATGCTTCCTTTCTTGCAAGAACCTTCTTAATGATCTTACCTTATTAGAAATGATTCTACAATATCTAAAATGATCTTACTAATCATATATTTCGTCAATCATCTCTAAGATGTTGCCATATGTATGTCTTAACATTTGAATATTGGAAGATTTCAGCAGAGATAATATCAAAGATTCATTAGACATAAAGTCAACTTAGAATCAAAATGAAGCAACGGCTAGTTGAAGAAAATGTATATTTAAGAAAGAGTTACTGTAGTTGCGAACAAGAAGATTTTTAAAATACATCAAAGACACCAATACTCTTGAAAGTCATACCTTTATCAGATTTCTTATGCCTTAGAAAGTGAAAATTTTTCTTGAGAGAAATCATTGAAGCTCATATCGAGCAAATCCCTTTTTCATTTTTTGAGAGCTGGTAGAGGCTAGTTAAGTACTGCTAGTGTAGAAGGTTGAAGAACCTTGAAAAATATATACTTGTGAGCTTGAAAAGGCTCATCAAATTACTACTTGAAATTTTTGTGAAACACTCAAGTCGGATACTTAGGGACTAGATGTAGGCTTGGGTTATAAGATAAACTAGTATAAATTGATTTTGTCATTCTTTCTCTCTTCTTAATTTTAAATTTTCACATTATAGTGTTTGTGTTTTATATTTGCAAGAAGTTCCCTCACTTTTATAATAGACTCCTTCTACTATTAACTTGCGATAGGTTCTTTTTAGTTTTAACAGGCGTTTTTTGTTTTAAAATGTTATAAAAGGATTTATCATTTAGAAGGCTCCTATCATTTAACAGAATCCTGTCATTTAACAGGCTTCTATAATCTAAAAGGCTCCTTTCTTTTTGAGTACTAACAGGCTCCTATCGATTAAACATGCTCCTTTCATTTTGAGCTTTAGCAGACTCCTTTCAATTAATAGGCTCCTATCATTTTTAACGTTATCAGGATCATTTCAAAAGTTTCTAGGACCCATCTATTTATAAATTTATTTTGTTTAACAAGATCTTGTCAATTTGAAAGTACCTTGAAACTTTTTTACACACCCCCTTTTGCATGTGTTTTCTTTATCATTTGGTATCAAATCAAGTTTTCACATTTATTGTGTGTTACAGCACGTGATAGATCATGGAAAACAAATTGGGAAGCCTTAAAGGACAATCTATCTCAAAGCCTCTTTTCTTCAATAGAAACAACTACTCATACTAGAAAGAGAGAATGAAAATCTATCTACAATCTGTAGATATTGAAGTTTGACAAAACATCAGAGTTGGAGCTACACTTCCTGCTACAGAAAATGTAGAAGTGTGGTCTAATATTGACAGAATAAATACTCAGTTGAACGTTAAAGAAAAACATCATCTAATCTATGCACTGTCTCCAGAAGAATATGAGAAGATATCCTACGGCTCTACATCAAAGGAAATGTAAGATAAACTACAAGTCACCTTTGAAAGAACGAATGAGGTAAAGAAACAAAAAATAAACCTTTTAGTGCATCAATACAAAACTATTGGCATGAAATTGGAAGAAACCATAGATAACTTCTTAGGATAGTTCAACAACATCATCACAACTTTAAAGAACTTGGAAAAGATATATCTAAATGATGAACTCGTAATAAAGATTCTAAGATCACTACCATAGGAATGGAGCCCAAAGGTGATAGCTCTGGAAACTACAAAGGATCTCGATACCATCTCACTTGATTGGCTAAGAGGAAACTTGATGATCTATGAAGCCGAGTTTAGGCAAGATGAAGGATCCTCATACAAAAGAGGAATGGCATAAAAAACAACTTATGAATCAATCAGTGATGACCCTAAGTTACAAATAGATGGAAATGACGAATTCAATTTCATGTTCAGGAAATATGTCCACTTCTACAAAAAAGAAGTTGATGGAGAAAAGATAAGGGAATAGGAAAATCCCAAGTGACAAATCCCCACCAAAAGGTAGTAGCAGTAATAGCAATACTGAAAGCAATCAAATCATATGTTATCACTGCAAGAAGCCTAGACATACAAGACTAGAATATCCCCTTCTTGAAAAGGACAACATAGAAAAAAGAAAACCTAGGAAGCAAACGATGACTGCATCTTAGTCAGATGAAGATTTTGAAAACTTTAAAGAAGAAAAGCTACAACAAGTCAACAATGTTTGCTTCATGGCTGAATCTAGAGATGATGAGATATTGTTCAAAATGAAGACCAGAGAAAATTAATGGATAGTTGATAGTGGTTGTTCGAGACATATGACAGGTAAAATATCACATTTCAACAACATTGAATGAAAATACGGAGGTAATGCTGTCTTTGTCGATCAAAAAAAGGCAAAAGTCACTGAAATTTATAAAATTGGTGACTCTAACTCTGCTTTTATTGATAATTTTCTTTAAGTTAATGGATTGAAACATAACTTATTGAGCATAAGTCAATTATATGATAAAGGTTATAGAGTTGCTTTCTATGCATCACATTACGAAATTATTGATAATCTTAATGACAATATTGTATTTTTTTGGTCCTAGAAATCAAAACATATATTGTGCTCAATTGTAGATATGTCTTCATAAAATATCAAGAGTTTTGTTTCTATAGAAAAGGATTCTTTTATCTGACACAGAAGATTTTGACATGCTAGCATGAGCATTATATCAAAATTGTCCAAAAATGAGTTAGTAGAGGACTATCGGCTTTGAAGTTTGAAAGAAATCAGGTTTGTGACGCTTGTTTAAAAAGTAAAAAGTTAAAAGTAGGTTTCCTCCCAAAAATATTGTGTCTATTGACCAACTGTTTGAATTTGTGCATATGGATCTATTTGGTTCCACTAAGACTCAAAGTTTTGATTGTAAACATTACGATTTTGTTTTAGTAGATGATAATTTTAGATTTACATGTGTTCACTTCCCATCAAATAAGGATGGTGTTTTTAAAGTTTTTAAGAAGTTTTGCAAAAAAATTCAGATAAAAAAAGATACTGCATTACTTCAATTCGAAGTGATCATGGAGGAGAATTTGATAACATAAAGTTTGAAGATTTCTGTGATAATAATAGTATGACTCACAATTTTTTATGTCTAAAGACTCCCCAGCAAAATGGAGTGGTTAAAATAAAGAACATGACTCTTGTTGATATGGCTAAAACAATGCGCAAAAATGACCAACCTCATGGTTACTGGGCAGAAGTCGTGTCAACTGCATGTTACATTCTTAATAGGTGCCTTATAATACCCATTATGAAAAAGACCCCCTTTGAGTTATAGGAAGGAAGCAAATCAAATGTTGCTTACTTCCAAGCATTTGGTTGTAAGTGTTTCGATCTAAATAATGGAAAACACAATCTTGGAAAGTTTAATGTGAGATTAGATGAAGCCATCTTTTTGGGCTACAGTACCTCTAGTAAAGGATTTAGAGTTTACAGCAAAAGAATAAAGAAGATAGAAGAATCAATACATGCAGTATTTGATGAAGCACTACCCTCGATAACAACAACTAATTCAGATGATGAAAAGCATCCCTTGGCTCCTAAAAATACACTACAGACTCAAACAACACCTATAGTACCTTTGAAATTACAAGATCAAGAATGTCTTTCTGAAGCCTAGATAGAGAAGGCTCCTTCCTCTCAGCAGGAGCCTATATAATGGAGAACATCAAGAGAATGGAGGGGTCTTGATATACATCAATACATTCTAGGAGAACCCTCTAAAAGTCTAAGAACCAGGTCATCTTTCAAGAATAACTTTGTTGCCCTCATCTTACAATTAGAATAAAAGGTTGTTAAAGAGGCTCTTACTAATGAAAATTGGGTTTCAACCATAAAAGTTGAACTGAATCAGTTTGACAAAAACAAAAATTGTAATCTAGTACTCTTGTCTGCAAAATAAGTTAGTCATTGGAACTCGTTGGGTTTTTCGAAACAAACTTGATGAAAATGGTAAGGTGGTAAGAAACAAAGCTATAATTGTAGCTCAAGGTTATAACTAATAGGAAGGTATTGATTTTGATAAAACTTACACGCCTATTACTAGACTAGAATCAATTAGAATTTTACTTGCCTTCGTATTATATAGAAACTTCAAACTATTCCAAATCAATGTCAAAAGTGCTTTCTTAAATGAATATATTAATGAAGAATTGTTTGTTAAGCAACCCCTAGGTTTTGAAGATGAAAATCATCCTGATTATGTGATGAAATTGACTAAAGCCCTGTATGGTCTAAAATAGGCCTCTTGAGCATGGTATGAGAGGTTAAGTAATTTTCTCCTTAAGAATAACTTCTAAAGAGGAAAGGTAGATAGAACCTTATTTATTAAGAAAAAGAAGAATGATTTACTCATAGTGTAAATATATGTTGATGAAAAACATTTGGTGCTACTAATCAATCTTTCTGTGAAGAATTCTCAGCATTAATACAGTGGGAATTTGAAATGAACATGATGGGAGAATTATCTTTCTTCCTCTGATTATAAATTAGAAAAATAGAAAAAGGAATCTTCATTAGGAAGACAAATACACAAAGGAACTCATCAAGAAATACCACTTTGAAAATGTCAAACCTTCTTATGTACACTAGAACTAAACTTAATAAGGATTAAGAAGGTAAGGCTATGGATGACACAAAATATAGGGGAATGATCGGGTCACTACTGTAACATCCCGTCACTGATGGGATGGATACAGTTCATTGCATTCGTATTTGTACGTGAGCATGCATATAGTATATT
>JANZLF010000221.1:36244439-36260548 GCA_026546835.1 Erythroxylum foetidum
AAATGTGTCATATGAAATAATTGAATTCAATTATGATATTATTATATTTGTTTCAAACAGTGTAATTGAATTCAATTCTAATATTACTATATTTGTTCCAAACAGTATAAATTGAATTCAATTCAAATTGAATTCAATTCGTTAATGAATTCAAGTCGATGGTTTCCAAACATGTTAATTTAATGTTGGTCATTCTTTCAAAACGATATGCCACTGGGTGTTGCGTGATTTTTACCCCTCAACAGCTCCCTCGTTTGTCCACGTCTGCCCTCTCTTGATTCTGTCCCCCAACGTCAACGTTTTGGGCTGTTATGCTTTATATTCTTCTGCCCTCATGTGCTGCTTGATGTCGTTTTAATGAGTGGCCAAAATATCTGCATTTTAGGCTGAGTTGCTTTACTGCTTATACGTTGTCCAGAGATTGTTTTTCGTTCCTTTGCTGTGTCGTTTTCTTTAAACTTCCAATTTATTGCGTTTCAAGCTTTTAGATGTTGCACGAGGCATGTCTAATTAGGGTCAACGTCTATTTTAGCTCTTTTTATCCCAAAATCATCGCAGTTCTTTTTGTTTAGCTCCAAAATACACCTTGACATAAAACAAAAATTAATTCCCATTAAGTATAACTTCAAACCTCAAGAACAAAGAAAATTAACACACACAAAAATTGAAAATGATGACATTAATAACAAGGTTGCTGAGAGTAATAATCCTACACCATCTTGTCTATCTATATCTAGACCTCTGGGGTAAATCGGAATGTAGTTGAAGCACCACCACCTCCTCCTTCAGCTCAAGAAGAGGATTTAGTTAAGTTATCAAAAGATATCATGACTTTATTACACCGTATGACCATAGCCAAGGCTTCGATTGATCAGTTGCAAAAGTTTGGAGCTAAACAATTTACCGGAACATCTTTGGAGGAGTCTTAAAGGGTAAAATTCTAGTTGGAAAAGGTGAAAAGGGTGTTAGATGAAATTAGTTGCCTACCTGAACAAATGGTGCAATATATTGTCTTCCTTCTTTAAGGAGTAGTCTATGAATGGTGGAAGTTTGTTCTGAGATATCCTCATTTAACTAAGCCTCTAACTTGGGATTTCTTTTCACAAGATTTTAAAGCCAAGTATATGAAAAAACCTATAAAAAGGAGAAATGGAAGTAGTTCTTGAATTTAAAGCAGAGAAGTTGTTGGCCCCCAAATTTTTTCTTATTGAATAAGCATAATTTCAATTTTACTTTTGAGGTTTTATTTAATAAATTGCTTTTGGTTAGAGTTTAATTAGTATATAAATGGTTGGAAGATTTTATTGGTTAGATTGATGGAATTAGAAATTGTAAATGGAGAAATCAAGATTAAGTTGGAGTATTGTATGGTGTTAGTTAAATTGAAGGAATAAGACTGTATAAGGATAATTTGGGAAGAGCACTTAAGGTTGAAAAGGTATAAGGCTTACAAGGAGGGTTAGATAGGTCTTTTTCGCTTCATTAAAAGGAAAGAAGGAAACAAAAGCACTTTGTCTTATGTTTGAAAGAAAGGAACGAAAATTTCAAGTAAAATAGAGAGTGAGTTTCGATGGAGGGAGAAGAGAAAGAAGAAAGAAAGCAATGGTTAGGTCTTAATTTTTCTAAGCTTTCAAGAGGGATTTTGGAGTTTGTTTGAGAAGGAAAAAGGAAGAGGAGGATTAGAGCTTTCATTTGAGCCAAGAAGCAAATTGATTAGTGAAGATCCAAGGTAAGTGTACAGTAAATCCTTTGGAATTTTGAAGGAGTTTTGGTTCAAATAGCTTAGGGAAAGTATGAGTATGAGTGTTCTAGGATAAATTTCATGTTTTGTTTCCTTAGGTTTTCTAATTTTGAGATCTTTTTTTTATTTGGGTTTTTGTGATTGTGAAGAAGTTCAAGAGAGGCAAGAGGAGCTAGAGGAAAGGCAACTTGAGCAAGTCCAAAGCTAGGGATTTTAAGGTAGGTAACATATTTATAATTAAGAAATGAGCTAGTACAATTAATTGCAATAAATGGAATTTAATGCTTTCCAACAACTTTAAAAATGTGCATTTATTACTCTTTAGAATGATTTAAAGATGTGGCATGTATCTTTTTCATATGAATGAATTATAAGAATGTTTTCATGTTGTTTTGATGATTGAAAAATAATGTGACTTTTGGAAAGAATGAAATGGTTATAAAATTGCCTTTCGGAAATGTGGCATTTTGGCCAATATGTTTAAAAAATGTGAAATGTATGCTTATATGGGTTTGTGGTGGTCCCTTAAGTGAGTCAAGTGCACTTGTCTATAGGCTTTTTCCGCCTGCTCGCTAGTAGCATGGAGCTCCTCACGGACCCCCCTAGGTTCACGGCTATACATGACCGCTACGCAGAAATGTGTAGTACGTTTTGTTTTGGATCCACTTAAACCATTTCCGATGTGTTTATGTGACTATGTTTTGAAATCATTTTGATGTATTCTTTGTGTTGATTTGTAAATAGCTTGATAAGTTGTAAATTTTGGATCACATTGTGGCATGGTTGTCGATGTAGATTTTGCATTGGAAGTAAATGATTCAAGGATTTTTGCTTGTTTCTTAATTATAAGTATATTACTCACGAGTTGTCGAGCTCGCCCCCTTCTTTCCTCCCATCCACAGTCGATGAGAAAGAAAATGAGTGACCGAATTGAGTTCAAGGCATCACTCCTGTTTGCTTTTTGATTTTGAAGCTATATTTTGTAAACAAAGCTTTAGTTGCATTTTTGGAGCAAAATTACTGTTTATGTGGTTTCTTTTCTTTGTAATTTGAATTTCCGAGACTTTAATGTAATGGGGCTAGAAATGTCCACTAAAGCTTTGTAAGAACTCATATTTTGATATTATTGAAAGATATTCAAGTTTGATTGTGTTTTGTCGATGCATGTTCCAAAGGTTGCTTTGCGTTGTTTTTGAAAATGTCCATAAGGGTAGGATTGTGTATGCTGTGCTTTGAGGCAAATTCTGGACTGATATAGATTGAACTGGATTAAGTAGCCTTCTTAAAAGTTATAGAGGAATTTCATAGCTTTCCAACGATGTATAATATGCTATTTTTGGATGAGGGAGTTGAAAGATGTGAATTGTTGAAGTTGGGTGCAGGTGCTGTCAAGAATGACAAATTTTGGGACAGAAATTTTGAGTAAAATTTTGACCCTCATAGAGTTAGAAATTATTCTTAGGGTCTTCATGAAAGTTGTATATTGTCTTTTAATCTTTCCGTTGATATAAAGTATGACATTTTTTGACAATGGAGTGGAAAGTTATGATGTTTAGAAGTTCTATTGCTGTCTAGGATGGCAAATTTGGGGACAGTAAGTTTGAGTGGGGTTTTGACCCTCAAAAAGATAAAATTTGTTTATAAAGTCTTCTTGAAGGTGGAAGATTATCTTTTTAACTTTTCATTGATATGAAGTATGACATTTTTGGACTGTGGAGCTGAAAGATATGATTTTTAGAGTTTATGTTACTGTTTAGGATGACATTTTTCAGGCAGTCACTTTGAAGTAGATTTTGACTCTTTTAGAGGCCAAATTAGTTTTTAAGTCCTTCATAGAATTTGTAGAGCTTCTTTTCAACTTTCCATTGATACTAAATTTGTAAATTTTAGAATTCTAGGTCAAAAGATATGAATTTTGGAAGTTAGGTTGTTGGAGGGAAAAACAAAAGATCAGGAGTTCGCGCGTGAGTTGCGAGTGCGACGTCGCGCCTTCATGCTCGCTCGAGATGCGACGCCGTCCCGAGGGTAACGTGGCCCTTTTTTCCCACCTTTAACTTGACCTTTTTCTATTTTTTTGCTTATAAATTTTTCATCCGATTTCCGATTGACCCGATTTTTGAAGCGTTGGATTTCTAAGACTTTCCTCTACCTCTCCAATACAATTTTGTAAGTTTTAATGTTAATTTAAAAAAAAGATGGATTGAATCAAAGTGACAGGACCGGTTAAAAAATTCTGAACATGCTTCCGTATTGTGGTGATATCTCGTCCTGTAGAGGTTCGATTGAGGTGATTCTTGTTTTAAAATAAACTAGAGACATGGAATTAGAATTTATTTGAAGGAAGTAATTTTCAATTCAGTCTTTAAGTCATTCAATTTCTGAAGTGAAGTTGGGTATTTTTGTTGAGGTTTGGCTTGGCAGGAAATTCCTCCCTTGTGGGATGCGCGTCCTGATGTCACGTAGAACGTCGGACACGTGACCCGCAAGGGTAGGGTTCCAACAAAACGAGTCCACTTTTCAGATCTCATGTGTCAAAAGTGGGTAGCCGGGAGAAGACTTTATGTCGACGTGCACGTAACTACAAAACGGTTCATCTCTCGCCCAAACAGAAGCACATAATCATGCTTAAAATCATTTTATCAAATGCTCATACTTTTCATGCTCTTTTCATTCTTTTCATTTATACAAAAATGCCATAACATATTTCAAGGCATAACTTCATCAAAATCACAATTTAATTTTTGTCAAAATGCCATACATCTTTCATGGTATAACAAAATCAAAACCATCATGCATTCAACAGATAAACATACACATAGGCAAGAATTCGCCCAATCACACAAAAGTATAAATACGTTACCCACCTAATTTGCTTGCAAAAATCCAAGCTAAGGTTGTCTTTCTACGTGCTCTTGGGTAGGATTCTCTTAGTTCCCTAAAACAAACCAAGTCTCATTCAATAGGAATCCAATAAAAAATCTCATAATGCAAAATCACTAAAATTAATTCTAGAATGCTTAAACTCAAGCATTTTCTAAACTCTATGAATTAAAATCCTTTTAAAAATCCAAAACATCCAAAATGATCTTATCTTGATTATTCACCAAATGAAGAGATCTTTAGCTCAAAGGGAAGCTCTTCTCTTCCTCTTCCTTTTTCCTTTCTTGAACAACTCCAAAATCTTTCTTGAAGACTAAGAATAATTAAACCCTAGCTCAACTCTCTTCTTTTCTCTCGAACCACCAAAGTCTCTTTCTCTTTCTTTCTCATTTTCGTTATCCTCTCCTTCTATCCCTCAATTCACGTTTTTCTTCTTCATTTAAAAGCAAGACAACACTTCTTCTTCCAATTATTCCCTTAATGATTGAGAATTGTCCAATTTGCTCTTCCATTTATGCCTTAGGTCTATTATGCTTAAGTGTCTTGCCTACAATGCCGTTAAAAATTCTAACATAACACTTCCTTTTAGAAAAGTTTTCCCCACTATTTTAAGTTTGTAATGACACCAAAATCAATCCATTTGGTTTAGAACTCTAAAAGTATTGCCCTAAACATTTTCAGACTGTTCTTATATTGAAATAGTACACTATACTTAACTTCCATCCAGAATTTGAAAGTCTTAGGGACTGACTTAGATTTTGATTTCTTCATGCCATTTGTAGCTCCATGTCTCTAGTTAATCTTGAAACAAAATCATCTTATTCGGAGTTATACTAATGAAGACATCATCAAAATACCGAAGTATGTTCAGTAAAACATTCCATTCATACTCTTCTAACCAACCCTTACTTTGATTCAATCCATCTTTTTTTTTAATTCCCAAAAAATGCTATCAAATTCTATAAGTGACATAAAAATGTGTTAAGAAATTATTTCTTCAAGAATCACTTCATTTGGAGGTCGGATAACCAAGTTATGGGCAAAAGAATCAAACATGATTTTGCCCTCAATCATATTGAACATGTCTCGGGACAAAAGACATAAATTGCACTACAGATGTCGAATCAAGGTTATTCTTAGACGGTTTGAAAGAAGCCTTTAATATCTACAACTTTCATGAAGACCTTGAAGGCAGATTCTATCATCTGAAGGGTCAAAATGGAGCAGATGATAGGATTAGATGAAACCAAAGGAAAAAGAAGATAAATCGGGAAAATTGCTATAATTTTCCCTAAAGATATTAGATTAGGATGTACTTTATATAGTTCAAAAGAGGACTTCAAGATCTACAATTCTCATAAAGACTTGAAGACAAATTATATCGTTTGGGAGGTCAAAAATAGGGAACAGATGATAGTGTACAGAAGGTCAAATAGAGAAGAAGTAGAAAGTCAAACATAGACGATATGATGTCATCACAGACGATATGATGTCATTGTAGACGATAAATTTTACAAACAATATGACATCGTCATAGGTGATATGACGTCATCACAGACGATACATTTTTACAAATGATATGATGTCATCATAGACAATATGATGTCATCACAGACGATACATCCTATACTCCTGAATATCTCCACTTAAAAGGATCATAACTTTCAACTCAAATGTACAAAATTCTCATGCTATATACCTTTGGAAATCTGGAAAGATAATCTACAACTTTCTAGAAGACACGTTTCTATAATTCAGCCTATATCAATCCAAAATTTCTCTCGAATTCGGAACACGAATTTTACATTCATCCACCAATGTACTACACCCAATTCTCAACTTCATGACAAATTTTAAAATTAATAAAGATAGAATTTAAATTTGATATCTTCATGAGAAATGTATCCTTATGTCTCTAGTTTAATCCAAATTAATAATCGTCTCATTTAGATAACTAGAGAAAAAGTTATGGTTAAAAGACTGAAACAAACTCAGTGAATATTTTCTAGATCAACTACCAATTTTGTTTCCAAATCTTTCCTTAACATAACTCATACCAAAATAACCTTTTCTACTTCATTTACTCCTCATTCTCAACTTCATTTTAAATCAATATCATCCATAAAGAAATTATATTCCATGATTAATCATGAACACCAATAACAAGATGTACACATATATACATATCCTACATCAACTTACTACACATATTCATCTTCATTTTTGCTTTCATTTTACTTCTAACTTTCACCTTAATTCTTCTCATTTCAAAATCTCGTATCCACCAAATCACCAAAGCAAAACATGAATTTATCCATATTTCTCATTCACAACTTTACTTTTGTCTATCATTTCTAATTTAAAAATTGTCATTCATTTGTTCTTTACTTATGACTAATCACCAAAATTTCTCATTCAATAGTTCTAACTTCTAAGAAATGTTCAGGGTCCAACATAAAAACTATTGGCTACACTTTTGAAAATGTAGCAAATAATATTTAGCTGTAAAAAATATTTCATAGTGAAAACGTATTGGTGTTGATTTTCAAATCGTCGCTAATACTTTTTCTCTAAAAAATAAAACGTAGGCAAAAACTATTAGCGAAGATTACGGAAAATATTGCCTATAATTTTTAGCTATGGGAATTTGGCAACGTTTTTGGTGACGACCATCAATCATCGTTAATGACTATTAGCAATGATTTTTAGACTTTTAGAGACATTTTTTCATCCCTAAAAGTCTGTTATGTTGTAGTGAGGAGAATATACCAATTGTCATGAGTCAGGGTTAATAATCATTAATTATCAAAATCAATTAATAGTTATCATAATTAGTTAGCAAGTTAGTTTTTCTGTATCAATCTACATAAATAGCATAGAATGCATGTACATGTTGTGAAGTCTTGTACCTTTTTCCTTGATCAATAAAATCTTCTCATAAGTTCAACTTTACAAGTTACTCTTTTGTGACATCTCTTTAAACACCTTCCTTACAATGAGTTTTGATTTCTAGCTAAACTATGCAAAAGCATTAAATGTATAATGATTTACTTTATAGTTGTGGGTTGCAACTTGAAATCTCAGCAAACTATTCTCAATCAGTTAGCAAAGATTCTAATTAATTCTTACCTCATTTTGGAGAAATTAGGACCTTGTTAAGGTTTCAACTATTTCTTAATTTATTACACCATTTATGGCATTAAACTTTGAATTTGTTGTTTATAAGATCACTAAATGGACATGAAGAAGAATTTGTTATTTGTAAGATGACTAGACGATTTTGAGTGCAAAATAGAAATTCTCAACAAAATTTTAAAGATAATTTGAGGTCATTTATGAATGGAGAAAAGGTAGGTGTAAACACGTAAAAGTTAAAGGAAGAGACATTGTTAGAAGTAAAAGGATCAATCACTTTAAGCAGTTTAAGTAAGACGTCTTTAATGTTATGACATCAAAAACTTCGACATATATCTAAACAAGAAATAAAGGTCCTCTTTAAACAAAAGCATCTCCTTGGGTTTATAAAGATATTTTACGTTTTGTAAGCATTGTGTTACAAGTAAATAAGACTGTAAAATTTAATACATCAAATTCAAGAACCAAGGTTTTCCTTGAATTAGTTAAGTTCGAAACATAGTAAGCACCAGTTCCACTCTTGGGAGGAGAAAGGTACTTTATCTCTTTCATTAATGATTATTCCATGAAGTGTTGGTTGTATCCTATTAAGAAAAAAGAAAATGTGTTCCCAATCTTCAAAGTTTTCAAAACATGTGTTAAACTTGTTTTTAGTAAAATATATAGTGTTTAAAGACAGATAATTGAGGAGAATATGCTGGTATTGTATTTGATGCATTTTGTAAGCAAAAAGGTATCAAAAGATAGTTCACTATTGCATACACTCCTAAATAAAGTGGAATAGCAAAGCGGATGAATAAAAAATTGTTAGAAAGAATTTGACTAATGTTGAGAGTTGCAGGCCTAAAGAAGGCTTTCTAAGAAGAAGCAGTCAATGACTCTTATTACAAGATGAATAAAGTTTTATCAACTATAATTAGGTTAAAATTGCTAATAGAGATGTGGACTGGAAAGCCAGTGAATTATTCCAACTTTCATGTATTTAGAAATCCTACGTGTATGATGTCTAATGTCAAAGAAACCTTAAAGTTGGATCTAAACTTTAGTAAATGCTTATTCTTGAGATATACTGATGGAATAAAGGGGTATCACATATAGGATCCCAATGCTCGCAAGGTTATTGTTAACAAGAATGTCACCTTTGCAAAAAATAAATTTTGAAAGGAAGAAAAAGATGACAACACTTCACAAAGAAATTTAGGGACTTATATACAAGTGGAAAAGGAATTTCAAACTTCTTTTGAAGCATCATTGAAGTAATATATTCAAAAAACAATTAAATCTAAAACTTCAAAATTTTGTTAATCAAATTGGATGAAAAGACCATCAAATTGGCACTCGAATTATATAATAGATGACAATATGGCATACTGGCTTTTAATAAAGGATAGAGAGCCAATAACTCTCCAAGAAGTTGTTAGCTAAAGGTTTGTATTTAACGATTTTGATGATAACTATGTAATATTTCAAAATTCAAATTGGATTTATTTCCTTAAATAGGAAATGATATAATTCTTAAAAGGAAATAAAATCATTGGATAATTATTTCCTTTCTTACAGGAACCTTCATTATAAACTTACCTTATTAACATCCGGAAGGATCTTATTATTTTGAATAATTAGCTCCAGAAGTTTTGATCTTAACGTTTGAATATTCCAGTAAAGATGATATTGAAGATCTATTAAATTCAAAGTCGATTCAGAATATGAGTGAAGCAATGACTAGTTGAAGAAATTGCCTATTTGAAGAAGAGCAATAACATTTGTAAAGGAGACACAGATACACAGACTTTTGAAACACTTTAGCTACATCTGTACTCTTGAAATTTATATCCACATCAAACTCCTTGTGCTTTATAAAGTGAAATCACTCTATCGAGAGGGAGAGATTGTTGTTTGAGAACTTATGTTTGAGCTTACCTTATATTTTTTCTTTTTGTGAGTTTATAGAAGCTTGTTATACACTTCAAGGGTCGAAGGTTGGAGAACCTTGAAAAATATATACTTTTGAGCTTGGAGAGGCTCGTCAAATTTAATACTCTGATTCTTATAGTGAAATACTCAAGTTAGATAGTTGGGGATTGGATATAGGCTTTGTTATTAGCCGAACCAATATAAATCTCCGGTATCATTCTTTCTCTCTACTTAACTTTTAAATTTTCACATTATAATTTTGTGTTTTCAAAAGGCTCTTTCAGTTTTACAATAGGCTCCTTCTGTTTTTATAAAGCAAGAGGTTCTTTTCACTTTAAGCATTAACATGGTCCTTTCTTTTTTAGCGTAAGTAGGCTCCCTTTAATTAACAAGCTGTTTTTGTCTTTAAATAATTAATAGGAACCTTTCATTTTTAAAATGTTAACAGGATCCTTTCGAATTTTAATAGGAATTTTTTATCTATTGATGTATTCTGTTTAAGAAGGATTTTATCGATTTAAAAAATACCTTGCAAGTTTTTATACACATAATTCACTCCCCTTTTACGTCTGTTTGCTTTATCATTTGGTATCAAAGAGAGGTTTCAAATTTATTGTGTTTTACAACACGTGATAGATCATGGCAACAACTTGAGAAGCCTTAAAGGACAAATTATCTTAAAGCATCCTTACTTTAGTGGAAACAACTATTCCCATTGGAAAGAGAAAATGACTATATTTCTTCAATCTATAGATATTGAAATTTGGCAAGATATCAAAGTTGGAGGAACACATCTTGCTACTGATAACGTAGAAGTGTGGACTGAAGCTAAAAGAAGAAAGCACAGCTAAATGCCAAAGCAAACATCATCTGATTCATGCACTCGCTCCAAAAGAGTATGAAAAGATATCTCACTATTCTACAGCAAAAGAAATGTGGGACAAGCTTCAAGTCACCTTTGAAGGAATGCATAAGGTAACGAAACATAGAATAAGTCCTTTAATACATCAATACAAAACTATTTGCATGAAATAGGGAGAAACAATAGACGAATTCTTCGAACGCTTCAACAACATCATCACATCTTTGAAGAACTTCAATAAAGAATATCCAAATGATGAGTTTGTAACAGGATCCTAAGATCATTGCCAAAGGAATGGAGGACCTATGGTGACAGCCCTAGAAACTGCAAAGGATCTCGAAATAATCTCACTCGACTTGTTAGGAGGAAATTTAATGATCCATGAAGGATCCTCATACAGAAGAAGAATGACACTAAAACCTTGATGCATTACTTAGGAGTGTTAAAACCTTGCTAATTTTGTTAATGGAAGAAATAACCTTGATGCGTTACTTAGGAGTGTTAAAGGCATCTTTGATAAGATCGGAATAGGATATAATGAAAATGACAATATTAGGCCATTTAAGAATTTCTTTGTTAACTTTAGTAATAGCTATAGTGAAAACAGTAGGAACTGATAAATGAAAAAAAAATCATAACAACCATCATTCATTTATTTTATGTGATTATTTTGGTAGAAATGATCATATTAGTCACTCTTGTTGCTTTTTTGAAAAAAATTAAGAAACTACCTCAAATGTACGTTTGGAGACCGAAAGGTAAAACTACTAACAAGAAAGGACCCATAAAAATGAGATAATACACTTTACATATATGCTTCAAATCAAAGACAAGAGAAAATCAATAAATAGTTAATAGCTGTTGTTTGAGACACATGATAGGTAAAATATCGCATTTCAACTATATTGAAAGGAAAGACAAAGGTGATGTTGTCTTTGCCAATAAAAATAAGAAAAAAGTCACCACAATTGGTAAAATCAGTTATTCTAACTCTGCTTCTATCGATAATGTTCTTTATGTTGATGGATTGAAACATAATTTGTTAAGTGTAAGTCAATTATGTGATAAGGGTTATAGACTTACTTTCTATGCACCACATTGTGAAATTATTGATAATCTTAATGATAATATTGTATTCATTGGTCCTAAAAATTAGAACATATATTGTGCTCAATTGGAAGTCCTCTCAAAATGACAATTGTTTTGTCTCAATAAAAAAGGATTCTTTTATCTAGCACAGACGATTTGGACATGCTAGCATGAGCATCCTATGAAAATTATCCAAAAATGAGCTGGTAAGAGGACTACCAAATTTGAAATTTGAAGATAATCAGGTTTGCGAAGCTTGTTTAAAAAGGAAACAAATCACAAGGCTGTGGAAACCTCTCCCTTACAGATGCGTTTTCCCGTGGTGAGCTGGGTGGGCTACAGGAGGAACAAAACTGTGAGGGTGTTTGGCTCGAGGCTTTGGCCCAAAGCGGACAATATCTGCAAGTAGGTGGTTTGGGCTGTTACAAATGCTATCAGAACCAGTACCCGGGCATATACCAGCGGGGACGCTGGGCCTCCTAAGGGGGTGGATACTCGTTATCCCATATCGATCGGAGAGGAGAATAAAGCAAGCCTTATAAGGTTGTGGAAACCTATCTCTTACAAATGCATTTTCCCGTGGTGAGCCGGGTCGGCTCCAGGAGGAATAAAATCGTAAGGGTGCTTGGCTCGAGGCCTTGGCCCAAAGTGGACAATATCTGCAAGTGGGTGGTCTGGGCTATTACAAATGGTATCAGAGTTAGTACCTGAGCATATGTCAGCGGGGACGCTAGGCCTCTTGAGGTGGGGTGGATACTCGTTATCCCATATCGGTCAGAGAGGAGAACAAAGCAAGTCTTATAAGGCTGTGAAAACCTCCACCTTATGCGTGTTTTCTCGTGGTAAGTCGGGTGGGCTCCAGGTGGAACAAAACCATGAGGGTGCTTGGCTCGAGGTCTTAGCTCAAAGCGGACAATATCTGCAAGCGGGTGGTCTAGGTTGTTACACTACAAGTGTTTCATTTTAAACAATGGAAAAGATAACCTTGAAAAGTTTAATGTAAGATTAGATGAAGCTATTTTTTTGGGCTACAGTATCACTAGTAAATGATTTAGAGTCTATAATAAAAGAACAAAGAAGAAAAAAGAGTTGATATACATAGTATTTGATAAGGCATTATCTTCGACAATAACAGCCGATTTAGATGATGAAGAGCATCCTTTGATTCCTAAAGATACATCGCAAACTCAGACTACACCTACAATATCTTCATAATTGTAAGATCAAGAAGGTCCTTCTGACGACAGGACAGAGTAGGCTCCTTTACCTCAGTAGAAGCCTATATAAAGGAAAGCACCTAGAGAATGGAGAGGTCTTGATACACATTAGTACATTCTAGGAGATCCCTCTAAAACTTTAAGAACCAAATCATTATTCAAAAATAATTTTGCTTCTCTCATCTCACAACCATTGAAGAAGCTCTTACTGATGAAAACTGGGTTTTAAATATGAAAGACGAATTAAATAAGTTTGACAAAAAGAAATTTTGAAATATCGAACACGTCCTCAAAACAAGTCAATCATTGGAACTCGATGGGTATTTTGAAACAAATTTAAAAAAAATGGTAAGGTGGTAAGAAACAAATGCAAACTTATAGCTTAATTTTATAATTAATAGGAAATTATTGATTTTGATGAGACTTATACATCTATTGCTAGATTGGAATCAATTAGAATTTTACTTGCCTTTGCATGCTATAGAAATTTCAAACTGTTCGAAATGGATGTTAAAAGTGCATTTTTAGATGGTTATATTAACGAAGAAGTGTTTGTTAAGCAATCCTCGGGTTTTGAAGATAAAAACCATCTAGATTATGTGATGAAGTTAACTAAACCTCAGTATGATTTAAAATAGGCTCATTGAGCATGGTATGAAAGGTTAAATAACTTTTTACTTAAGAATAACTTTGAAAGAATAAAGGTAGACAACACCTTATTTATTAAAAAAAAGGAGAATGATTTATTCATAATGCAAATAGATGTTGATGACATAATATTTCGTGCCACTAATCCATCTTTCTGTGAAGAATTCTCAGCTTTAATGTAGGGGGAGTTTGAAATGAGCATGATGGGAGAATTATTATTCTTTCTCTTATTGCAAATCAGGCAAACACAAAAAGGAATCTTTATTAGTCAAGACAAATATACAAAGGAACTCATCAAGAATACCATTTTGAGTATGTCAAACCAATGAGTACTCCTATGTACACTGGAACTAAACTTGATAAGGATGAAGAAGGCAAAGCTATGGATGAGACAAAGTATAGAGGAATGATTGGATCACTACTATATCTTACATGCACAAGTCCAGATATTATGCTTAGTATGTGTCTTTGTACACATTTTTAATAAAATCTAAAAGAAAGCCACCTCAAGCAGTCAAGAAGATATTTTGATATCTTTATGGAACTATGGATTCTGGACTAGGGTATCCAAAATTTGATTCATTTGACATATTTGGCTATTGTGGTGCAGATTATACAGGCGATAAAGTCGATTGAAAAAGCACAAGTGGTCACTATCAATTCCTTGAAGGATGTCTACTATCTTGGTCCTATAAAAAAACAAAATTGCACAACACTTTTGACAATTCAAGCAGAATATATAGCAACTGTCAGCTATTGTACACAAATCTTATGGATAAAATATCAACTCTAGGATTTTTCTCTAAACTTTTCTCATATTCCTATATTATGTGATAATACTAGTGTAATAAATTTTTCTAAAAATCTTGTACATCATTCTAGGACTAAGCATATAGAAATAAAATATCATTTTCTTGGAGATCATATTTCAGAAGGAATCATTGATCTTTTGCATATTAATACTGAAAATCCAATAATTGATATCTTTATCAAGCCACTCTCGGAAGATAGATTTTGTGTGTTAAGAAAAGAGTTTGGTATGTGCAAACTATCTGATATTATTTTTGTATGAATATTCTATGCTACTTATATCTACAAATATTAGCAGATTCCTTCTTATCTGATCCTTTAGTGGGCTCCCTCTAGTTTAGAAGGCCCCTCTTAATTAGAAACCTCCGCTTAGTTTAGTAGGCTCCTTTTATTTTACAAGGCCCTTATTGGTTTGATAAAGTAAGATACACGTGTCCTAAAAAGGAATCTTTTTATGGAGTCATTTTAGTTTTTGAATTTGAGAATTCCGTTCAATCTAAGATACAAATAGTGAGTTTACATTATGGAAGAAAAACATGTATATGTAATATTAGGTATTAACTCATTATATATGAGATAAAAGAGATATCTAATTTGAATTACTAATAATGAAAAACTACTAATGAGAAGTTAGATCCTAACAACTCACCGTACGTGTTTGACATACGATATGCAGACGATCACACTTCCTCTATTGGCATGTACGATTGTTCATCATCTCACAAGATAAACGCTCAAGAATTGCTCAGTATACCCTAAGCAAACTTCCTTCGTTTACTCATCTTTGTCATTCTCATCCACGCCACTCTTTCTCTCTACACCCTAACGTTTTTTCTTTCTCTCTGAAACTCATAAACCTTTCCGAGCTCATCTGTAATGGACCGTATAAAATCAAGGGGACAGAAGAGACCCTAACCTCAACTTCCAGTGACGATGAAACTCTCCGCCATGAACAAACTTTTGCCTCTGAGTCCTCATATCTGTCTCCAATAGTAGGTTCATTGAACACTCCTTTTGAACTTGTTTCTTGTAACATCCCATATTAGGGGTTAGGATATTAAGAAAATTCAGTACATTTTATGCTTTGTATATTTGAATATTAGCTTATTTGTGCATAAGCATTTTGGACACATACAATAATTGTACATGCATTCATGACAATTTTCGGATAAATTGGTTTATAAATGAAAATTATGAATTTATTTGAAATGTATTAAATGTGATTTGACAATTTTTGTACATTTCGAGTTAGAAATTTTTGGTGAATTATCTTTGAGTTGAAAATTTATTTGGAGAGTCATATTATTATTTTGGAATTTTTGGAAATTTTAGGAATTTTTATGAAAATTTTGGGATATTTTAGATTTAAAAAATAATAATAAAATAAATAGACTAGTTAAATTGTGTCAAGTGGTAGCATTATATGGTGACACGTTTCAACCATGCAAAGTACCACGATGAAGTTCCCTCTGCTGTTGTTTATGCATGGTGAAAGTTTTGAAAAAAAACAAAAACTCTTCTTACATAGACATCACTGAAACTAGTCCTCATACATTGTTTTTCTCATTGATTCTTGCTGTTGTTTGACCCACCGAAACACTTGTTGAATATTTTCCTTTTGGCAGCCCATATATTGCTTTGTTTCCATCTATCTTGGATTTTCCCCAACCACCGAAACTTGTCCTTCGATTTCACTGCTGGAATTTTTTCTTAAATCAAGTAAGTTGTGTTATTCAATTTACTGGATATTGTAAATGATTTTGATGATGATTTACTGTACAAATCAATACATGCATGAGAAGGTTGGCAGTAG
>JANZLF010000221.1:36264506-36279574 GCA_026546835.1 Erythroxylum foetidum
CCCTAAAACCTTCGATTCTGCTACATTCAACATTCTCTAGGTTTAAATCTAACCAAACCAAGTTCAAACAAAGCAAAACTTACCCGTAAACGTCTTAGATCGGTTGAAAAATGTCAAAGGTCGAAAATCTCTTTTCTCTTTTCTTCTTCTCCACCTACGGCGACTCTTCTTCCTTTTTCTCCTTCTTTTCACTTTCCCTTTCTTCTAACTCTTTCTCTTGATTCTAAATGGATACAAAGACCAAGTTACCCCTCCTTACAAGCCTAAACCCATTCCAACCTAAGCAATCTTCCTAAAATGCCCTTACACATTTTTATCCCTTAATTCCCATTAAAACCACATTAAATCAAACTAAGGCATAAACACATAATTAACGCAATTCATACTTAATGACATCATAAAAAAATTCGGGGCCTAACAGAAAATCCTCAAAAATATAAAACACATGATCATACACTCCAATTCCATGCTTCAAACCCCTAGAACTCATTTCACTCAAATTCAATATTCAAAACACAATATACACAATTATCACAAAATTCCAATATACACAATTATACCGGGAGTATGTCATACATACATGTACACTCATATGCTTGTGCAACATTGGTCATTTATCAATAAATACAGAGGCTAAATAATGCATGAACATGCCAAAATATGAATGCACAAGCCTAACCCATTCCAAATTACCAATTTGCCCATCCCATCGATGACGGGATGTTATAATAAAGAGGATCATCCTTTGAATGTTCTTTGATAAATCCATCCAAAAACTAGTTTTATTGGAAATTGAGAGTGCTAGCATGGACGATCTACTCCATGAAGCATAGCTCGTAGGTTATAACTCAGTTGAGATTGTTAATAAGCTATATTTATTAGAATATGAAAGAAAATGAGGAGAATGAGGATCTTCCATTGGAGATACTACTGAAATTATGGAAGATGTAGCTACAAGAAAAGTGAATGAATCTATCATTCAATAAAGGAAGTTTGAAGCATTACAATAGGGAAAAATTTGGAATCATGAAGATGAACTGGAATAAAAAAACTCTAGATCTCTCCTTAATGCTCTGATACCATAATAGAAATGGAGGAATAATGTTCTCATATAGCCACTTAACTTCCAGAACACTTTTTACAGAGTATATATTCACAGCTATATATCCAGTTACTACTACACATAAATAACTAACTAACTTTTTAGATTTAAGAACTAACCAAAACTAATTAGGCAAATTAATTACATTAACTTTACAAAAGTGCCACACAATTTACCAACTTTACATTCTTCTCTCTGATTATTAGTAGCCCACATGTCATGATCATGGTAGTTTGACTAATATCTTCCAATAAAATTAGTAACACTAAATAACCATAACTCGATTCATGAATAAGAACAAATAACTTGCTATCTTTTATATAGTAAGTCGAAACATTTGGATATTCTTAATAAGATGATACAATGTGTTGTTCGTTTTAAATGCTAAGCTAGAATAGAAATGAGGAATAGTAGATATGTATTTGAAACTTCTTAACGTGATTTCAAAATTTACATAACTTGTCAACATTTAATTAGCCATCTATGAATTATTTTGTTAAAATTCAATCTAATTTATATTTTTTATTTTAAAAATTTTATGTTATATTAAATTATCTTGTTTTTTCTTTTTATTAAATTTATTACTTATTTAAATATATGTAACAGACATATATTTTTATATTAAAATATTTAATAAAAATTTTGATAATTTAAACTTATCTTAAATAAGTTATATTTTTTATAAGTAAATTTGAAAAAAAAAAGTAACAAAGTACAATGTAGCAGATTATGAAAAGTTGAATAGGGTCTTTTTTACCCTATTATTTTTTGTCCTTCCTAAAAGCTTTTGCTTGGCTTGTTTCACGGTAAGGGTATTCTTGGAAATCTTAGAAAAGCAATTTTCTTGCGTGAGCCTTACTCCCCCTTTTAGTAATTGTGCCCTTAACTTTCACTAGTTCTCTGGCTTTTTACCCCTAAACTAGTAACTTTTCTGATGATATAGATTGTAGACCTAAATTTCCCTCTTTACCCCCAACACTTTCCAACACAACCAAATGCCCAACATATCTCATCATCTTATTCATCCAAAACCTGATACATCCTACCTGATGTTAAGCCTTCGATCCCCTCCTTCTACTAATCACCTATCTACCTCCTAAATAACCCTCCAACTACCTTGTCCAAAGGACTCACTCCCCTGGATCCATCTCCCTCATATACCTATACCTCCCCCTCCCATTTTACTCCCATCTTCCTATTAATTTATAACTTCTTTTGGAAATAATCAACCCAAGAGTTGGAAATAGGTTGTAGGAGACCTTCCTTACATCACCCTACATTATTCCCCACCAAAGGAGTTGAATGGTTAAAGTATTGTGGTAATAGACCTAACTATCTTGAAGGAAGGAGTTTGTAGTTATGAGGTTTAGGATTCTTCTTATATTGTAGACCTACTTTTCTCCTTATCTAGAGATATTCTTTGAACCTCTAGAAAGGAAGGGGTCTCACTCAAATTCTCCTCTTTAAGGATAATGTCCTTCAATTAACTTTTTCCTGAAATCCTATAGCACTGAAGAAAGTTGAAGAAGGGTCATGTCATATCACTCAGATCCCCTTATTTCTCCAAATTTGGAAATTTAGAACTAATCTAGAAAATAATAAAGCTAGTAGCATTCCTTTATAGATAAAAATTTACAACATCCCACTGAAATATTAGACAAATAAGGGGTTGAGTTTACTGTTAACATTCTTGGAAAACCAAGATGTATGGATGAGAAGACAGCTAAGAGAAAAAGAACTAGTTATGCTAAAATGTGTATAGAAGTGGACATTTCTAATGAGCTTCCTTACCAAATTCCAATTATGAGACTAGGGGAGGACAACAACTTAGTGTAGGATATTGTTACAGTTTCATACTAGTGGAGGCCCTCTGTTAAAGCCCAAGGGAAGATGTGAAGACCTATAGGAAAGTTGTTTAAAAATGGGCACCGTAATTAACCTTTAAACAAATCCCTCTAACAAATGATAGCAACATTAGGGCTTTTAAGGCTAATGTAATGCCTAAAGACCAAACCAAGGAACGACCTATAAAAGTTTGAGAAACTACATTGGAATCTCTTACACCTATTGGTATAGAATCAATGCAAAAGGATGAAGTGAACATATCTAATATAAAGCAGTTTCATAGAGTTACAGTAAGGAAATCCTAAAGGAGCAAGAAGAAAATATCCATATGTAAACTATTTTATTGTCATTAATCATCTAGAATGTTTGAGGGCTAAATTTCCCCAATAAGCTAAATGTTTTTAGAGATTTTGTTTCTTAGGAGAAGCTTATGTTTTGGGTATTTCGGGTTCTAAGATTAGACTGGAGAATCTAAATAAATTGAAAAGATTGAGGCCCTACTGTGATTTTGTTACTAACCATCAACATCATGTGTATAAAAGAATTATTGCATGCTATAACACTAGCTTTGTTAAGTTGGAGCTATTGGATTCAAATGAATAGGTTATACATTTGTAGTTATCTTGTATTAATGAGAATTTATCCTTCTTTGCATCTATTGTTTATGGTTTTAACCTAAATTTTCAAATGTCCTCTTTGTGTAATAACTTTAATACTATGAGTGTAACATCCTCGAGAGCATGGTTGATATGTAGAGACTTTAATTCCACTATGTATAGAACCAAAGCTGAAGGAAATTTTGGCTTAAGAAACTTTTCTAATAACTTACAAGAATTGTGTTGAAAGTATAGGGGCGACTAATCTAAAACAAGAGGGTAATCTATTTACATGGCCTAGTAAACAGTCTTGCAGCTGGTTTATAAGGAAGAAATCAGATAGTGCTTTGGTGAACTATGATTGTCTATACATTTTCCCTTAGATTAAAGCTATTTTATGGATCATTTTTTGTCTGATCACACCCTTATCAAAATAGAAGGCCTTCTAAAGAAGATTACTAGGCATGCTTCATTCAAGTTTAATAACTATCTAAATGAGGTTAAAGGGTTTTAGGAAGTCATTCTAAAAGGCTTAGAATTATTTGTTATTAATACTAGACAATACATTTGTGTACAAAAATTAAAGGTAATTAAAGGGGAACTGAAAAAACTCAATGCTAAAGTAGGCCTTAACATAAAGGAAACCATGAATAAAGTTGGAGAGGTCTTAACTACTACCTAAACATCACTTATTTCTCATCTTGGTGAACATAAGTTGTTAAAAAAAGAGAAAATGACTTAGAGAATTTCTTAAGAGTTGTCAAGTGCCACTCTTCTCTAGTCTAAGAAAGATCCATAGTTAACTGGATTAAAAATAGAGACAAATGCACCAATTTTTTTCTTAGCTCTCTAGTTGCAAGGAGAAAACATAACATAATATTTTCTAGTCATACTAAAGATGGAAGAATCCTAATATAGCAAAATGACTTACAAAGGAACGCTGCAAATAACTTCAACAAATTGATTGGTACTGGTTTAGATGCATCTCCATCGCTGAAGAATTTAAGCCCATTCATCAAGAAGAGAATCTCACATATGGATTGCCTATAACTAATTAGGACTATTGATGATAGAGAAATTGTGAAAACAAATTTTTAGCTTAATGGCAATAAAACACCTGGTTCAGATGGATTAAATGGTTTTTTTTTACCAAAAAGGTTGGAATGAGGTTGTTTTTGTGTAAAAAAAGATGTATTAGAATTCTTGGCTAAATGATCTCTCTTCAAAGAAATAAATAAGACTTTTTTATGCCTAGTTCCTAAATGCTCTAACCCATCACATTTAGGTGATTTCAGGTTGATAGTATGTACCAACTTATTTATAAGGTCACTAAAAAAATCATTGCTAATAAAATTAAAAGTACTCAACTATATTATTAATGAAAATTAGGGGGCCTTTATGAAGTGTATAAATTTAGAGATAATATCTTGATTGTTTTGGAACTATTAAAAGGCTATTCTAGGAAGAATTCCTCACCTAATTGCCTTATAAAAGTGGATTTTCACAAAGCTTTTGATTGTGTTAATTGGGATTTCTTGTTTAAACTAATGAGTATCTTGGGTTTCCTTAATATTTTCATTGGTTGGATCAAAGCTTGTCTACCCTCTGCCTCATTTAGTGTTATAGTGAATGGCACTCCCTCAAAAAATTTTAGAAGGAAGAGGGCAATAAGGCAAAGGGGACACCCTATCCCCTTACCTTTTCATCCTTTGCATGGAGGCTTTGTCTTAGGGAATCAGTTATAATTTAGGAAAAGCTCCCAAGTTTAAATTCCACTTCAAATGCAGAAAGCTTCTTCTAACTAACCTATGCTTTACCGATGACTTGTTTTTATTATATAAAGCACATTTAAAGGCTATCTAGCTTCTAATGGATTCTAATTTCCAATTTAAGTCTCTCTTTTTGTGGGAATTAACCTAAGAAAAAATCATTTCTTTTTATCTCATAGGATAAGCATTCTGTAATCGTACATTGGAGTAATAATTGGTATGACAAAGAAGCTCCCCTTATGCTATATTTGGGTCTTCCCATATCTACAAAAATATTAAACTTCTCTCAATGTATACCTCTAATGGAGAAGATCCACAAAAGGGTTAGCTTATGGATGAATAGAGTACTCTCTTATATTGGTAGGGGTGCAACTTATTAAATGAGTCCTAAACTCCCTTCATATTATTGGAGCTCACACATTTTTTTCTCTAAAAGTCTTACAAAAGTCATTAAAAGAATTTTTTAGGAAATTCTTATAAGGGGTCAAACAAGAAATGAAAATCAAGCCAAGGTAAAATAGGCTTAAGTATGTTTGCCTACGAAAAAAGGAGGTTTGGGGATTCATTATTTAAGGACTACTAATAAAATTTTAATGTTATAGAGATTGTGGTCAATTCTCCTGGAGAAAAACTCCATTTAGCTTCAATTATTTTCTGAAAGGAAGAAGCATATGGTCTTTAAATTATAAACTCTTATATTATTAAACTAATTGATAAAGTTGAAGGGTAAAATAGAGAAGGATGTTAATTGCAAAATTGGAAATGGAAAGCTAGCTAACCTTTGGTTTGATAACTTGATTGGAAATGGTCCCTTAATACAAAATCAATTGGCTATGATCTATTTACTAGATTTCCCTAGGCAATCTAAAGTGCAAACTGTGATTGAGGAAGGGGATTGGAACCTACCTACATAAATTAATCATTTAGGCCCCTTTTACACTCCCAATTTGAATAACTCGAAATGTTATCTCTAGAACAATATTCCTATCAATATGCTCTCTGTTATGAAATGGAGGGAAGCTTTTCACTTATCTGCTCCAATAATTGAGTGGGACAAAATCTTACTCCTTAGGGTTTCCTTTTTAATGTAATTGGCAATTAAAAATAAGCTTAATACATTGGATATATTGCATTACCTAAACCTCAACCCCAACTACATACCCTGTAACCAAGGGGAAGAAAGTAGGGAACCGTTTTTCTTTATTTGCCACTATTTGGAACACTATCAAAAGCAACTGTCATTGGAACATTACTTCCCAAAGACTGCAAAAGGTATTTGAGTGGTTCTTAGATAATCCTAGGATTCCTAAGGATTCTAAGAAGGTCTACCTTTTAGGAGTTGGAACACTCATGTATGAGATATAGAAAGAATACAACCTCAGAAGATTCCAGAAGAAGAGAAGATTAGAGAACAACTCTTTATATCCTTGCAATGCCCTTCTAAATGAGTAGACTATTCTTAGGCGATTATGGACTCGTGAGAACTTAAACAAGATTTTGGTAAAGACTAGTGCACGCGATAGAAAATAACAAACTAGAAACTATAAAATTCATTGTAAGGTGGAATCTGACACATAAAGGATGAGATGGTCAAGTGGTGTCTGCTTCATCCTACGTCAACCAAAAAGAGGAATTAAAGTAGTACTACTATGAAGATTGGAGAGTTAGGACACTCTTACTTGGGTCTCTTTACGCTTTTAGACAAGAATATGTGATGCAGTGCGATGGTATCCTTTGAAATTACTCTAAAGCATCAACCCTAATTTGGAAATTTTGAGGACCTAAAAACTTTGTTGAAGTCTTCTATTCCCTTATTATTAATGCGACAGTTGGTCCCTGAAATGATGAGTTCTGCTTATTCCTTGGTTGTTTATTTTGGTGAGGGAAATTTCCATATTATCACCCTATGTATTATATCATAGCAAAGTTTGGTGCCCTATTCTTTACAACTTTGAGTGACAATTTTTAATTTAAAAAAGAAGCAAATAATAGACAGAAAGGATTTTAGCCACTTGAGGATGAGGGTAGGTTGCTACACACATTAAATGGAGAGGAGAAATGTAAAATTCTATAAATAAAATGAGTCCCCCAGTGGGTTCCAAAGTTGGATATTAGAAAGGATGCAGCATCTTGATTAAATGCATTGATGAAAATTACAATATTGTTAGCCCAAACATTCTCCCTAACTTTGTAGATGCACCAGATTATTACCTAGTGACCTCAATTGGTCGTATTATTTTGTGAGGTAGAATGGAAAGGATGGTTATGTTGAGGCATGAAATTTAATTTATGTGTGACCATATCATAAAGGTTAAAGTTATCTTCTTAGCTCGTTTCTCAAACAACATTTTAATAAAATTAGCCTTTTTGAGTTGTGAGTACACATTGTAGCATGAGCTACTTTATCATTTATCCTTATCATCCCTCTTTATTCACTTATTGCTTTAAAAATGAGAAATAGACTACATAAATTATGTAACATTTATAAAATTGAACTCGAAATCTTATTATATGCTTATTCAACAATGTGTTATCACATATGTTAATTGGTAATAAATTTGGAAATGCATACTCTTTATTTTTCTGAAACGTTTACATCAAATAAATAGCAAATTATTTACCATCCATTGAAGCATTGAAGGATTCCTATGGCTCCTGCCAAAATAAAAGACTGATAACTTGGGTGGACAAGTACTAGTGAATATGAAAGCAAACATAGTCTTTGGTTAGGCTACGGTGATTCTAATCTAATTAAGGTCAAGGACAATTAAAATAACTTGATTATGATTAACGTTGAAAACATTGTCTCAGGATTTGGCCACTCCGTTGGAAACCTAAGGGCCTTCAACATGATCATAAATATTGGTTCCAATAATTACATTGCCAAACAAAATTTATGTTATATATCAACCTTATTTTAAACTAAATAATATTATAACTAACATATTTTTGGAGATAAAATTAAAATAAAAAGCATTTCTTGATTTTTGAAATATAGTATCCCTAAAGTGATACTAGTATCCCTAAGGTGGCATATATGTTATGATAATAAATATATATGTTATGATAATAAATATATTTCTTGATTTCTTTTTTTCCACTTAGCATTAATGCGAAATATACTTGCCGTGAAATTTTTATTTTTATTTTTTTTTATTCGAGGAAATCTCGTAGGCGGGCCAAGAGGGCAAACCTCTCTAAGGATCCAACTGGCGCACCACCATACAGGCCGGCCAAGCAAGCACACCTCATCATTGAGGGCCCAACTAATTCTCCATCTACAGGTAAAACTCCGGCTGCCCCACGCTCTTACAAGAGGGGCTAGCATGAAATCGAACCTGGGACCTAACCAAAATCAAGCTCCGCTCTCAACCATCGAGCCACACCCTTGAGAGGCTTTGCCGTGAAATTATAGTCAACGTAAATCCGAACGATTGATGAGTAGTGTTTTTATGCTCATATTTCCCTGGGTTCTGTTTCATTGTATGCAATGTTAACTAATATGCTGAGTGTTGGTATGCAACATTCAAACTCGTGAATTTTCCACCACAAAACAATTTCTATAGATGATGTCAGTGAATGCACTTCAAGTGGAACCCAGTTCCCTCAAGTCTCCTGCATGTTCAAAGTTTGAATTGCAACAGTGAGGAAAATTCGCTGGTTTCGGGAGTGGGGCACCTTCAAATGCTTATCTAGTTAGATTTTAGGGGACAGGACTTGATTTCCTTCAATGTCGCTTTACGCAACCACTTGCCTCAATAGGAATATGCACCAACCCAAAAGGCATGCCGTATGTATGTGGTGATCCGAATTTCAAACAACTTTTCATCACATACGGCAGTGAAGTAGGGCAAGAGTTTCCTCTTATTGAAGCATCAGAAAAGACTTGAAAGTAGCTTACAGCTTGTTTTCAGTGGCATTACTGTTCCTAATTGCGGCACTTCAACCATTTCAGGAGAGCAAATTTTGTATCTGAAGTTCCCTTGGGTTGGTGACCAAACAATTTAGGCCACAAAGTAGAAAAGTGCTGGTAGGCAATAAAGAAGAGACCAAAGTCCTATTGAGTACTTTTCCTAATCCCGCCAAGGTCGTGCATAGGACAGCACCATACTATTTATAATGGACTTAGTTTTCAACACTTGCATGCACACTTTAAAAGGTGCGTTCTTCTTCGGCTGCTGAGAACTTTTCACACTTTGCAAATCAGAGTGCTTTCTCTTTCATTCCCAGAAGGTGTCTTGTTTCTTTTATGTGCTAAATAGAAAGGATTCTTGAGTACTTTATATGCAAAGTTCTGAATCGTCAGTGAATATTGATTTTTGATATATTGCATCAAACGGTACCAACACAGGCCACTTTCCATCTAGCTCATAGATAACAATAAGTGCATTTACAATTTAAACAAAAGACAAAAGGAAGAAAGCGGATTTTGGTGAGTAAATGGCCCATTTACGACTTTGTAAAAGCAAGCGCAAGGAGGGATAAGTAGGGGTAGGTTTTTGCTGGTTCTTTATGAGGCCCTTTGTTCAAGAGCTGCTGCTTCCCACATGCATAAAAATTTCTGATCATATGAAAATTAATGATGGAACCAAAGAAAGAGTACAAAAGGCTCGTAGTGTTGAGGAAATTCAACATCCTAATTGAGTATGCTGCATCAACCCTTGTCATCATTCCGATTCTATTAAATAATTATCCCACTATCCATGCCAGTCTGACGAGATCCTTATCATGAAAGAAAAGAATCCGAATGCCTGAGAAACAAGAAAACTAAGATCGATACACGTCTGCATATTCTACAGCAGATTAAGAGTCTAATAGAAAAGATTTGACATTGCGCCAAGTGTTTTAACTCCAACTTTTGGACCTTCCAGCATTATTATTAAAGCATAAGCAGGTGCAATTGTGCATAAGAGCATCCATCTCACATTATTTATTACATGCACAAGGACACATCTACACACCATTGCCATCGAAATACAAATACATACATCCAGACTTGGGACATCGAGAAAAACAAATCGACAACTACAAACACAAACATCATCGGCATGTCAACTGAAACAACAAATAGAACAGTCATAGTCCCGAAACAAGCAAGCCATTACTTCTGAATACAGGTGCACTCGACCCCAAGCAGTCAGCAATAAAGGGCTGCCTGCTTTTATCCACGGCAATCAGAAAACTTATTATGGACTTCTAGTTTAGTTTAATACAAGCAAGATTTATGCAAAAGGACAGTGGGTCCCTAGATACCTAACGCGCATGCACTAAATTTGTAGGGATTACACAAGTCCTTATTTAGACCATAGCCCACCACTTCTGCCATCCCATGCGTTCGTATCTTCTTTTGTGACTTCTGTTAACCTTTAATCCATAACAAAGCTAAAAGATAATCATGTCTGGTCAACAAACACAACCCATTTAATCCCAAGTCCTGTTAAAATCGTATCATTCACACTACCACTCCCTTTCATTGGCCCATTATATAAATCTTCAGGGAAAAAGGAGCCCCACCTGTAAAAAGCCTATGTAGTGACTTCAAACTCATCAATCATTCAAGCAAAGAAAAATGTGCTAGGCTGCTAGTTTTTTAATTCATTCTTCCCTCCACCCCTTGGTCAATTGTAGGAGTGAGCGAAACTTAACTTTGATTCGCTCCTAGATTTTTTACTTTGAGCTTCAATGACTTCAAGTAAGCTACAGCTTCATCAAGTACCAACAATGGGTCCTTATGCTCTGCACCTGGAACTATGGTCTTGAGGATTTTCAATGTTGCACGATTCTTATCCCTTCTCGATTCCTTGTTTCCCATATTGGAAACAACCTCCTCTTCTTCAATTCGGCTTATAATATAGCTCAAATCAGAAAATGTGCGTGGAACTTTTGATTTCAGTGAGCTTGTGTCCCCAAGAGAAGACTTTTTGTACCCACCATCAAGCAATTTCTGCCTTTTTTTTGGCACAGCAGAACTAGCAACTTCCTCTTTCATTTCCTCCTCTTGTTGTTGCATCCCATAACATGGCCCGATCACAACTGGAGAGTGACCAGTGCTGGTTACCTCATCATCATCATCACTGTAACTATCACAACCATCACTGCTAGAATAAAGCAACGCATTGATTTCTTCAGTGTCTTCATGCATCTCACTTTCCTCATCTTTTGAATGATTCTCATTTGATTCTTTATCCTTCAGCTTTTCTGGATTCATTTGATCCATTTTAGCTGCACATTCTTCAGCCTCTTGATCATAACCAGACTCCAGTTTTGCACCAGCTATAGTTGGTTTATTGATAATTGAACAAAAGGGACTATACATGACCCTTGTTCCATTCCCAGACTGATCGAATATAACATATCCCCTATAACATGCAGGAATAGAACTAGGCAAAGCCTCCACCCCAGGACAATAAGATAACTTTTCTTTAACAGAAAAGTTCTTAGCAGGAGCCAAATTCTGAAAGTGAGGGGGTAAAGGGCCATGCATAGCATGGACTTGATCGCTTTGTTGTGGAAACAGACTTGGGAAGCTTGGGACTGGAAAACCAAACATGGCCACATCTTCAGATGGCATGCAAGTGCCAGGCTTTGTATATGTTGGCAAATATCCCTTTTGCTGGGGCTCCAGTGATGAGCTCATGCGATTGAAGTTTATCGATTGCCAAGTATAATGCGGTGGACAAAGCCAAATATTGCTGGCCTTAACTAAGCAACCAATGTATTTACCTGAAATTAGCAAAACAAAAGATGGACCAAATAAATATCTGACAAAGAACATCTGCTTATCTTGGGGTCAGAACAGAAGGATATTCCTAAACTTACCAAGTTTACTGCTTCAATACTTGATGCTAAGAAATTGCTGCTTCTCTCCAGAACAACAAAAAATGAAAAAAGGCAAACTAAAACTTCCAGCTTAGTATCACAACGCAAACGGAGAATCCACCTACGTAACCGGCTTTAGCAAATGACGGAAATATTCAGCCTGTAAAAAAGCAACAAAAATTCCAGTCTGATTACTAAGAAGTTGTGCTGAAAACTATGCAGTTAAGAACATAATAGCGAGTAATCTACTCAGGAATTAAGCGTTTAATTATAGTATAAGTCATGTAAATGAAAAAAGTAATCAACTGCATCATGCAAACAGTCAGTAAAACAGGCATAAATTTTCACGGTACTAACCTGGCAATCCTGCAATGGTTGATAGCATGCAATAACTCTAACTATAATAGTATGTCTCCCAGCAATTCCATTCTCATATTTTAATGCCCGAAATCTTGTTTGACTTGCAGCTTGGCACACCATCACTTCTTTCAACACCTCAAATCTCAGTCTATCTAGATACAACTTATGACACGGAAATTCCTGGTAGCAGGAGGGAAAAAAAAAAGAAAAGAAAAAGGGGCAAGTCTTTACTCCTGAGGATAAGGTTGCAGTGGCTGAAGATCTACAGGATAACCCTGCAATACAAGTTCAAGGGCACTACTTTGCGGAAGACATCAACTGACCGAGTCAACCAAGGCATTTTGTTCTGTTTAACCCACTTTTAAGCTTCACTTCTAAATCAGTAATGGTACTAGCTGGTGCAACCAAAATTTGCTGCAAGGTAGTAAACAAGAAAAGACATAAGAGCTAGAAGTGTCCCAGATATAATCAACACAAAAATGCAATTACATAATGGAAAAATATCAATGTAAACGTTCCAACCAGACTTCCAAAATTAATAGAAAACACAAGTAAAAGAATTAATATAACGATTTCCACACTCTTATTAAGCAAAATACCAAAGGAACAAGATTAGTAGAAGTCCTTTTTTCTCGAGTTAACTGGAAGCTTATCACTGTGTCTTTCTCCACCTTCTATGTATTTTTAATTGATTTGAGAAACCGATCAAGCAAAAGGCACGCAAGCACTTTTAATCTTCCCCTAATTATTTACACCAAAAACGTTCGCTAATTGCACCTTCCAGCTTTCAAAATATAAAAAAAAAACCTTAGCTGACTTGGTAGATAAGGCCCTTAAACTTCATAATTCTCACCATACCAAGAAAATCAACCATTTAACAGAATCTTGAGGAACCCAGAAACCAAACTTTATCTTTTACTAAAATACAAAACTGCCCAACATTAAACCAAAAAAAATAATTTCCCAAAAGCAGATAGAAGATACACAGGAGAATGAAAAAAAAAATATACTCTTGAACGTTCAAATATATCAGGAGAAAAAAAAAAAAAGAAGAACAAGACAAACCTTCACTTCAATCACTTGCAGTTAACAATAAAGCTGGTATCTTTGCTCAGATCCACCCTGAACAGTAACTTGATTGAGAGCAAATCCTCAAGAGGTCACAAAAAGGGCGCTGATAAAAAGCTGCTATAGCTAAAAAACAGAGGAGCTTTGTGTTTAAACTAGTAAGTGAATAAACGAAAGGCTGGATTATATAGAAAACTCTTCACTATTGTTGGTGGCTGGTAATGTACCTGTTAGACAACAGTACTCGACTTTGGTGGCAGTTACTTTAACCATACATGAGTTATTTGTCTACCGCTGATTTAGGAACTTAATACAAGCAAAAATTATTCTACTCATGACTAATATAAATTATTAAATTATGGGGACCAATTTCTCTTTTCTTTTTTTTTCTCCTTCCTTTTTCACATGTCACCTTATTGAATGTGAAAAGTGAAATCATTGCAGATGAACTACCAGTAAGCGTACAGTGAAACCTTAAAAGAGCTAAAAATGCAAGTTTTGAAATGAGGAAAACTAATACTAGATTATCAATACTCATTTCGGATACTATTTCTTACGTGCTTGTAGAAAAGTAGATGGTTGAACTCAATGCCTAGGATGATCTTCAATTTATTTGAAACATGAATCAAGATCAAACCTTTGAAATGGATGACTATACTCTTTTTTGGTTATAAGGTGTTAGGATATTAGCCTTAATAAAACATCAAGATAGATAGTAGATGGCGACTGAAAGTCTTCAAAGTTCTAAGCAGCAAAATGCATAGGCAGTTGTCCAAAACCTGGGTTGGAACAAACAATGAATGATAACAGTAATAATGTTTGTCATCATAGTACAACGTGAATTCCTAACTGCTAACTAAGCACGAGTTAGCCATTTTTCTAAGTTATAACAATAATTCAGACATAAGCATGTGTCATTCACTCATAAGCATATACACTACTCATTGATCACCTAATGGCATGATTGATCATTAAAAAGAAATTTCACCCAAAAGGAAAAGTGAGAAAAAAAAAAGAGAATGTAACAGACAAAAAGGAAAAGAAAAGGGAGAGAGGCCTGCAGGTTTAATTGACCTTACAAGTATTCAAATGGGAGTAATGTATTGTGATTGATAATGAAATGTCATCAATTGCCGGTCCCCAATGTCTGCCCTCTATTCACAATCATATATTTGTCAATATCCGATACGCATACACCCGTGTAATAAAAGCTACTTTTTTTTTTTTTTCAATTACGTGTATCAATTAGAAATCGGTATCCCAGATTATTTTGTTGAATACACGAGTAACAACACCCTTGTTTTCGTGCTTTTGTTGCCTCGTGTCCAGGGAACAAAGAACTGTACACCCAATTTTTATATAACTCTAATCAATATTTTAAAAATTAGGCCAGAAATTATATCAACAAAGTAAAATTTAAAAAATTTAATCGGCATTAAATTTTAATAAAATTAGTTAGAAATTAAATAAATTTTAAAAATAATTGAAGAATATTATCTTTATCTATTT
>JANZLF010000221.1:36282849-36298515 GCA_026546835.1 Erythroxylum foetidum
CTCACTAAGCTATATGCTTAGCACGGTGGATTTGCCCCGTGTAGGTTCGGAGCTAAGAGATTAAGGACTGGGACAAGACAACCGCAGTGGCCAAAAGAGTCTGAGTTTTGTGTCGCGCGAAAATGTATTTTCTTTGATTTGTTTGTCTTGTCTTGGGTGGTATCCATGTATCCTCCCAGGGGGTATTTGGGTGTTACAAACAATGCTTCCAAATTTCATGTTCCCTTGTTTGATTGGAAAATAAACTTTTGGGTATGGAAAAGTACTATGTGGAGTTGTTAGTCTAATAAGATTTAGATGGGACTTTAGAAGTGGACAAGCCAACAAGCTTAAATGATACTAAGTGAGCGTCGATTAAGAAGAAGGCTCCAAAGTGTGTATGTCTTTAAATCGTTGACTAACATCTTGTGCTTGAGATGTGAGTTGTACTAATTGAGGATGAAGGAGTGTACAATCTTGCAAGACCACATTAATTTGTTCAACCAACAAGTGACCCAATTAAAGAATGTGGATGAGAAGATCATCGATCAAAAACAAGCTCTCTTGTTGTTAGCTTCATTACCCAAGTCCTACTAACCTATTATTATGATGTTGCTTGTTGGTAAGGAGAAAATTATGCTAGATGAAGCTATGAGGTCATTGAGGGAGAATGAAAGGATGATGACACATATTGATGGAGGTTCTCCAGATGATGGTGATAGAGCACTAGTTATAAGGGAGTTTGAGGGAGGGAGGAATCAAAAGAGAAGGAGAGATGGCTCAAGGAGGAGATCGAAATTGCACTCGAAAGACTTCAATAACATGGAGTGTTATTGTTATAAGAAGAAGGGCCACATCCAAAGCTGTAAACGATCTAGAAGGGGGGTTGAATAGATCTTTGAACCTTTTTTTCACAAAGAGCTAAAAATAATAGAGAATTAGAACGCACTAATTTAAACAATTAAAACTAAAATATAAAAGAGTAGGGAAGAAATGCAAACACTGTTTTTATAGAGGTTCGGTGCAAAGACCTACGTCCTCTACCTAAGCTCCCACTTAGGATTTTGCCAAAACACTTTACTATATACTTTTTAGTTTAGTGTAAACTTTTCAACACCACTTGATTTCCGGCACAAGATACCCTTACAATTGATCTGTTTTTCGGCACAAATCCTACCTCCCAAGTGATTTTCCTCTAATCACTCAACTCACAATAGCAATGATAGAAAATTGAAAATAATAACTCTCAGTACAGATGAATCAAATTAATACCAAGCTAACAGTAGAATGAGAGCAAATTGATGGAACAATAATAGTATACTTTGATTTGGACTTATATGTTTCGATCCCTTGATGTTCTTCTATTTATTTGTAGACTATAAAGTTCATCTAGGTGCTTTCAAGTTATAGTAACAATATTTAGCCTCTCCATCATAGTTTCATTCAACTGGGTAAGTTGGAGAAATTAGTTTGTATGACCTCAAATTAAGCTTAAATCACGTACCTCTATTGCTAAAGATGAAATTTTCAAAAATTTCAACTCAACACAAAATTACAACCAAGGAAACAACAAATTGAATCCTCTCATCAACCTTATTACCTTAAAGAACTACTATTTGAACTCATTCTCAAGTATCACAGTACAATGTTGTAATGTTGATTGTACACCCACTGATAGCTAAATGATGTCTACAGAACTACATTTGTTTGCTCCTAAGAATCTGCATCTCTTATATGAAAGTCATACTTTATCTTAAACCCAGCGGATAGAGATAAATAAAATATGGATAACCACCAATGAAGCTAAATCAAGTGACATAAATCACATCCTACGTACAATGTCAAGTGGATGGGGAAAAAAAACTTGATTATATCCTACACACAAATGTAATAGAATTGCACATGAAAACAATTATATTCTACATGCTATTCAGCCATATAATCAAACCCATTTAAAAAAGATAAAGTAACTTACCTAAATGTAACATTATTAATGAAACTTTCCATAAAAATGGAAAAAGGGCAAATGAATAAAGTGAAGATTCAAACACCATAAATTATATACAAAAATTAGAAAGGAGCATGAGTCATTACCTACTTGGGTCTTCAATATGAGAACATGTATGTTTCAAATCTCCAATACCTAACCACCCATTCACCTCCAATGCCAAAAGAGAGAGCTCACACTACGTAGAAGGTAGAAATGAGATTAAAGTGGAGGCATATGCGTGAAGTGATGATACATGCAGGGATTAGAGTGAAGGCACAACCAAGAGAAGAGAAACAGGGTGAAAACACATGTTGAAAAAAATTATTGCTTTATGATTGAAGAGTAGAATTTTAAATGAAATTAAAATTAAATTCCACTTAGCCTAGACAATAACTTATGTGTTCTTGACATCTTGCATGTAATGGTGCACATAAAATACACCCTAATTTTTGTCCAAAAAAACCTTAAATTGAGCAAACTCATGAAAATTGAGACTTTCTTTGAGCAAGTTATAAGTTTAAGTCTTAAATTGATCAAATTAAAAAAGGTTAAGCCCCAATTTGAGCTTTCTGCCCTTCTTTACCACCATTTCATGGTTTGGTCCTTGGTCCTTGTCGTTTTATTCCTTTGTTTTCTCTAAAGCAACCTTGTCTTTTTATATGTCTTGCACTTTAGTCCTTAATTGCAATTTAGTCCCTTACATTTCTTTTAATTTTTCAGTGCAAGTGTTTTTCAATTTTCAAATTTGTTTCCCAATGTTTTTTATTTTCAATTTAACCCATGTTTTCTTAAAATACAAAATTAAATCTCTAATAAGTCAAATTAGTCTATGAGAAATTAATATCAATTAATTGTTACATATTTAATTAAAAAGTTAAACAAAAACTAAAGTGATTAAAATTGACAACATGAAGAAAATATCAAACATAATATAAAGATTAGGAAAATAAAATTGAGCTAGCACAAACACAAAACAATTAATAAAATGTAGTTTTTCTATTTTTATTAATTTTACAAACAAATAAAACTATAAGAAAATATATGAAACAAAATTAAGTGTTAGTTTCAATAATGATAAATTTTTAATTATTAAATAATATGTATCATGTTTGAAGCTCAAATTCATTTATTAGACTTATGATAAGCTACCACTTAACAATGAGACCGTGACTCTTAAATTTTTTGAAGAACTAAAAGTAATTATATATTTTAAATTCTTACAAAATTATAAGTAACTAAAACAAATTAAAACATTTCCTTTAATATAAAAATTATATTATATTTAAATAAAAATAAAATTTAGAGACAACCTCTTTAATAATTAGAATAAAGTTATATACTACTGGATCTTCCTAAATTTTGCATACCAACGAAATTCTTATTGAATATTGTTATTGTTATATCAGCTTTCTTAAAATATAAAAAAATCATGTTAACTTCGAAAATTTACTTTAAAAAATTGAATTTTGGTTGGCATAAAAGTTTTGATATATAATTAAAAATTTTGCTCAAATTTCACTTTATAACAAATTTGGAAAACAAAAACTTGCAAGATTTAAACCATCTATGCAAGTGAATGAATGATTGAAAGAAAAACAAATCAAAGGACGAAAACACCCCCAATCTTTACTATATTAATGAAACCCGGAAAAACCCTATCGTAAACCTGTCAGCTTACTCAGCTATCCCAAACATCAAATCTTTGCAATGGCCCAAGCACTAACTCGAACCCTAGTTTCCACAACGTCTCGCCACCTCCTCCTCCTCCTCCCAAAAAGGCTTGTTTCCTCCTCCACCTCCGTCTGTGTGATCCGTCCTCCTTCACTGCCGTCTCTTCTTTTTCTCCGGCGATCTTTGCTCCCTACTGCTCAATTAATCGCCCCCAGTAGACTTAGTTCTATTCGTTGCCGAGTCAATCGGAGTGGCAACTCATCCTACTCGCCGTTGAACTCAGGGTCGAACTTCAGCGACCGGCCGCCCAATGAAATGGCGCCGCTTTTCCCTGGATGCGATTACGAGCACTGGCTCATAGTCATGGACAAGCCTGGTGGTGAGGGAGCAACCAAACAACAGATGATTGATTGTTACATTCAAACTCTCGCTAAAGTTGTTGGCAGGTAAATGAGTCTCTTATAAATCAGACATTTTCTTTTGGGTTTCAACAAAGTTTGAAGCTTTTAGGTTTACTGGTTTATCTTGTGTGATTTGTTTGTGATTGTGTGTATATTAGCGAGGAGGAAGCGAAGAAAAAGATTTACAATGTTTCTTGTGAGAGGTACTTCGGATTTGGATGTGAGATTGATGAGGAGACCTCTAACAAACTTGAAGGTATGATTTTCAGTTACTTGTGTTGTTCTTTCGTCGGGTTATTAAGTGTTCTTTTTGTTTCTTATTTTTTGTGAATTTATTTCTTTTTTGGGGGTTCTATGCTTACAGGGCTACCTGGTGTTCTGTTTGTTCTTCCGGATTCTTATGTTGACGCTGAGTACAAGGATTATGGTGGTATGTTTCTGTGCTGGTCATTGCAATTTTTGATGTTCCATGTTTTAGTAGTCTAGTGCTACTGAATGCATGTATTTGTGCATTGCAACGAAATGTTATGTATGCTTTGTCGAAAATTAAAGTTTGGTGCAGTAGTATGTCATGAGAAGTTTTGCAATTTCAACTTTAATTCAACTGATAGTCCATCTTGGCAAAGCTAAAAAGTCTGATAGGCAATGTTTAGCTTTGAATGCTAATGGACTGACACTGAAGCTTTTCTCCATGTAATTCTTACGTATACATACATGTTATGTAGCTGAATATCAGTGGAGATGACATATGATTCTTGTTGTGTCTTTTTACATCATAGAGATTATGTGATTGGTGCAGCTTTTTCAATTGTGAATCGAATGTTGCTCTATTTCTATCATAAAACGAGTTACATTGGACAAATTATTTCATATATCATTTGGTTCATATTTGTGTAGAGTTTGTTAATTTTTGCACTGTATATTTCAACCTTACCTTTTAAGGCCCCAAAGTCTACTTTTATTATTGTCTTCTTATTAAACAGTACATCTTGCCAAACTGAATTTTTCAGTGACTACTTAAGTAGCTCATCTTGACAAGCTGAAATTTCAATGACTATGTTTAGATGTGAAATTTACAGAAGTGTCATTATTGTTAATTAGCACATTTGGTAAGCTGGAATTTTCAGTGACTGCTTATATTTGAAATTTCTGATTGTCGTTATTGCTAATTAGTACATTTGGCATAGTGACTATGCTGAGATTTGAATTTGATTGCGAGTTTTATTTGAATCTCTTCTTAAACTTTTCTTATGGTGCTGATGATATTCCATGGTCTTTTGCAGCTACTTTTGTCTTCTGTGTGGTTATGTTAGTTGAAGTTAATTGCATGTCTTGTGGTTCATTTGATGGGGGAGGGGAGGAAAATAAATTATGTTAATTTTATTGACCTATGCCAACAGTTCAGTGGCGCTGATTTCTTACAACTTAAATGCATTATGCAATTGAAGAACTTTTTAAGTGTTGTAATCTTGAGAGCTGACGTCCATTATGATTTGAGTTAAACTTTGCTTACCTTTCTTGATTTTGCAGCTGAGTTGTTTGTGAATGGGGAGATAGTTCAGAGACCTCCTGAAAGGCAGAGGAGGGTAGAACCACAGCCACAGAGGGCTAACGACAGACCAAGATACAATGATCGAACTCGTTATGTGCGTAGGAGGGAAAACATGAGGTAGAGAATGTGATGAGAATGCTTCTTGTATAGTTTGTGCCTTGCATCAGATGTTTGGCTTAGTGCTGCTGTTACGGGCCTACTGTTCTATGAAATTATGGTTAGCGGACTGTGGAGATGGACAATAGGCATGTGGTTAAATGTAAGACTGGATGTATTTGGTCAAATAATCAACTTAATGACGAAAGCACCGCTATGCTTGTTTCCTAATTAAGGCAAGTGCTTCTAGTTTGAGTTCCGTTTGCTACGTTCCTATGTTTTAATCTAGGTTCTAGATTTGACTAAAGCAAGTTTTCTGCCAAAACTTGAGATATATTTAACTGAGCCTCTGAGATTGCCTTTTCTTACTGCTTGTGGAAATGCTAGCCCAGGTGTAGAAATGCTGTACCAAGACAGAATTGTGTTTACTTCAAGTTGGCCTGACACTTATTTATCTCCACCTTCACGTGAAGTGGAGTGAACATAAAATTACCCCGACCCCATAAGAGGCAGAACATTGAACTTTCACTCTACTCCCGTAAAAGATTGAAAACATATATTAACAACATAAACTACAACCAAAGTTCAACCACGCTAGCTATCCTCCTCTGTCATCGGACAGAGGAGGATAGAGATCTTCATGAATTACCACAGTTTTAAAAAAAATAGGATTTTATTGAAGAATAGGGTATTCTTGTTATATTTTCTTTTCCTTTTTTTTCCTCTAGGATTTGTCATTTGAAAAAACACTCATCTTATTGCTCGAATTGACTAACAAATAGATGATTAAGCTCAAACTTAAATATGTAGGGGGTGTTTGGTTTCATTTCTATTTAACTTTTTTAATTTTAAATAAAAATAAATCTTATTTAATTGTTAATTTTAAATTTAGTTGTATTTTTATTATTTATAATAGTTATATAATAGATAAAGTTTAAAGGTAAATTATTTTATAAATAAATTAATTAAGTAAATTTATTTTGATCTCGTAGGTAATATATTTATTGAAAAATTATCAGTAAAATTTTATTATATTTTATTAAAATAAATAATTAAATTTTATTTATAAATTAATAGTTGTTTTTAATATTTTTATTTACTTTTATTATTAAATCAAATTTTATTTAAAATTTATATATTGTGAAGATATTTTCATAAATTTATTAACAATTAATATTAAATAATTAAATAATGCATATTTAGTTGATAGTAAATCAAATTATGAAAAAGATAAACATAAAAAAAGAAGAAACAGAAATCAAAAAGTTAAACAAACAAATTTTTGTACTAAATTTAAAAAATAGAAAATAAAAATAAACAAGTTCGTAGTATATTAAGATCAAATTGAGCACTTTGCACAATTTTTATTTGGGTTCAATTACATAATTATTATTTTAATGATTGTTTGTATCCATCATAATTAACATCCACACACACAACACACAACACACAACACACACATACATCTATCGTAATAAATGTTCACGCGCGCACACACACACTTACACACAACATACACACACTAATAATTGTGAAAACTACTAAAATAATATAATTCCAAGACTTTCTCCTTTTAACTCTATTTAAGTTAGTATATTGTCATTAAAATTTTTCTAAGTTAATTATTTTTTTATCTAATTTATGTTTCTTTATTTATATTTTTTATAGTAATTAATCATCTATTATTGTACAACATTTATATTAAATTATTAGATATAAAGTTGTAATATTAAATGACAATTTAGATATTTTGTAGTCCCATAATAATTGTGAAAAGAGATTAATTCTATATTAAATGAATTTATTTTCAAGAATTATCGGTATAATCACCAATATTGTTGAGATCACCAAATATGTTAGAAATACCAAAATGGAAACAAAAATGTTAAAACAACAAAATCAAATGACTTTAAGCTTAAGCCTAAAACAAAATGTTTAGGTTAAACAAATAAGAGTTCATCTCATTTGGTTTACAAGAAATCTCGGTATGAAGGGGACATATATTGTCTTTTTCCATTACATTCTTAATCAATACACCTCTCAATGATTCATTCAGATGGTTAGTCTTTGTACAACAATGATGTTTTAGGGTAAATAAAAATTGCAATACATTCTTCTCTCATATGGAGACAATATATAGAGATATAATTACACTTTGAATAGAATTTTATTTTAAGTAACAAATTTCTATGTTTATCTAGTCTAACAAATTATATTTATTCGTATATATTTATCAAATCTGATAGATTATATGTATCCTTGTATATTATACAAATCAACATACCACATCCACACTCTCCCTCAAGTTAGAGCACAAATATCTAACATGTCCAACTTGCCAATCTCATTATGAAACACCCTTTTTTAAAAATACTTTTGTAAGTACATCAGTAAATTGATCTTTAAACTTTACATATGAAAACTAAATAATCTTTTAATCTAACTTTTCCTTAATGAAATGTCTCTTAATTTCATCATGTTCGGTACAATCATGTTGTATAGGATTATGTGAATCTTAGTAATAGCCTTATTATCACAATAAAGAATCATAGGTTTTGTATGCCCAATCTCCAAATTTGATAGAAAATGCTTACTCCATAATAATCCACATATTTTATGAGCCTTACCTCGAAACTCAGCTTTTTCACTTTACCTTACAATAATATTTTGTTTCTTGCTTTTACAAATTACAAGATTTCCTTCCTCAAAAGTAAAATAACTAGATGTAGATTTTTTGATTATTGATCACCTGCCCAATCTGCATCCTTGTATCCTTCAATGTCGGAAATACCATTCTTTGAGAAGAATAAACATTTTCCTTGAGAGTCTTTAAGTACCTCAAGATTAGGTATACTGTATCCATGTGCTCTTCACTCGGTTGATGCATAAATTGACCAGCAACGCTCACTACATATGTTATATCCTTCTTAGTATGAGATAGATAAATTAACTCCCAACTAACTATTGATAGTGCCCTATATCTATTGGAATTTTATTTGGAAAAATTCCAAGCTTATGATTCATTTCCATAGGCATTTTAACTAGTTTACAGGCAAGCATTCCAATTTCAGTCAAGAGGCCAAGTACGTATTTTCTTTGTAAAAGAAAAATTCCATGATTTATCCTTACTACCTCAATGCCTAAGAAGTATTTAAGCTATCCTAGGTCCTTCATTTTAAATTCAATGGCTAAATGTCCTTGTAGGAGCTTCATCTCTTAACAATCATCTCATGTCAATATCATATCATCAATATACACAATTAAAGCCATTACTTTACCTTCTTTGTGTTTTATAAACAAGGTATGATATGCACCACTTTGTTTATAACCAAAAGCTTTCATTGTCATTGAAAATCTCTAAAACCAAGCTCTAGTTGATTGCTTGAGCCCATACAATGATTTTTTCAACTTGCAAACTTTGTTTCTATTTGATGAACCAAGCTTCACACCTGGTGGAAACTCCATATATACATCTTCTTTTATATGCCCATTGAGAAACGCATTTTTAGCATCAAATTGTTTTGGGGGCCATTCTTGACTTGCTATAATAAAGATGAGAATGCAGATTGTATCTAACTGGACTATCGGTGTAAAGGTCTCTCGGTAATCTACTTCATACTTTTGTATATAAACCTTTGCAACTAGCCTTGCTTTATATTTGTATATGCTCCCATCAACCTTGAGTTACACAGTATATACCCATCTACACCCAATTGTTTTCCTTCCTTTGGGTAATGAAATAAGGTCCCCAGTAGAGTTCCTTTGCATGGTTTTCATCTCTTCATTCATTGTTTTAGTCCACTTTGGATCATTCAAAGCTTCCTGCGCATTACTAGGAACAGAAACACTAGATAATTGATTGATAACAAGTTCATATGACTCAGAAAATTTTTGAGTGAAAACATAATTGTTGATAGGGAATTTGACATCAGTGTTAAGATTAGGTTCATATTGTTTCTTTGGTACACCTTTATTTGATCTTTATGGGTATCTCAACAGAGGATCAAGAAACTTATTACTAGAATTATTAAATACTGGAATTAAGATTACCTGAGAGTTGCCATTTTGGATATTCTTGATTGACCCTTTGATTAATGGTGTTAGAGTAGGCAAGTTTGTATTACTAGGATCTTCTTCATGAATGTCATCGTTACCAACTTCTTCTAGTTCTAAACACTCATCTACATTGTTTGAAATATCGACAACTTTTTCCAATTCTAAGCACTCATCTGAATTTCTTAATATGCCTTGTAACATATTCCCTCCACCAGTATTTTCTCCCTAAAGGGAAGAAGTTGAAACTCCCCCTAAATAATATGACTCTAACTACAAAAAGAGACATCTAAGGTTGCATGCAATTTTTGAGTTTAAGGATCATAATACTGATTTCCCTTTTGAAAATCTGAATATCCAAAAAACACACATCTTTTTACTCAAGGATTTAGATTAGTTCTCAAGATCTTAGGGATATGAAAGTACACTGTATAGCCAAAAATTCTAGGTTCAAGGTTAGGGAGATGAGGAATTGAAAGTAAGGATTGCATTTTCTATTGAGGAATTTGAAAATCTAAAACCTGAGATGGTGATTTATTGATGAGATAAATCATAGGTTTTACTTCCTCTCACCAAAAAAAACGTGGCATGTTCATTCCAAAGAGAGAAGCATGGACCACCTTTAATATTTTTCTATTTCTCCTTTCCACTAAGCTATTTTGTTATAGAGTATAAGTACATGAAGTATGATGTCAAATTCGAAGCTGATTCAAAAAAATTCCAAGAATGGTATCCACAAATTCCATGGCATTATCAGTTTGCCACACTTGAATTGGTTTATGATTCTGAGTGCTCACCATGTTACGAAATTCTACAAATACGATACAAACATCTTTTTTTGTAAGTAGTGACATCCAAGTCATACGTGTACATTGATCAATTAACGTAACAAAATATTTAGCCTTAGACAATGAAGAAAATTTTGTAGGTCCCCATATATCTAAATGTATAACTGCAAATGGCTCAGAACTTGCATTTAAACTAGGCAAAAAAGGAATATGATGACTTTTTGCAAGTTCACAGACATCATAATAAAATTGTAAATCACTTAAGTTTGAAAAAAGGCATGGCTATAATTTTCTTTAAGATGTCTAAAAAAGATGACTCAACCGTTAATGTCATAACCAGACAATTGCTTGGGCCTTTTCTTGATTATTAGTCTAACATGCATAAATGAAAATTTGTCCTCCATTCTCCATTAATTCCAAGTAATATAGTTTGTCTCGTTTAACACCATAACCAAGAGTCTTCTAGTTTAGAATATCTTGAAAAACACATAATGAAGACCAAAAAGTTAGAGTACATTTTAGAACGGAAATAATATATCCAACAGATAAGAGATTATGCTCAAGGGATGGCACGACTAAAACTAAATTTAGTATAAGATAATTAGACAAAGCAATAGATCCTTTCCTAATAATAGAGCATGTACTACCATCAGCTGAAGAAATAATGGATTGATGGGATGGACTATAATGAGCTAGAATCTCTAATCATGTAATAAAATGCACATGTACCAATAATCCATATATCTTTCGTAGAAATTAATCAATTATAGAGGAAGCATTTGTCTTACTTACAATACCTGAATGAGTAATATTTTCCATGGTCTAATGTTTCCTCTCCTCTAGATTCAACTTCGTCTATAGTTGTCACCATAGACTTTCTAATAGTATTTTGTGTTTTTTTAAATCCCACCAATCAGGATAGCCAATAATTTTGCAACAACGTCGTTTCAAATGACCTGTTTCACCATAATAATCACACACAAAATTATTAGACTTTCCAATGGGTTGACTTTTTCTGATTCTTTCTTGAGCTGACAATACTGAGTGTTCAGATATTGAACGAGATCCTCTAATTTTCTTTGATAATACTGTCTCCTTACATATTCTTATGTACTTTCCAAGTCAAGTTTTGGGTCTTTACATAATATCTCTTCCCGAACTTGATTAAATTCAAAGACAAGTTTACTTAGTGAAATATAAAGTTGAGCCTAACCATTGTTGAATGTAATTAGACAATTCCTTCAGTAGTTCCTTTTTGAGAAGTTGACCTGTGATCAATTTCCTGAAAAATAGTCACAAGTTCATTGTAGTATGTTGATAATGGTCTACTGTCTTGTCTAGTTGAAAAAGATTTTTAATTCAATTCAAAGAGAAGAGTTTCATTTTATCCATCATAAAAAGTTTTTGACATTGCCTCACATATTCTCAGGCATTAAGAAGATGAATAAATCATTGCATGAGTGATAGAATCATTGAATCATTATGTCAAGTTTTCATTCTTTGATTTTCAGTAATCTGTCTTGAAATTTTGGTCTTCAGGTGCATGTTTTTCTATTGCCTCAGTGAGAAATCCACCTTATTGCGTGCTCCTATTCACATCTTCATAATTTGAGACGATAATGAGTAATTAGTTTTATCTGAGTATAATACTTGATAGAAAAACATAATGGTCTTATTGGATGACCATTGGTTGTGTTGGTAGGTTATTTGTTGTTGTTAAGAAAAAAGATCCCGTAGAGTCCATTTGGTTTTTTTGAGTATAGGTTTAAAAGGCTTTGGTGCATATACAATAGGAGGGCTAACAATAAGGGGTTAAGATGCGTGTTGGTGTAGTACAATGATGGTGAGTGCAGGACTATTGCAATGTTAGTGGAGTGCAATTTGTGTGTTTCAGTACTACTGTGAAGAAGGTCTGGTCATTGACACACATTACGTTGGTTTGAAGGACTGTTGATACGTTAATCCCGTGAAACGAACTGGGACGCTGAAGCTTGATGGGAAAGCATATGCAAATACAAGCAGACAGTGGTAGCCACGACTTGGCTATTGTGTTGCTCAACTATAGAAATTGACAGCATGAAGTTGCATGGTAGCCACTGTTTAGCTATTTTGTTGATGCGACTGGAGAAATTGGCAGCATGAACTTGCTTGGTTGTTAGTTGATAGATGAACAGACGATGTCTGTGGTATAGATTGGACAGTGACTGGAACACCTTGAACAGGCAGTGGCGACAACCTGGTTTGCTAGTTTCTAGTTTGAGATTACGTGATAATGGATACGTTGAGTTTGAGTAATAATATGCTTTGACTTTACATTTTATGTGGAGCTCTCCTGGTTCATTTGACGTTACGTTGTTTTACAATTTTAACTAAACAAAGAACATGCTCTTCAAAAATAAACTAAAAATTTTATACTACTCTGATACCATATAAAACAATGACTTTTTAGAAATTGTAGTACATTCTTCTTTTATATGGAGGCAATATATAGAGGTAAAATTATGCTTTGACAAACTTATATGCTTATCTAGTCTAACAGATTGTATTTATCCTTGTATATTGTTTATCCAGTCTAAAAAATTATATTTATCCTTGTATATTATCCAAATCAACAATTCACATCCTAGTCTTCAATCTTTAACCTCTCATGATCGTTGTCCTTAAATTTTACTCAATCCAAGTTTTGGGGACGTTGGTTCCTATTATTCAGTAAATAATATAACACATTATCACATAGATTATGTTAATCAAGATTATTTTATATACATATAAAACAAAGAATCACATACTTAGATTCTTGTTGTAGTTCTACTGGTTAAAGAATTTTTGTTACCAGTTTTACTGCAGAGATCTTCTTTTGTTCTGTGAACTTGATGGAAGAATCAGAAGAATCAAATACACGCAGATGTATATCTTCTTAAACATTTCACTTATTATTAGTTTCATATACAACAATAAACATAACTACCTTTGGTAGTTTTTTCAAGAACATTGACCATAATACCTTTCATGGGTATTATCACCCACTCACATATGATGGGTTTAATCTCATTAAAAATAAACAAACTCTGCAGTGTTCTTACTTGTTTAATAACCGGTGTAACCAGCATACGACGAGAACAAATTGTCATATATCTGTTAGGAGCATATGACATCTCGATTAACAAATTGATCTTAGGACTTATGAGTTCTTGAGTAGACATTATATGCTATACCCTAGGTCATATCCAACATTTGCACTTTTCTTTTATCTCATTTAGTTTCTTATGTCATGACTGTATTCAAGTTCTCTACTAAAGAGATGTTGGTCATCTTTGAATACTTTACATGCGAGTAATTGGTCTCAAAAAATAAATGACCTTCCTCTATTATTAATTCTCTTTTAAATTAAATTAAATTTGCTTTCCTAGAACTATTCCATAGGATCGCATCTTGCATGATCTTTTGACAATAATCTAAAGTAGCAAACCTTAAATTCAATTCTCAATAATGAAATAAGAGTCAGAAGGGTATATGATGAGGTTCTTCTTAACCTCAAGGGCCTCACACAATGTAAGATGAGATTTGGAGACTTACATTAATCCCTTTTTGTGGTCAATTATGCAGACATGGTACGAGTCATGTGCTACATTATTTACCCACTTCATTTAACTTGAACATCTTTCATTCAAAAAATACTGTACAAATGATAGTTCAAGCATACTCAATGTAATTGTTCAAAACTCACAACTGGCGACGTAAGATAGATATAGTGATTAATAAATCATTTTGAACCATTTTCTTTGCAGCATTTATAGTTTAAGTTTCTCGCTCTCAAGTATCACCTAGATAATAAACTTTAAACATGCCTAATCTCTAGCGAACATAAACACCAGAGGTGACTTTTCATGTGAGAGGGTCAATCTATAATATGTCTTACATACATGTGATTCATCCCAAAATATATTTATGCAAAAACACATATATTCATGAATCACATGATACACAATGTATAATCTTCATCATGCATTATATCCAAAAATATTTGTTAAGTCTTTTGTCTTATTATACATATATTACATCATTAAGCATATAAGCATAATCAGACAAAAGAGTTATTTAAGTTTCATAAGCAGTAGCCATTCAACTTTTCTCAATGCAACTTTTAAGAAAGGCCACGTAATGCAACTCTTCTGAAAAAAGCCACTTGCCTCTAGGTTGTTAAGAAGGAAGAAGAGTATTCTTCCTCTTCTTCTTGCAATGTTGTTGTTGGTTTTTTTTTCCGTTACTTCTTTCTTCTTTTGTTCTATCCTTCTCTCGTTACTTATGTCTCTTGTTTACAAAAAACATGTAACCCACATTGGTTTCGCAAATAGCAGAGTATGTTTTTGATATTGTTGAATGTAAAAAAAATTATTTTAAAGAGAGAAGTACCGAGAGGAACAAAAAAATAACAAAACAAACACAAATCTTGTATATTACAAGAAGACAATTGTAGAAGATAACTTCCAATAACAGTGCAAAACTTGATAACAAATTCATATAATTATGCATATATAAAAATAGCCAAAGTTTAACACAGATTCTTATATCTTGATATTAGCATGCAAAAACAAAACAACCTTTTACCTCTGCTACCAATGTTAGTCAATATAGAATATAACACATTATCACATAGATTATGTTAATCAAGATTATTTCATGTGCATATAAAACAAAGAATCACGTACTTGGAATCTTGTTGTAGTTCTACCAGTTAAAGAAATTTTGTTACTTTTTATTGCAGAGATCTTCTTTTGTTGGGTGAACTTGATGGAAGAATCAGAAGAATCAAATACACGCAAATGTATATCTTCTTAAACGTTTCGTTCATTATTGGTTTCATATACAACCAATAAACTTAACTACCTTTGGTAGTTATTTCAAGAACATTGACCATAATACCATTCATGGGTGTATATAAGTCATTAGTTCCTTTGACCTATATCCTATTTCCATTTGATTCTTGATGTGGTTGATGTAGCACCCCCTTACCATAGGATATGTACCGGGACGCCCGTAGGTCATTCCGATACACACTCGACGATAAGGGTGCGCTACGAACAAACACTAACACTCCACATGGCATCCAAGTATCATAAAGCATTAATATGAAAT
>JANZLF010000221.1:36306692-36320268 GCA_026546835.1 Erythroxylum foetidum
TGGCGCACTCCAAATAATTTTTCAAATACAATTATCCCATAAATTTCACAAAAGATCTCAATTTGAAACCTAAGCCGAAAAATGTCATGAATGCATGTATACCATGTGCAAGTGCAACAAATCATCAATCATAGAGGCTATATGTTGTATGTTCATACCGGGCTATAATGCAATACACCTAACCCGTCCCAAATGACCAATAAACCCTTCCTATAAGAGATGGGATGTTACAGTTGATTAGTTGTGTTCCTTTGCGCTGCTTCCCTATCCTCCATAATGTTTTCAATTGACTTGTTATTTACTTAATATCCCAATCATCGTATATTCCTTCAACAATATAAAGTGAATTAGCCTTTTCTCTTTGTATTAACTGGCTGATGGGATGTTGTATATATAGCAAAATTGGTGATGTAAAATCTTATAATTCATGCTCTATATGCTTCCTAGTATGATTTTTTTCTCACCCATCTAATACTCTTTATGTAATTTGGTATTCCAATTTTTCTATTCACTATAGAATGGATATGTGCAATCACATGTATTATTTTGTAATCAGATGCACCGGTTTTCCTTTATTGTTGTGTCGCTATCTTGATGGATCCCTAGAATTTATTGAAAATATATTTGATTAAAACTTAGGCTTCTTATTTGGAGTTTAGGAATTGCCTTTAGTTCCTTTCTTTCCATATTTCATAAATCACCCCACTTAGAGACATTTTAAAATTTTCACTATCTCTACAACCTAGTTAATTATGCCTTCTATTAACTGAGGCATATGTGATAAGTTGCACCTAGCCATAGTGCTCCTCCATGTCCTAGGTGAGTAGGGACATGTGAATAATATATGATCCCTATTTTTTGGATGTGTTTGACATAAACTATAAAGTGAAAAGGCTATCCATGTGATCATGTCTATAGTCATAAGCTTATTCTTTATTGTCATCCTCATAATAAAGAACAATTTAGGTAACTGAATCGTACCAATTTATGCTATTTCATTCTTGATTAATAAGGACAAATAGGGAGGCATATGAGGTTGTTGTGAATTGCTTAGTTGTACATTTAGGCCAAATCACTTTGTCTTTGAAGGGATGGGAGATTAGTTAAGGAGGAGAGCAATAAGCTATCTCATTCCCCTAGGCAAGCTAGTCCATAGATGGCCACTGATTATAGCTTTGATCTGAGCATTAAATGGGAGAAAATGTTGAAGAGAGTGAAATGAAGGATGTCGGTATAAAGGACTAGCCTCTAACCAATTATCGCACCAAAAACTCATTATTTGACTATTGCCTATTATGTATTTCAACCCTTTGTCTTCCTCATATTCAAGAGGAAATTTATAGCATTAAATGAGCTGACTTTGGCTTTTAAGGACCAAAAGATTAAGTCTTTGATGTACTCATCGTGCATCTATTTCATCCAAAATGCTTCTTTATTATTGAATAGACTCCAAATTATTTTTACCATTAGTGCCTTATTGGAGACTTTAATTGATTTAATTCCAAGTCTCCCTTGAGACCTAGAAAGGAATATATCTTTCCACTTAACTTTGGGGGTCCCCTTATTGTTTCTTGATCCGCTCCATAGGAATTTCCTTATTCTCATTCTATATCTTTTATTATTTTCATAGAGAAGGTCACATGAGAACTCTAATAGATGTGCTTACTATTGAGCACTGAATCTATCAATTGAATTCTCCTTAAATAGGACAAGCTTCTATTTAACTAGATACTGGCTCTTTTTAAAATGGAATCAAATATGCGTCTACAGTCATCATAGGTTAACCTGCTTGAGGAAATAGGTAATATCGAGTATTTGAATGGTGTTTTACACAATTGAAGCCCTAAGATTTATTCTAAGCCTTGTTCTAAGAATTTTGGTAGCAACGAGATGAAAATTTGGCTTTATTATGCATAGGGAGAACTAACATTTCATAAAAATTATGTAAGCAGTCAAATAGAATTTGCATTGATTCCTTATCAGCTCGAATTGGAAAGAGTAGGTCATCTGTAAATGATAAGTTAAAGTGTTTGATTCTCTTACATTTATGGAGATATCTGAAGGGTTTTGTAGAGAGAGGTTATGATAGATCATTCTTGTGAAGACCTCTATAGCAAGAGCAAATATATAAGGGGATAGTGGATCTCCTTGTTTGATACATTTAAACTCCTTAAATAAGTGAGTGGCCTCTCCATGAATGAGTACACTATAAAATACCATAGATATGCATTGGTGTTCTTAATGTTGGAATCCAACCGTGATCGAATCACGGATGTAACAGAAAACAAAAAAATTTTACGAAATCTGAGCTGATCCCAATAATTAATTAAACTTGAATAAAATAAAATTCGATTTAGAAATCGTAGCTTGTTTGCTTTCTAAAGAAAAATTTTGAATCATTTCTCTGAGCGATCAATCACAAGCTGTCCAATTATCCATCCTCTAATAGTATCCACAGAGCAATTCTCAAACTGTTTTGAGAGGAAGAAGACAAAAGTGCTAGCTTTTAGAAAGCTCTTCCCTTTAAATAGAAAATTCAAGACATTCTTTCATTAAAATTAAATCTCTTTAATTAAAATTAGAATCAAATTCTAATTCTAATTTATTTAATTTAATTTTAATAAAATCAAATATCTCATACTTGATTCCCAAAGTTTCTCAAACTTTATAATTAAGTCCAACTTAATTAAATTGATTTTTTTATAAATTGATCTTTGATGTATGACCTATTAGGTTCCTAATAAATTGGCAATGATTATAAATTATAATTATAATTCACAATTAGAATTAGTCTTTAATTCTCCAATTAATAATTCATAATCATAAATCATGATTGAAATCTAGAAACATGTTATGATTACCTAAATATCAGAAATGTCAAAGTGATTGACCTAACCTAACCATGTATGGCCATAATGTATAATTTAATTCTTTCATCATTTAATATTCTAATTGGACAGAGTATGGATATAGTGTCTACTTATCATCCAATCATGTTCGTTCTTGCTAATTAGTAATTGATTTATAATTAAAATTTAAAAACTTCTTTTCAAATATCAATTCATTCTGACCAAAGAATTCTATAAATCATTACTAATGAAAAACAACAAAATATTCTCTCTAATTACTTTAAAGTGACAAATCCTATATTAGCTTACTCAACTATTTACATATGGTTTATACTGTATCCAATAACTACCGACTGAACTATCCTAGGACAATCTATAAATAGCATCAAAATACAGTAATTCTTATATTAGATACTATGGTAATCAAGTCTAAGAATCAATTATACAACCATTGTTATAAGATAGTCCATAGACACATAAGTGATATTCCATTCAAAATTCTCATAATTGGGTCAGTTCAGTGACTTATTCTCTAATAATCACTCATACATTAGTTTAAGTATCTCTAATTTATGAAATCAATTACTTTCTTCATAAGAAAGAAACATAATATGTGCTAGTTTTACCATTTCAACAATAGCCAGTCTTGATGAAACTACAACTAGGAATATTTAGGAATAACTGTAAGTAAAAATTGAATCTCATAATTATGATCTCATCATAATTTTAATTAAATAGTAATTATTCCAAGGATTTTATATGTAGTATTAAAACATAAAATATTAATGAAATTAATACGCAAAGATAACTTACTCATTTTCATTAATTCAAATATAATGTTATACATTATTCTGCATCCAATTAATGGCTGCAAGGGCATAAACTAACACCTAGTAGTGGAAATCTAAATGAAAACAAAGGCTTTTAATATGTGTAGAATAAACCTCCAATTGAGAGTTTTAAAGGCCTTTGAGATGTCAATCTTCATTGAACAACTTTTGATGGAATTTGTGGAGTGATATTCCTTTAAAATCTCCCGAACAATCAAGATATTGTCTCTAATGTTGTGACTTACAATATAAGCAGACTGAGAAAATTGTATTAGTAAATTCATAAGTAGCTTCAATCTCAAGGCCAAAATTTTTGAATAATTTTGTATATGAAATTGCAATAAGATATAAGTATGAAATCGTAAAAGGAGGTGAGGTTAGGAATTTTAGGAATGAAATAGAGAAAGGTTTTGTTTAAATCTTTGAGGAGTGAGTTTGAGTGAAAAAATTCTTCAATAGATTTACAAATACGGTTTCCCATCATGTTCTAGGAATTTTGAAAGAAAAGGTGTCAAAATTGTTAGGTCCTAAGGCTTTTTGTGGATTCAGGTTAAAGGGAGCATTATTAATATCCTAATTGGTAATGGGTTTGAATAGAGATTGAATATGGTGTACTTGTCATGTCTGACTCGGTTCTAAGCAAGGATTTGAAGTGATTTAAGGCTAAGACCTATAGTTGATCTTAATCAAAACATGGATTAGAATTGGAATCCAGACAAAGAATGCCTGATATCCTATTAACTTTTATTCTATGTATGATAGATCTATAGAAGTAGGCTATATATTGGAATTCCCTTGTTTGAACCAGAAAATTCTTCTTTTTGTTTTGCAGCAAATTGTAAGCATCTAAAGTAGAAAGGTAAGATTTGAGCTTGATTCTCTCCTCCTACTGCATTCCTCTATTCAAGGGATCTGCATAAATTGTATTCCTGGCTGACATTAATTCTCTTCTAGTTCTCTCTATCTCTTTTGACAGGTCATTTTTTAAGTGCTGTTTGTGAAGTTTCTTTAATTCCTCCTTGATCCTCCTCAGTCTGGAACTTAGTTTGTAAGCCATATACCCTTCAATTGGATGATCTAGTCCCCTTTCAATCACATTCTCATATCCATCTAGCTTAGTGAGGAAGCTAAAAAATCTGATTAGGATTCTCAGCTGCTTGACATAAGGGACCATTCTGCTTCTAAGAGATGACTGATCTGAGCCTGGTGGGTTAATGATTCTTAAGCTATTGGAGGATTTGCCATCCATTATATGTTTATGAATCATATGTCAAGTTTCTTCACTACACGATGTTGCCTCTCATGTTTGTTATACCACATGAAGAAATTACATCTATAAGTGAGGTCTACCAAGCCAAATTTAGCTAGGCATTCCCTGAATTCCTCATATGTTCTTCCATCTTTATTGCTTAAATTCATGTGAGTATAAGATGCAGTTAAAATCACCTAACACTATCCAGAGACCTCTATGCTCTTAGTTAGCTCTTGAATGTCATTCCATAAATACCTTCTTTGAAAGGCAAAATTTGAGGCATACACAAAGGCGATTTGGTCTTTCCAGATGTTGCAAATCAAAGTGCTCCATTTGATCTTGATTGCTTTGTAATCTACTTGATTCAACAGTTTCAGACTCCTTAACCAGCTGATAATTTCCTTCTAAGAAGAGGCAGAATTGGTGATGCATAGTCAGGCCTGCAGTTGTGCCTAGATCTCCTTGGTGAAACTGCATCTGAATAGAAGATGCTCCTGACTTTCCAGATCTGCTATGCAAAGTTCACAGCTCGCTGAGTTGATTGGGAACTTCAGTTTATCTTCTGTGAGCAACCCCCGATTCATGCCCAACCAACAAATAAATGCATGAGCTGGTCTGATGTCTGAATCCCAGACCAGCTTTGCCCAGTCTACTCTTGAATTTTGGTCCTTCTGCAACATGGTCTTACAAGTATTGGCGCTAAACAAACCCAGAGTTATCAGCTATCCAGTGGTTGGAAAATATATTCTAATTATTATCTAAGAATCATAACCTTTTATTAAGAGTGCTTTCCTTGATTTTGGTTTCCAATAGACCTATTAGTGAGACATTTTCCCCTTTTCACATACTATTAATGGCTTGTCATTTTTTGGGGGCAGGTTAAGGCCTTAATGTTCCAGGATAAGATCACGGTTTAGAAGGGCCAATTACAGCCTTGCCTTCTATTTTCTAAAGGATTTTCTTCTAGTACTCTATAAAAAAGCATGATCCCCCCGCACTGTCAGTACTATTTACCTTACCCATCTCGCAAGGTGGATTATGAGGTTTGGTTATGGTATAGTCCTAAGTCCTAACTTAATCTTGGTGGTTCAACTGATCTGTTTGGGGTAGATATGATGTTAGGAAGTTGTAAAGGAATTGATGAATTTTAAGATAAAGCTGGAGTTTCTATTAGATTGGTATGGGGAATATAAGAATTTTGGTTAGCTATGAGAGTAAGATTAAGTGATGAATCTTGTCTGTTCATTTCCAAGGGGACGTTGGAGGATTGAGGCATAGATGGTGCTTTTGTTGGTTGAGGGTGGGGTTTGGTGATTTTGGTTTTAGTATCCATATTTTGTATTAGAGTCGTTGATATGGTAGAATATCTATCAATCGAAGCTCTCCACCCTCACTTAGGTTGAGAATCTTAAGTGAGTCAGGAAGCTACAAGTTTTGTCTACTTCCACACATATTTTTGCTAATCTTACCCTCCTTATACTGCAGTTTGTTTATCTAATCGTAGCAGTTTTCCAATTGCACTAGCTAAATAACTTGGTCACATTGTTGTCTAATATTCTAGTGGGATATTGTAAAAACATATTATTATAGTAGAATTGTTTTAAGAGAGGCTTTGTCTAGGGTCATTCCTATTCTCCATTTTCTTAGAAACAAAGGCTTACCTCTTCAATGCTAAGGGCCTTGCTTCATGACTTGTGATATACCTATATTGTTTCTAAATTTAAATAGAAATTAATCTTCTTTTGTGACTATGGCTTGATCCAATCCAAATTTAGACCATAATGCTTCTGTCTAGGCTTTGATAAAGGGTAAAAGAGGACACTTTTCCATGAAAAATCCAACCAAAGTTGTGTTCCAATTGGCTGCTCCTACTTGGAGCATCTTAATATGTCGTAAGATGAGTGAAGAGGGGTTGTTGAAGACTGTAGGGATGATGGTTCCAAGCCTTTGGTAAAATATTGATAGAAGGAGAGATAATTTGATTAGGGGATACAGAAGGTAGGCTAGCGATAACTCAATGAGTAGTGAATGAGTAGGTTTGGTTATGAGAGGGGACAACATTGCCTAGGAGGTTAGGTTTGGGGGTAAAAGGTGGAAAGAAACCTGTTGAGTAGAAAGCAGGAGGAGCTTGGACATCAAAGATCTGGGGATGACAAAAAACAGAAGTTAGAGGCTTGATTTAAATATTAAAACCAGCTGATTGTGGGGAGGGTATGTGCAAAAATAGGTGTATGTATGGGGAGGTTGGAAGGTAAAGGAGTGAGGTAAGAGTTGGGGAAGGAGAGTTAGTTTCCTCAGTCTATAGACTAGAGAGGGAAGTCTTATGTCTAAAGGAGAGAAGAAATCAGGTGATGAATTTTCTAAGGAGAGGTTAGACCCTTTCTCTTCTCATAAATTTTTCTTTTTCAAAATGCTTGATAAGTTGTGAGTTCTAACTAATTTATTTCAATTTTCTTATTCATCTCTTTTTTAGTACTCCAATAAAATTATAAGAAATTAAATCAATATCAATTATCTTCTCATATTATACTATTAATAAAATATAAAAACATCAACAATTATTCAATAATAGATTTGATGCAAAATATTATAAAATAATATAAAGAATTTCACTTTTTATATATAAATAGATATACAAGTGGTATTTATAAGTATAAGAAATTTTCAAAAATGACAAAAAATTAGATCTATACTTACATATTAAAATTAGGGATGGCGATGGCTCGAGCATGGGCTACTAGGGCCCAAGCTCTGCCCGAGATCCAATTAGGTTAGAGGTTGCTAGCCTAAGCTTAAGGACGACTTGGTCAGACCCAAATTATTTTTAAATTTGAAAACAATAAAAATGACATCGTTTTAAGTTAAACGATGTTATTTTGTTTATAAGAATCAGGCCTCAAACTAGGCCAACTTGAGTAGCCTAAGCCTGAGCCCGATTTGAGGCAAGAATCCAGTTGCCTACAATGTATAATTTTGAGAACTACTTAAGTTTCAAAGCATTATTTTGTAAAAATGTTTAATACACGTATCATGGTATATAAAATTGATAATAACTACAATAATCTTTAAAATATGGGAATACAGTATTTAAAATCAATTCATTTTTTAAAAATGGATATTAATTTTTTAAAATTTTCTGTGATGCTTTATTTGTTATAATAAAATTTTAATATTTTTCTAGTTCTAAAATGATTCTCATCATATTTGAAGAATAACTACAAGTATCTTGAAATAAATATAATAAATTTTTGTGAACACATATTAATAATTTTTTATATCATACTTAATTTTGTTACCATATGTTAATTTATAATGAAATGATGATTGACTTTATCATAATGTACTATAAATGCTTATATCTATAATAAGAATTACTTTTATACTTTTGAACATTGATATATTCTTTTATATTAAATAAATATATGCATATTAGTGCATATTGTGTAGGCATACAAATGAAGAAATGTAAATATATTAGGATAAATCAAGATATTAAATTGATTATATATATGGAATCATGCATAGAAACAAATATATTTGTTTGAACATTGTATATATGAATATTATAATTGAGACTTGAAATTTGTGAAGATGTTTAATAACTTTAAAATAAATATTAATTAATATCTAAAATATGTTTAAAGTCAAATTCACTTTTTAAAATCATACTGAAATTTCAATTGTTTTACTATAAATAGAACTAATTTTCAATGATTTTGAAATCGGATTGAATTGATCGGTTCAATTATAATAAATATTAATCAATTTAATTTTTAGTCCGATTTATATTTATAATGGAGAAAAACAGTCTAATTAAGTAATAAATGACTAGTTTTAATGAAAAATTGCCTAATTTTCTTACAAAGTCGACTACTAACTAACAAAACGAGGATTTGTCAGACTACCCTCTCGGTCATCTTGGACAAGTGGGCCTAATTTCACTGCACACCAATCCTTTTGAGTCATATCGAGCATGTAGGCCCAATTTCACACGGGATCAATTTTCTGTTCCTTTTATTCGAGACCAACCTTATGTCATCCCATTATAGCCACAAATTTCAATAGGTCCTAGCAAAACTTGTGGTTAGATGGTATCAGAGCAAGATTGGTCTTGGATAAAAGGATCAGACGATCTTCACTCGCTTCACACGTCCTTTTCCTTGTCCACTCTGGATCTCCTGTTCTATATTCTCTATTTCCCATGTTTCCAAACAGGGGGAATAGGGTAGAAGAGAACAGAGGAAACTTTTTTATAACGGTCTAATATCGATTAAACATTTTCTTTGAAGAGTTCAATCTCTAATTAAGTTTTTAAATCATTGCTAATTTTAAAGGATTTGCAATAAATATTAGAGAATATAATGACTCCTGGCAAAGAAGAAAAAAAAAAGGCGTGTTTGTGGAAAGAATAGTAACAGGACTAGGGTCTAGGAGAGATTAGTTTTGTATTAACTTGAAACCATTGGAATAAAGCCGGACGGTCCTTCAACTCCGGTTTTCTTCACGGCACAAAACAGCGGGCACTCGTACGACAGCTCCGCCGTCATGTTCATTAATCTTATCTCGTACGACAGCTCCACCGTCATGTTTGAGGTCAAACCGTTTTCCAGTATCATTTCCTTGAATTGACCATACTCAGGAAGCTGCAACGCTCCCAACATCATCTCGACACCAGATTATCTGTTCCAATTAATCAATTTTTATCCTATTTTATTACATTTCAATTTACACAAATGTATGAACATAATTAAATAGTTCAGGATTAAAACACGTTAATGAAAACAGAAGATCCGACTCTAATCATCTCGCCATGACACCTAAAGCCCCTCTACAGGCCAACTACACCTTGTTTCGAAACTTATATGACTAAGCGCATATGTAACACCCTTCAAGTTGGTAAAAAGGGAGATATTACCATTTGCCTGAGGCTTTGAGCCTCTCAAAGTGTGCTGGCTAGTAAATATGAGTTAAAACTAGCACTAAAGAATCTTTCCCAGGTATCGACTATGGCGCAAGTCCTCACGTTACTCAGTACCCTGCACTGCAAATTCTCAGACGGTAACATTTTCCAATCTAGAAATGTGAAGAAAGCTAAGGCAACGTCATGTCAGGCATCCGGCCTTCCTTTTGGCAGTGCAAGTTTTACAAACTCTTATGACCCTGGGCAGAAACGTGCAATGGCCAGTGTTCCAAGTAACTGGAAAAGTAAAAGGAATGTTTTGATCCCCTAGACGAGAATTGTAGAATTTTTCATATGTGCGCAGCCAGCACAAAGCCTACATAGACATCATGTACGAGCACAAACACTGATCGATGCAACATGCCACTGAACAAAAGTAAAAGGCTTCCCTAAGTAATAGTAATGCATAGATGCCACCAAGAACCCGATATCATTCATACAAGTCCATGACAAACGCAAAATTATTAGTTCATGGTTCTCTGGGGAGTTGACAGTAACTAGGCAGGCAGTCACTCAACACTTAAGACTTCAATCTCGAAATCCAGAACAGAATTAGGTTGTATTCCCCATGCTGGAAAACCATCGGGTCCATATGCATAGTCTGGAGAGCACTGCAATTCAAATCAACAAGATCTTCAGTACTTATACGCATGTGATCATCAGAATGACCTTGGAGATTTCAAGACAATGTAATTATGTAAACATATTTCTGCTGCCTGCAAAGACATGAGCTACAGTTTTTACAAGCCTACCGTGTAAATTCTCAAAGCCTATAGTAGTTTCCCAATACACTGTTGAAACAAAACGAAGTTTCTATACTTATTCTGGCTGTTGTGTTAATCACAGATAATCACCTTTTATCTAATGTCTGCCAAATATAAACTTGAGTAGTTGAGAAAGAACTAATTGTTTTATTTTGCCAGTATTAGACTTAAAAAGAGAAAGAAGAAAAGGAGAAACACGGGATTGATAAAATAAAATGGAAATATCAAGTTCACATAGAAACGTTAGTACTTAAAGCTCAAGAAAAATTTGGCTTGTCAGGTTAATGCTTTTGACGAAAGAGAGCTTCTAAGGGTGGACAAAACGAGAAAAACATGGTAATGTGGCAATATGAGAGGCATAATCTCCAATAAACAAGGTGTTTGATTGATGAAGACAATTTCTCTAGCCACTTGAAATAAAAGCCCAAGAAACTAAATGCAATCTAATTGAATAACGAAAGGTAAATTGGAAAAGGAAAACAGAGGAAAGAGAAGGTAAAAGATAAAACACTCCAAAATCCTGTTACAATGCTTGTTGAACTGACAAAGAGAAGTTACGACTCATTAAAAGGAAAATTCCTATTGAAGCAAATGCAATTTATGGATTTCTAAGAATGACAACAAAACTAACTAAAAACCAAATAGCAGTACCCGTAGGCGAGCAGCTTCTCCCACTTGCATTCCCAGAACACCTTCATCCCATCCTGAAAATGTTAAAAATAAGTTCTTCAAATATAAGAAAAGTAACATACCCTTGGCTACCCAATCCAATCCCACTATTAGAGAGCATAACAAAAATAGAGATTCCTTCACAAGTCCTGTTAAATCCACAAATAACTAAATTGGTAAGGAACAATGGGCTAACCCGGGCTACGGTTTATCAAGGTAAGAGTATATCTAAATCAATTACATTTTGGGTTCAATCCTCATAAAATGTTCAAAAGCTATTCTCTTTCCGTGTCAAGAGTAAAAGTTTTAAAACCTGCTAATTCAAATGTGATGCGGAGATACATGAATCAAAGTTGTGGCATAAATCATCAGTACTGCATCAACAAGAAAAAAAATTTCTTGCCTGGATAAAACTAAGGGATTATTAGATTACCGTGCCCAAAAAAGACCCCTGTGGTATAAGGTTCTACCTTTTATAACATTTCCTTGGCCAATTTTAAAAGTGAATGGCTTCTGTCCAGGATCCTTCGTGCTGAAATAAGATCAACCGGAAGTACAACATTTTAAGTAAAACCCATCAAGACAGGAATATATTTCTCAACCCGAGAATCAACAAAACAGGGAAATATTTAAATATCATAATAATCACCTCCAGAACTTCTGAGCCAAATCACCATTTTTCCCTGAAGGCACGAAAAAAAAAATCATCATTCTATCTAAGAAAACCCTCAGAATTACACATCACACGGTCCTCCAAAGTTCCAAATTCTTCAGCCACTGGGCACACAGTCATTAAAAAAATGCATTTTCACCAATAACCCCCACTCAAAAGCACTAAATCTTTTCCCTACCCGTCAAACAATTCAATCAATCGTTCAATCTTTTAGGAACCACTAGAAATCCTAAGATTCGGGTCTCCAAAGCTTCTTTCACCAATAAACAAAAAATCCAAATAAAGGAAAAGGGAATTCAAACTAATCAGAAGCTACGATGAAAATTCAACAGCTACAAGTTGTGAAGAGCTCGGACATGAATCATTTCTCTCAAATTCTCTTGAATAAGATATGACTAAAAAAATGGGTAGTGATAAAAAGGTGAAAGTTTAGATCTTAAAGGAAGATTGACCGTATCCTGTGCAGTGAACGGTGACGGTCTGGCCAGCGGCGGGCTTGGGACCAGTTCCAGGGCGAATAAGCTGCTTCTCCACTCCCATTTTTCCCTTTCAGATGAGTGTGAAATGGGCGACTCAACTGCTCAGTGTCATAAAAACATAAGCCACCGTTGCGATTGCGACACGTGCAATGGAGATAATTACTCTAACAGACGTAACTCCATGTCTCCATCAAACTTATATAAAATCTAGCAGATAGATACTGCGAAAAACCGCATCATATTTAATGCCCACATAATTTAAATTTACGATTATTTATTTTAAATATGTTATATTATTATATTATTTAATGTATAAATGAATATCAGATAATTTAAATTTTTGTAATAAAATTATAAATTTTTAAATGTGTATTTTCTTAAAAAGGTTCAATTTTGTTATATTGAAAATATATAAGTTAGAATATTGGAAATGAATAAGTAAAATTAGTTAGTAAAAGTTTGGGATAAAAATTTAAAAATTAAATGGGATAAAATTAAGGAAATGTTTAATGGTATATATTTGTTATAAATGGATAAAATATATAAACTAAATTAAAAAATATTATAATATATAACTAAAATGTAAAAAACATATATGTGGGTTTGACTCAAACAAAATAAGTTAAGAATAAATAAATATTGTGCAATTTAAATTTTTGTGATCAAATTATGAACATTTAAATTTTGAAATTCATGATAAGAAAAGAATTATAATAGAATTATTAAAAATATATAACTTAGAATATTAACAATGGATTAGTAAAATTAGTTAGTAAAAAATTTGAAATGAATGAAAAATGTTTTAAAAATGTTAAAATTATGATAGAATTATTAAAAATATATAAGTTAGAATATTAAAAATAGATTAGTAAAATTAGTTATTAAAAATTTGGAATTTAAAAAGAAAATGTAATTTCATCAGTCAAGGGTTAAAAAAATATAACTTAAAATATTAAAAATAGTTTAGTAAATTTAGTTAGTAAAACTTTGAAATGAATGAAAAAAATGTTTAAATTATGATAAAATTATTAAAAATATATAAGTTAGAATATTAAAAATGGATTAGTAAAATTAGTTATTAAAATTTTGAAATAAAAAAG